>VZQC01010207.1:2145972-2165611 GCA_009823505.1 Rhizomys pruinosus
TTTTTTTTGGTCTTTTCAAGACAGGGTCTCCCTGTAGCCCCAGCTGTCCTGGAACTTGCTCTGTAGACCAGGCTGGCCTTGAACTCACAAAGATCTGCCTGCCTCTGCCTCCCAAGTGCTAGGATTAAAGGCATGCACCACCACGCCCCATGAGAATCATCTTTAACTCCAGTTTCACGGGAATCTGACACCCTCTTCTGACTTCTGTGGCACTGCATGACACAAGTGCACAAACCTACATGCAGACAGTACATTCATACACATAAAAAAATAATAAATAAAAAAAAAATAAAAAAAAAGGAAGTTGGTTGTTCCCAGTTTCCTCTATTCCCCCTTCCCTGCAGAAGCGGACTGGTGAGGCTCACTGGCTCTGATGTGAAGAACATTCCATGAAATGACAGCAACAGAGAATGGAAGTGGGCTGGGGAGATGGCTCGGTGGGCAAAGTGCTTGACACACATGTGAAGACCTACGTTCAAATCCTCAGAACCCACTTAAACCCAGGAGCAGTAGTGCTCATCTGTAGCCACAGTAGTGTGCATCTGAAACCACAGTAGTGTGCATCTGTAATCACAGTAGTGTGCATCTGAAACCACAGTAGTGTGCATCTGTAATCACAGTAGTGTGCATCTGAAACCACAGTAGTGTGCATCTGTAATCACAGTAGTGTGCATCTGTAACCACAGTAGTGTGCATCTGTAATCATACTAGTGTGCATCTGTAATCACACTAGTGTGCATCTGTAATCACACTAGTTTGCATCTGTAACCACAGTAGTGTGCATCTGTAACCACAGAAGTGTGCATCTGTAACCACAGTAGTGTGCATCTGTAACCACAGAAGTGTGCATCTATAATCACAGTAGTGTGCATCTGTAACCACAGAAGTGTGTATCTATAATCACAGTAGTGTGCATCTGTAATCACACTAGTGTGCATCTATAACCACACTAGTGTGCATCTGTAATCACACTAGTTTGCATCTGTAATCACACTAGTTCACATCTGTAATCACAGTAGTGTGCATCTGTAATCACAGTAGTGCGTATCTGTAGTCACACTAGTGCACATCTATAATCACAGTAGTGCACATCTGTAATCACAATAGTGTGCATCTGTAATCACAGTAGTGTGCATCTGTAATCACACTAGTTTGCATCTGTAATCACAGTAGTGTGCATCTGAAACCACAGTAGTGTGCATCTGTAATCACACTAGTGTGCATCTGTAATCACACTAGTTTGCACCTGTAACCACAGTAGTGTGCATCTGTAACCACAGAAGTGTGCATCTNGAGATTTAATTTCATGAGAAAGTTAAATGATGATATGGTACAGATAATGGGTTTAGCTTTATAGTGATAGGTACAATGTATTATTAAAGAAATTCTTCTCTGCTTTACTAGTTTAACGGCAAACTTTTTCTTTTCTTTTTTAAAGTTTTATTTTTTAATTGAATTTTTGTATTTCATATAATATAGTTTGATGGTATTTTTAGATCTTCTCTCTCTCTCTCCTCTCTCTTCTTCTTTTTTTCTTTTTATTATATATATATATATATATATATATATAATACTAACTATAGAGTCTGATTTGTGTTCCAAAATGTTCAGTGTTCCATCCACTGGGCCCACCAAGAGTCCATCCCTGCGAACACAGGACAAGTCCTACATAAGCTCAAACTAAATTCTTTTTCTTTCTTACTTGAACAGCCTCATAGCACCCTGGTTGAATCTATGTAGCCCAGGCTAGCCTGAAATTTGTGGCAATCCTCCTGCCATATCCCTCTCAGTGCTGAATTGAAGACGTGAGCTGCTGGGCCTCATTTAACATTAAAACTAGGTTTTTCTAGAAAGTTTCAAAAATTAGAAAAGATAATAGATAGTTACAAAGCTTTTGTTTAGTGAACAAATTTCTTGGTTGTCTTCTATGTCTGGCTTCAGAAAATGGACCTTAAGTAAGACTTAATAATGACAGATTTTAAAGCTACCTCCAGGCTACTTCCAAGTAATTTAATGCTTCAACACTGCTACAGTAAATATCTAAAATGAAACTTTAAAAATAGCAATTATCAATTAAGCTCTGATCTCTTCCTATAATGAACCTTTGTTTAATTACTCTGAAAAGACAGACAAGACTAACTTATCTCCATTACACCGGTATAAGTCCCCAGTGAGTTAATTAGAAAATTCTGGGTTTTTTCATCTAAGATATTTCAGCAGGAGACCAAACAATTAAAGGGTTTATAGTACCACAGAGTGCAATTAAAATAAAAAGCAATCACATAGTTGCTAATATCTTTCACAAATATTCCTTACTAACTACATGCAATATAAACAGAATGTAACATGTTCTGAGTTGGATGTAGGCATATAACTTCATTTTTATCATTTGAAAATTGGTAAAGAAAAAAATGAAATGTGTTTCTTAAAGACAAAACATGATTTTAGATTTTTAATTTTTTTTCCCTGAGGCATGTTTAAGATATTATTTCATACAGCATCTTCATAGTTCTCTACCTGTGATTTTTAAGTTTTTATTTCCTTTTGTTCCTTTTCTCTTTCTGACCAATAAGGCTAAAAATGAAGAGATGGCTAGACAAATAGACAGACACACACAATGAGGAGCAACTTGCTGAATAGAGACTTAGTGGCAACTGATGGCCTAATTCTCTTTTTTTTCTTTTCCTTTTTGTCTTTTTGGGACAGGGTCTCCCTGTAGCCCCAGCTAGCCTGGAACTTACTGTGCAGAGCAGGCTGGCTTGAACTGACAGGGATCCCCTCTCTGCCTCCTGAGTGCTGGGATTAAAGCCTGTGCCACCACATCTAGCCTGATGGTCTAATTCTTATTCTTTCAGTTTTCTGTTAACTGTCTAGTGTATGGACACCATGCAACCACCAAGCCTGTACCGTAGATCAACAAATCTGTCATTATGGGGGGGATTCTGGCTCCTAGTGAGTTTTCTATTGTTACTTTCACCTATCACACCTTATGGTTTTGGTTTGGTGCTGGGTGATAGGATGGATGCTTTTCTTGATTAGGGGTTCACACTGGAAAATGAACTTCAGTTGAGGACAGCCTCATTCATAATTTCATTGGATAGAATATTTTGTAGTACATAACCAAATAGTGTATTTTTATTAGGATCAATATTTACTGGGACAATAGTCTTAAATATTAATGATAAAAGTACATAATAATAAGATTCCAAATAAAAACAGCCCTCTCGAATAACGGCTGTGGCCATCTTTACTCTTCGCCTTAGCGGACTGGGTCATTGGTACCTTTCTCTTGATTTACCATGCCTCTCCTTATCCACTCTATACAAATGAAACATTACTTTTATATAGTCTTTCCAGTCAGTTTTGAATTTTATAAAACATGTGAGAGGGCTGGGCATGGTAGGCCACACCTTTAATCCTCACACTCTGAGAGGCTGAGGCAGGTGGATCTCTGTGAGTTCCAGGCCAGCTGGGGCCACAGGGAGACCCTGTTGCAAAAAGACCAAAAGAAGCAACAGGCAGTCCCCAAATAAATAAACTACTATATAATTGTCACAACATGAAATTTGTATATAGATAAATGAAATTAACATGAAATGTTTATAAAGCAAGCTTTAACAAAATTCAGTGCTTCTTTCTCTTTGCTTTTTATTTCTCTGCTAATCTAATGAAAGTGATTTCAGAGAAGTTTCAGAACATAGCTATATATATATTATATATATATATTATATATATACATTATATATAATACATATATATGATTTTGTTTGTGTTGTTTGAGATGACTGAATAAGTACCATTTTAAATTAACATGTCATTAGAAACTTTAATTTTAGGAATAGAAAGTAATCAATTTTTGAAAAGAATCTATTTATTCCATTTCAATTTTCCTGTACAAATATTATACTATGTAGAAATTTTTATAAAACCTTTCAGCACAGTTATATGTTAAAATACTATTGATTTGTATTTGAAAGGGCATAGTCAGAAGTGAAGTGGAAAGTGAGATAATTGCCTTTATTTTATTATTTTTTTTTATTTATTTATTTCTGTATGTGTACGAATGTATTGTCTGCATGCAAGTCTGTGCACCCGTGTCGTGCAATACCGCGGAGGTCAGAAGTGGGCGTCGGATTCCCCTGGAGCTGGAGTTCTCCTGGAGTTGGAGTTTCAGACGGTTCTCAGCCGCCATGTGGGTGCTGGGGATCGAACCCGGGTCCTCTGCAAGAGCGGTCGGCGCTCTTAACCGCTAGGCCATCTCTCCAGCCCGATAATTGCCTTTATACTGGGCTACACAGCATGTTGTTGCTGTGATCTAGTTTGTTATGGGACCATCATCTGGACAAAGATATCCCCACAAATTTCTTAAATGCTCGCCTTAGTTTGCTTTCAATTGTGACAAGGTACTCTACCAATACCAACTAGGGAAGGAAACGGTTTATTTGTCTTACATCTCCTGGGTCACAGTTCATCACTGAGGGAGCCCAAGGTAAGGAGCTGAAGCACAGGCCATGGAAGAACTCTGCTTACCGGCTTGCTTCCTGGACCCATGCTCAGCATGCTTTCTTATATAATACAGGACAACCTGCCCAGGGGTGGCACCTCCCACAGTGGGCTGGGCCCTCCCACATCACTCAATAATCAAGAAAATACCCCATAGGGATGGCCACAGGCCAGTTCAATGGAGGAAATTCCTCAACTGAGGCTCCCTCTACACAGGTGTGTCAAGTTGACACTAAAGCTGTCTAGCACAATACTCCATGCAGACAGAACCACTGGGGTTGAGGACATTGCTCTGATGCCGAAATAGTTAAAGACTTTGAGTCTGCTCATGGAATGTAGTGTCTAAGTCAGCAATGAAGAGAAGTGAGGACAGTTCACGACAGGATCTTGTTGCTCTCAAACCCTCCTCACAGAGACAGGGATCTAGATAAACTGTGAAGGTGGAGCATGCCGTTTCCTTCCTTGAATCTGTTCTTCAGCTCCTCCTTCTGCCTAGGAAAAAAAGTCCATTTTTTTTTGATATGACACCTGAGATCCTTACAACTGCAGTCTTTTTTTGACATGACACCTGAGATCCTTACAACCTCAGTCTTTTTTTGACACGACACCTGAGATCCTTACAACTGCAGTCTTCAGGCTTTTCTCCAAGTTGTCTTCTGAACACTGGAACTAACCTGCTTGAGCTAACTCTTCATCCCAGGTCTTTCTTGCTTGTTTGCCTTTGAGTATATTGTTTTCTTAATCAGCTACATTATTGGAGGGTTAATTCTATGTTACACTTCCAGATTCAGCTCCTGAGTCATCTCTGCTGGAAAACTTCTTTCCTAAGAAGTCAAGTCTGAACTGCTGGACTGGACTGAATGTTCCTCATTCTCCAGAGTTGTACTGTTGACCATCTTTAGATATACTTTCCCCAAGAATCAGAGATCTTGCTTGTTTGTCTTGGTCCCATAATCTGTCACTAGACTATAAAATCTTCAAGGTCATAAACCATATTCATTGATTTTTGTGTTTCTAATAATAATTTGTGTAATGACACTTTGAGTGTCACCAAACTTTGCTGAACTCCTGACTTAGAACACAGGAAATATTGGTTTCTTGGGAATAAATAAAAAGAGAATCTTAATACTACATTTCTGCCTACTTTTGCCCCACATGGAAAGGGTCCATTTAAATAGTGAGCTTGAAAGATAGCCTGTCATTTCAGCTCATTTCTTCTTGCTATAATGAAAACAAACAATCAATCAATCGACAAAACCAAACCAAACCTGAGCAGGGGAAATTTTTAGAGAATTGGGGGTGGGAGAGATGGCTCAGCTGTTAGGAGCACTGGCTGCTCTTGCAGAAAACCCAGGTTCAGATTTTGGCACCCACATGGTGACTAACGACTGTATATAACTCCAGTTCCAGGGGATCAGACACCCTCTTCAGAACTCTGTGGTCACTGCACACATGTACATGTGTACATCCAGGCAGGAACAATACATACATGAAACAAAAATAGATAAAAATTTAAAAAAGAAAATAGGTTTATCTCTTTCACAGTTTTAGAGGCTGAGAGTCCAAGATTAAGATAGCATTGTCGGGCCGGGCGTGGTGGCACACGCCTTTAATCCTGGCACTTGGGAGGCAGAGGCAGGCGGATCTTTGTGAGTTCAAGGCCAGCCTGGTCTACAGAGTGAGTTCCAGGACAGCTGGGACTACAGGGAGACCCTGTCTCAAAAAGACCAAAAAAAAAAAAAGATAGCATTGTCAATTCAGAGTCTAGAGAAGGACTCAGGAATAACGATATCACAATGGCAGAAGTGGGCACAAAAACAGTCGCGTGGTAAGAGCCCAAGCTGGAAGAATCCAGGGGCCAGGCTTGCTCTGTTGATAACAATTTTTACTCTGGGGAACTAACCTGGATCCTGCTGAGAACTACATAAATCCTCCTAAGAATGGAACTCCCCAGGACATACTGACCTTCCAGTAGGATATCTCTCTCTCTCTCTCTCTCTCTCTCTCTCTCTCTCTCTTTCTCTCTTTGGTGTTTTTGAGACAAGGTCTCCCTCTAGCCCCAGCTGGCTTGGAACTCACTCTGTAGACCAGGCTGGCCTTAACTCACAGAGATCCACCTGTCTCTGCCTCCTGAGTGCTGGGATTAAAGGCCCGCACCACCACGCCTATCTCTTAAAGGTTCCACTGTTTCAGTACCACCTTACTAAGACCAAACTTCCAGCATGTGACTGTTTGGGGACAAACTCAATTCATATCTAAACCATGCCATCTAAAACTCACTTTTAAACCAATCTAGGCTAATGTGGTAGAGTGTGTGGGCAAAATGCAACAAAGGAAGCAGCATTCTGGGTCAATATAACCAGCTTGCAGGTAAAAACACCTATCAGGTAAGCATGGTTCTTTTGCTGAGGATGCTGTATATATTCCATAAGTACACATGAAACATTGGGTCAACATCATACAAAATTAAGAAACCATTGGGCCTGGAGAGATGGCTCAGTGGTTAAGAGCACCGACTGCTCTTGCAGAGGACCTGGGTTCAATTCCTAGCACCCACATGGAGACTAAGAACCGTCTTTAAGCTGGGTGTGGTGGTGCATGCCTAGGGAGGCAGAGGCAGGTGGATCTCTGTGAGTTCAAGGCCAGCCTGGTCTACAGAGTGAGATCCAGGTCAGCTGGAACATTGATGGCTAGAGTATCTGTGTTTTCTCTGTGCTATGAGTCAGAATCATTCATGTTGCAAATGTTTATTTCATGTGAGTTGGGTACTGTTCTGAGAGCTGAGGACAGACCAGTGACCAGGACAGATAATATCTTCAATTTCCTGAACTGTTACTATAGTATGAAAAATTCTAAATGGAAGCATGGTACAATTAGAAACTTATGATGATAAAACTAGGAAATGTAAAAAAATACTGTGGTGGAAAAAATCATATATAAAATTTGTATAGTTCAAGCTTAAAATTTTTGAGACTTAAAATGATATTTTACTTGCATTACTATTAGATATTTGCATTTCAAAACAGCATGATGGCCTGAAGTGCACACATAAAGATATACATACTAGCTCATACACTCAATATGCATTTTGTTGAATGAATTGAAGTAGTTGATTATAGTATAATTTATTAAACAGCATTCAAATACTTTGTGGTACATAACTTGATATGGAAACTTATTTTAGTCTTCTTAAACTTGAATTTCATCATACATTTTGATTGGTTCAAATATCTAGATGGGTTGGGACCTATAGGTGGAGACGCAGGTCTATGGTACCTGGTGCTAACATATAGAATAAATTAGCAACAGAGTTTGGCAGTATGACTACTTGAAAATATTTCTGGTAATAGTGCAAATGATCCAAATAGAAAGAAAGCCAAATCCAGTCACCTAAGAAGACTGAACAATGGTTCTGTTGAAGAATTTAACTTTTAATAAAATATTAAATTTTAAACTTGTAAAAACCTACATATATTTTGGACTACTGAAAATGCAATTTTCATTAAGTATACATAAATGATTTTTTTAGAGTTAATAAAAGTATCTCAAAGACTTAGAGATGACTTTCAATTTTCATCTTCTGTTATCTACTTAGGTATTCCTACACAAAACAAATTGTTGCAAAATTAGGCTGGGGAATGAGAAGAAGGAGGCGTTCAATAATATNCCCCCCTCTTTTTTTTTTTTTTTTTTTGGTATTTTTGAGACAGGGTCTCTCTGTAGCCCCAGCTGGCCTGGAGCTCACTCTGTAGACCAGGCTGGCCTTGAACTCAGAGATCCACCTGCGTCTGCCTCCAGAGTGCTAGGATTAAAGGTGTGCGCCACCACGCCCCGCTCCCTCTTTTCTTTTGAGACAGAGTCTCCTAGAGCTCCATCCTGGAACTCACCATGTAGACCAAGCCGGGCTTGAAAGCACAGAGATCTGCCTGCCTCTGCCTCCTGAGTGCAGTGATTGAAGGTGTGCACCACTGTGCTTGGCTCCCTGTCTCTTTTTCATTCTCTCTTTATTGTGGTAGTACAGAGAGAACCTATGGCTTTGGGCATACTAAGCACGTGTTCTGCCACTGAAGTACAATCCAATATTTCCTTTTTTTAAAAAAGGTTTACTTATTCTTATGTATAAGTGTGTGTATGGTGTGTGTGTGCAGGTGCCCCTCTGAGGCCAGAAGAGGGTGTTGGATCAGCTGGAGTTTCTTGCAGTTGTGAGCTGCCTGATGTGGGTTCTGGGAACTGAACTTGGGTCGTCTAGAAGAACAGTAAGTGCTCTTAACCACTGATCCATCTCTCTAGTCCACTAACCCAACATATCTTAATAAACAGTTATCCACTGCACTGGGTTATGCACTATTAGGCTTTTGTATATCTTCTCATAGGTAAAATACAAACTTTTTTTTTTTCTTAGTGAGTCCTTACTTGGTATACCCAAAGAGACAAATCTCAACACTGGTTTGAAGCTGTGATCTAATTATGGTGGCATCATAGTGACTTATTCACTTAGTGAACAAAAGTTTTGGAAACATGTTCCCCAATGTCATAATATGGAGAGAGAAATACTCAAACGTGTGGGTATGTAAGGTAGTTATTTACAGGCAAATGATTTTAGAGGAGAAAGTTTTTCACAAATGATTTAGCCAAGTATAATATGGTTTTACAGCACCAAACAAGGGAGGATAGAAATTAAGTGAATTGGGGGTTGGAGGGATGGCTCAGTGGTTAAGAGCACCGACTGCTCTTGCAGAGGACCTGGGTTCAATTCCCAGCACCCACAAGGTGGCTAAGAACCATCTGTCTTTAAGCCAGCCGTGATGGTACACACTCCGGAGGCAGAGGCAGGAAGATCTCTGAGTTCAAGGCCAGCCTGGTCTACAGAGTGAGTTTCAGGCCAGCTGTGGCTACAGGGAGACCCTGTCTCAAAAAGAACAAACAAAAAAAAAAAAAAAAAAAAGAAATTAAGTGAATCATCTCAAAGATCTGAATTAAGCGAAACAATTACAAATTAATTAGCTACCATTTGACATGAAAAGGAGAACTATATCCAACAATACTTGGTTTACTTACAGAACTTTAAGACTGTAAAGGCCCGTGAATGCTCCCTTGGGAATGTGTGTCAAAGCATTTCCGGCAAGACGTCTGTGGATTTCAATGGAGAGAGAGAGAGAGAGAGAGAGAGAGAGGGAGAGAGAGAGAGAGAGAGAGAGAGGGAGAATATGAGCATAGCTTCTTTCAGGTGGAATTCATTACATTGTTAAAAAAAAAAGCAACACAACCATGTTCAAACTACATAAGCAACTGCAAAGAACCTTGGTTTCTTATATTTTACAAAGGCTTTCTATAAATTTCCAATAAAGGGGTTGGTAAAGAGGTGCCCCAGAAAACTGAAATAAATTATTTTACAATAAATCATTTAACAGCTTACATTACTTTTTATTCATCCTTTTTTTTTTGGTCTTTTCAAGACAGGGTCTCCTTGTAGCCCCAGCTATCCTGGAACTCACTCTGTAGACCAGGCTGGCCTTGAACTCACAAAGATCTGCCTGCCTCTGCCTCCCGAGTGCTAGGATTAAAGGCACGCACCACCATGCGTCCATTTTTATATTATATTCGTCCCTTTTTATAAAACATAAATTAACACTGCACAATAATTTGAAATAAATTTGTAACGTCAAAATATGACTTATGTGAGTTTAGCAACTATCATTTATAACCTGAATAAAATGCCCAAACAGTAATTTGGGCGTAATTACAACATAATATACTCATTTTTTTCTTATTACTATGAACTAAGAATGTAGATTATTGAAGTCATTTTTGGTAACATACAAGAAAAAATAGAGTAGCTTAATTTACCATTCTGTAATTGAATAATACCCTAAAAATTGAAAACATTTGGAGAGCTTAAAATGAGATATATTAACACGGTGTATTTAATGGAAAGTTTTGACATAATTTCCTAGTAACATTTGAGAAGTTTTCCTTATAATGTTTTATGTTGAGAATATGCATAAGGATAAATAGAAAGATAAAAAAGCAGCTTAGGGCTGGAGAGATGGCCTAGGGGTTGGGAGCGCCGACTGCTCTTGCAGAGGACCCGGGTTCGGTTCCCAGCACCCACATGGTGGCCGAGAACCATCTGAAACTCCAATTCCAGGAGAACTCCAGTTCCAGGGGAATCCGACACCCTCTTCTGACCTCCGCGGCATTGCACAACACGGGTGCACAAACTTGCATGCAGACAGTACACTCATACACATACAGAAATAAATAAAATTAATAAAAAAATTTAAAAAAAAGCAGCTCAGATGTTAGCTTCTGTAGTTATTCAGCAGCTGCATCAAAGCCACAGCCTGACATTTGTGGTGCTCCCACAAAGGAGAAAACCAGAGAACAACAGAGTCAGGAGAGCACAGAACGCTTGGAGGGCCTCAGCACATCCTATGGTGTTAGGCAGAACAACTACAAATCAAGAGAGCCCTGTCTTGTATTGGTGGAGATATGAGTTGGAGGATAAGGGTAGAGTTGGTCTATTTGATGAGTATTTTTTTCCTAAATGGCTTCATATACATCCCCTTGATGTTATATCCAAAGGGGAGACAATCCAGTCACCAAGAACTAATGACTTAACTGAAATAATCCAGTTATCATTCATCTTTAAATATTTGTCCTATTGCCAAGCCCATGCTACTGATAACAGACGTAAGTAAATATTTAAATAAATCATGCAATTATTTTATGAATAAAACTGAATAGCATCTGCATTAAAAAAGTATTTGATGCCAGGCATGGTGGTGCACGCCTTTGATCCTAGCACTTGGGAGGCAGAGGCAGGTGGATCTCTGTGAATTCAAGGCCAGCCTGGTCTACAGAGTGAGTTCCAGGACAGCCAGAGCTACAGGGAGCCCTGTCTCGAAAAGACCAAAGAAAAAAAGTATTTGAGGACTGTGCAAACCCAAACCAGACGGGAGCCCATTATGAATAGGGGAGGTGGGCAAGAAGCCTCAGCCCAAGCTGAGGATCTATTGACAAATGATAGATGATGGGAGAGGGAGAGTCAGTTTTCCTTATGGTTTGATGCCTGGTAGGTTGACCAGACTCTAAAGACTAGACCTGCACCCAGGTCTGCACTTGGGAAACACAGATTAGATTCTATAGGCCTTGAAAAAGCAATAATAGAGGATACGAAGTTGGGGGGTGTTGTAAGGTGGGGGTGGAGAGGAGTAAGGGGGTCTGAAGTATGATCAAAATACATTGTATGAACTTGTCAAATCAATAAAATATTTTAAAGAAAATATTTTAAGAGCTAGAGAGATTGGTTAAGAGCACTTAATGCTCTTCCAGAGGACCTGAATTCAGTTCCCAGCCCATGATGAATGACTCACAACTGCCTGTATTCCCAGCTTCAGGGAATCTGATGCCTTTTTTTGGCCTCAGCCAGCATCTGCACAGACATCACACACACACACACACACACACACACGCACGCACGCACGCACGCACACACACACACACACACACACACCCCATTTGAAGCCAGGCGTGGCACTTCACACAGCAATACCAGTGGTTGGGAGGTGGAAGCTGGAGGGTCTCAAGTTTGAGGTCAGCCTAGACTTTATACAAGACCCTGTACAGAATCCCAAATCAACAGAACGACAATTGTAACAGCAACAAAACATCAACAAACACTGTTAACTTATAGGCTATATACCATAATTTTTGTAATCCTGCTTTTTAAAAGAAATTTGATAATGCGAGGGGCTTGGAGTTCTCATAGTTCTGCATACTCTGCATGTACACACCAATTTGCTTCACATTGTTAAGTTAGTAAATGCTCCTGCAGGTCATCTTCTCACTAATGGTACTTAGACAAGATGCCACCTCAGCTCCCTTCTGAATCCATGACTGCCCTGTTTTCTGGCTGTTTGTCTGGTTTTCCTTCCATTAACAGATATAAGACCTAGGGAGCTCTTACCCTGTATTTCTCCTATGTACCTCGTGGTGCCTAACAAAGTGTTTTTCAAAGATGTGTGTGAAAACACAGAATATGAATTAACACATAGAACAGAACAAGGGAGAATGCTTTGGATGAATCTTTGTTTCCAAATATATTTGTGAAAATAAATAAGGGGGGCTGGAGAGATGGCCTAGCGGTTAAGAGAGCCAACCGCTCTTACAGAGGACCCGCGTTCGATCCCCAGCACCCACATGGCGGCCGAGTACCGTCTGAAACTCCAATTCCAGGAGAACTCCAGTTCCAGGGGAATCCGACACCCTCTTCTGACCTCCGAGGCATTGCACGACACGGGTGCACAAACCTGCATGCAGACAGTACATTCATACACATACGGAAATAAATAAAATTAATTTAAAAAATTAAAAAAAAAAAAGAAAATAAATAAGGGAAGAAATGTTTCTCCTATATATACATGGTGAGGAAAATTCGAGATCCTACCAATGGCAGGCATTCAGAAAATGCATGTTAATCACACGTAATTCAGATTAATATTTGACTAAGGTGACTGCAGAGGATTTACAAAATTTCCTCTGAAACGGTTTTATAAGAGACCTTGTGACCTTCCCTCTGGCCTCCCCACGTCCCCCTCTGCTCCCTCTGCTCCTACTCACTCCGGATTTGCTGACAACTCTGGCCTTATTTGTGTGCCATTAAAAAACTCTGCCAGTTCTAATGCCTGGAGGAAAGAAGTCTTCAGCTTCTTCCGTAGCTCCCTTTATACTGAGGCAGAGCTGGGCCATGGCGTTAGCCCTCAGCTCTTTCCTGCCTGTCCTTTCGCTCCATCTAAGATGATCTTTTTTTGCTCCACTCTTGTCTCTCCGAGCAGCTTATTTCGGAGCTTCTACCTTGAACCCCTTTTGTAGCAGTTTGTGCCTAGGTTCTGGATTGTAGAGTCTATCTTGTCTTATAATGTAGCTGTCTTAGGAAGCCTAAAACTGGACCTTGTCTTTTCAATCTGTTTTAGAGTCTTGAATAGTCCCTGAGGCATAGTAAGTCTCCCAAGTAGCATTTAACTAATCATTTAAGAAAAGACTAGTAACTATCTCCCACAATTCATTAGTACCTTCTTCCAGAAAAACTTCTCCTATGTAGTTACTTGTAGTAACTAATCCAAGGACACTCATCTGGAGTCTCATTTTCCAGCCTTCTTTGCACCTAACCATGGTTACATGACTAGTCTGTGATGAAAATTGCTATGGAAATTGCTTTTCCCTTTAAGGAAGTTGGGGGCTGGAGAGATGGCCTAGCGGTTGAGAGCTCCAACTGCTCTTGCAGAGGACTTGGGTTCAATTCCCGCACCCACATGGCGGCTGAGAACCATCTTTTTTTTTTTTTTTTTTTTTTTGGTTTTTTCAAGACAGGGTCTCCCTGTAGCCCCAGCTGTCCTGGAACTTGCTCTGTAGACCAGGCTGGCCTTGAACTCACAAAGATCTGCCTGCCTCTGCCTCCCAAGTGCTAGGATTAAAGGCATGCACCACCACGCCCCATGAGAATCATCTTTAACTCCAGTTTCACGGGAATCTGACACCCTCTTCTGACTTCTGTGGCACTGCATGACACAAGTGCACAAACCTACATGCAGACAGTACATTCATACACATAAAAAAATAATAAATAAAAAAAAAATAAAAAAAAAGGAAGTTGGTTGTTCCCAGTTTCCTCTATTCCCCCTTCCCTGCAGAAGCGGACTGGTGAGGCTCACTGGCTCTGATGTGAAGAACATTCCATGAAATGACAGCAACAGAGAATGGAAGTGGGCTGGGGAGATGGCTCGGTGGGCAAAGTGCTTGACACACATGTGAAGACCTACGTTCAAATCCTCAGAACCCACTTAAACCCAGGAGCAGTAGTGCTCATCTGTAGCCACAGTAGTGTGCATCTGAAACCACAGTAGTGTGCATCTGTAATCACAGTAGTGTGCATCTGTAATCACAGTAGTGTGCATCTGAAACCACAGTAGTGTGCATCTGTAATCACAGTAGTGTGCATCTGTAACCACAGTAGTGTGCATCTGTAATCATACTAGTGTGCATCTGTAATCACACTAGTGTGCATCTGTAATCACACTAGTTTGCATCTGTAACCACAGTAGTGTGCATCTGTAACCACAGAAGTGTGCATCTGTAACCACAGTAGTGTGCATCTGTAACCACAGAAGTGTGCATCTATAATCACAGTAGTGTGCATCTGTAACCACAGAAGTGTGTATCTATAATCACAGTAGTGTGCATCTGTAATCACACTAGTGTGCATCTATAACCACACTAGTGTGCATCTGTAATCACACTAGTTTGCATCTGTAATCACACTAGTTCACATCTGTAATCACAGTAGTGTGCATCTGTAATCACAGTAGTGCGTATCTGTAGTCACACTAGTGCACATCTATAATCACAGTAGTGTGCATCTGTAATCACAATAGTGTGCATCTGTAATCACAGTAGTGTGCATCTGTAATCACACTAGTGTGCATCTGTAATCACACTAGTTTGCATCTGTAATCACACTAGTTCACATCTGTAATCACAGTAGTGTGCATCTGTAATCACAGTAGTGTGTATCTGTAGTCACACTAGTGCACATCTATAATCACAGTAGTGCACATCTGTAATCACAATAGTGTGCATCTGTAATCACAGTAGTGTGCATCTGTAATCACACTAGTTTGCATCTGTAATCACAATAGTGTGCATCTGAAACCACAGTAGTGTGCATCTGTAATCACACTAGTGTGCATCTGTAATCACACTAGTTTGCACCTGTAACCACAGTAGTGTGCATCTGTAACCACAGAAGTGTGCATCTGTAATCACAGTAGTGTGCATCTGTAACCACAGAAGTGTGCATCTATAATTGCAGTAGTGTGCATCTGTAATCACACTAGTGTGCATCTATAACCACAGTAGTGTACATCTGTAATCACACTAGTGTGCATCTGCAATCACAGTAGTGTACATCTGTAATCACACTAGTTTGCATCTGTAATCACACTAGTTTGCATCTGTAATCACACTAGTTCACATCTGTAATCACAGTAGTGTGCATCTGTAATCACAGTAGTGTGTATCTGTAGTCACACTAGTGCACATCTGTAATCACAGTAGTGCACATCTGTAATCACAATAGTGTGCATATGTAATCACAGTAGTGTGCATCTGTAATCACACTAGTTTGCATCTGTAATCACACTAGTTCGCATCTGTAATCACAGTAGTGCACATCTGTAATCACACTAGTTCACATCTGTAATGACAGTAGTGTGCATCTGTAATCACAGTAGTGTGCATCTGAAACCACAGTAGTATGCATCTGTAATCACAGTAGTGTGCATCTGTAACCACAGTAGCATGCATCTGTAACCACAGAAGTGTGCATCTGTAATCACAGCAGTGTGCATCTGTAACCACACTAGTGCACATCTGTAATCACACTAGTACACATTTGTAATCACAGTAGTGCACATCTGTAATCACAGTAGTACGCATCTGTAATCATGCTAGTGTGCATCTGTAATCATGCTAGTGTGCATCTGTAATCATGGTAGTGTGCATCTGTAATTACGCTAGTGTACATCTGTAATCACACTAGTTCACATCTGTAATCACACTAGTGTGCATCTGTAATCACACTAGTTTGCATCTGTAATCACAGTAGTGCGCATCTGTAATCACACTAGTGTGCATCTGTAATCACAGTAGTGTGCATCTGTAATCACAGTAGTGTGCATCTGTAATCACAGTAGTGCACATCTGTGATCACAGTGCTCCTACAGTGAGGTGGGAGGCACACACAGGAAAGTCCCTGGACTCTCAAGGGCCAGCTAGCCTGGTGTACCAAGCAGCAAAGAACAAAGAGACCCTGTCTTGAACAAAGTGGCTGACAGTTGAGGTTGTCTGCTGACCTTAGCATTCTGTGCAACAGCATGCACATATGCTGACGTTCACACACAGAAATGCACGCCCCCTAAAAAAAAAACCCAACAACAAAAACCAGGAGGGAGGTGACCCTGGGCCCCTCAGAAAACTTTGTAGAGTTGTGGATCTGATCTGTCCCATAGCCCTGCAGTCTCTTTTGGATGAATAACTGGATCAGTATGGACCCGTGTTATCTTCTGCAAACAAGTGGATGATTGAGGGATTATTTAACTGGCAAGGAAGTATCACACCTGCCTAAATGCCGGCCTCAAGGAATCAAGTTTGTAAAGCTGTTCCAATCGTCAACATTCACTGTCTTTGCTTCCCTTTTATCTTTGTACTGTTAGTTTGCAGTTGGCACACCTGAACTATCACAGCACTGTCGGCTTCTGTGCTCCTAACAGTTGGGAAGAAATGCATTTTATCATTCTTTCATACTATTTTCTTATATCCAACAAAAATTTATAGGCCAGTTCTGAGACTGCTTAGGTGATACAGCAATGAATACTAGACTCATAAGCCCCTTGAACTCACAGAGTTTCCATTCTAATGTGGGCAAAGCCAAAGAGTAAATGAATAATATAACATGAGAAATTCTCTGAGGGAAGAATAACAAAAGATAAAGGGACAGGGAGCCGAGGGCTATGGTTATAGAGGGTGGTTATTTTAGATAAAATGGTGGGAAAACATCTCTGTTGAGAGGTCAGGTCAGCAGAGGTCTGAGCCATACAGGTGGCTGTGCAGGGAACAATAGAAAAGAGTATGCCTGCTGTGGTCTAGAAGCTTCTAGGGGAATAGAATGGAGAAGAAGGGGGAAGAGGATGACAGGGTGGGGGTGAGGTCAGAAGCTGCCCAGGGCTGCGTCATGCAGGACTTTGGAGGTTCTTATAAGGTCTTAGAGAAAGAGAGAGAAATGTGAACAGATCTGTATTTTGGATGAGGTCTGATGGGAAGCTCTTAAAAGGGCAAGAGTGAAAGAAAGTATAGGGGAAATTAGAGTATTCAGACAGGAGCTAGTGTGTAGCGAAGCATGCTGGAGGTGGCAAGATTTGGTATAGAAGAGAAATCTACACCACTGGTACCAATAGACCACTAGAGTCAGGGTTTAAAAAAAAGCCATGAAGCCGGGCGTGGTGGTGCACGCCTTTAATCCTAGCATTTGGGAAGCAGAGGCAGGCGGATCTTTGTGAGTTCAAGGCCAGCCTGGTCTACAGAGTGAGTTCCAGGACAGCTGGGGCTACAGGGAGACCCTGTCTCAAAAAGACCAAAAAAAAAAAAAAAAAACAAACCCGTGGGTGCATTTGTGTATGCATAGCCCACATGTATCATATGTAATTATGAATCTGAATACTATAAGCAAATGAATACTATATGACACTAACAAGTTGCTTATTGAATTCAGACATTCAGAATTGGTTGACCATCATAGCTGGCTTCACTGATCAGATGAAACCAGCTAGCAACTGTTATGTCAGTCAGAATGCCCCTGTTCTGTTCTTCGAAGTCAGGTCTTAACAGTATGGTTTTGAGTTTCAGAATACAGCCTTCAGCAAGGCACTTACTCATTCTCTTACTATATTATCCATGGGCAGCTTGAAGGTTTTTGAGACACTGACTTATTGGCATAAGTACCTTTTGGTTATGTTTCCTGAAACTTACTTTACATAATTTTTCTTCTCTGGATAGGGACTTTCAGTGTCTGGGAATCTGGATTGAGCGCTAGTCTGTGGAGCTACTGACCTGTGTTATCAGGGCAGCTTGCCCCAAAGCAAAGGAATTTATGGTGTGCAGTTAGCTGTTTTCTGGGCAGGTTTGGCAGCAGAGCTGTCCTATTGACAAAAATAACAATTTAAAGAAATAATTCTTCTCTTACCTCTTTATCATGTGAGGTGATTTAAGTAACGTTAAAACTTAAATTCCTATAAACCATAGGAAACTAACAGACTTTCAAATGCATACACAGTGCATAAAGAATAAATGCCATAATCCTGTGATGATCTGGACTAAGGTTCCAATCCTAGAGACCACAAGCTATTTGGATGAGAGGGTTTTCCTTTTAAACTGTTTCTAAAGTTACTATTTCAGGAAAATCTCTCATTATCCCTGTTTCTTAAACAAGACAGAATTTAAAAGGAAAAGCGGGGTCTTATATGAGATAAGAATTATTCCAAATGAAACCACTCCATATACAAAACCCATGGTAGAGTACTGTTTTATTGATTTAATTGCCACAGGAAGAAAAAAAAGTCAGTAGGTTGCAGAAAACTATTCCCACATTGCTCTCTTCCAAAAATGAGATGTTTTGGTGTTGTAATAACAGCCTTATTATCTATGTATCTATTTATCTATACATCTATCTATCATCTATCTATCATCTATCAATATCTATCATCTATCTGTCTGTCTATCTATCATCTATCTATCTAATATCATCTATCTACCTATCATCTATCTAGAGAGAGTCTAGGTCTCTTCTATCTGGCTTGGCACTCACTATGTAGGCCAGGCTGATCTTGAACTCACAGAAATCCACCTGCCTCTCCTGATGGAGTGCTGGGATTTAGGGTGCATGCCAACATGCCCAACAACCTAAAATACTTTTGAGAATGTTTGTTTTTTTTAATCTCTAAAATAACTTGAAATTTTAAAGTAATTTGGACTTTTTTGAAGGGGGTTTAATTTTGTAAAAAGGGTTTGCTTTTTCCTTCTTGTGCAATGCCTAGAGGGTGAGGAGATGATCTGAATATGCCATAGGCTGAGTTCTGAGAGCGGAGGGGCATCTGACTCTGCTCTCTACTTGGGTTCCTCTAGATGTCTGGGCTGGAACTACTGCTGAACATGGGTTGGCTGAAGCAGGCAGCACTTTCAGAGCTAAATGAAGAGGATGGCTGGTTGTAGCAAGGCCTGGTGGTGGCTCATGCATGAACTTCTTGTCTTCTAATTTAGTCATGTTTTCCTTTCCCATTAGGATTGTTTTTCTTTTCACTGTTTATGTGAGAACATAACCCAGTTAACTTCCTTGGGTCTCACTTCCCTTACTGGGGAGACAAAAGAAAAAGAAGAAAAGGTCATTCATGTAGATCTTTTTGACTCAGGGTTTCTCTATGTAGTTCTGCCTGGAGTGGAACTTGTTATGTAGACCAGGGTGTCTTTGAATTTGCTATGATCTTCCTCCCTCTGCTGAAATTATATATATATATATATATATATA
>VZQC01010207.1:2167017-2190237 GCA_009823505.1 Rhizomys pruinosus
AAAAAAAAAAAAAAAAAAAAAAAAAAAAAAGGCATCTGAGACCTAGAGAGTATACAATCTTTTTTTTTTATTAATTTTATTTATTTCTGTATGTGTATGAATGTACTGTCTGCATGCAAGTTTGTGCACCCGTGTCGTGCAATGCCACGGAGGTCAGAAGAGGGTTTCGGATTCCCCTGGAACTGGAGTTCTCCTGGAATTGGAGTTTCAGACGGTTCTCAGCCGCCATGTGGGTACTGGGGATCGAACCCGGGTCCTCTGTAAGAGCGGTCGGCGCTCTTAACCGCTAGGCCATCTCTCCAGCCCGAGAGTATACAATCTCATAAATACTACTTTGTTCTAGGAATTTGTTGAGGGCTGGCATCAGGGTTAATAGTATTCCCATTTTTCCCATCCTGAAGTTCTGGATGACATGCAACTATATCTAATTTTCCGATATAATTTTCCTTTTTTTTGTGATTTTTTTTTTTAAAAGACTAATTGCGGGGCTGGAGAGATGGCCTAGAGGTTAAGAGCGCTTAACCTGCTCTTGCAGAGGACCCGGGTTCGATTCTCAGCACCCACATGGTGGTGGAGAACCGTCTTTAACTCCAGTTCCAGGGGAATCCGACACCCTCTTCTGACCACCGAGGCATTGCTTGACACGGGTGAGCAAACCTACATGCAGACAGTACATTCATACACATAAAAAGTAAATAAAATAAAATAAAATAAAAAAAGACTAATTGCAGGGCTGGAGAGATGGCCTAGCGGTTAAGAGCACCAACAGCTCTTGCAGAGGACCCAGGTTCAACCCCCAGCACCCACATGGTGGCTGAGAACCGTCTTTGACTCCAGTTCCAGGGGAATCCGACACCCTCTTCTGACCTCCGCGTCATTGCACTACACGGGTGCACAAACCTACATGCAAACAGTGCATTCATACACATAAATAAATGAATAAATAAAAAAAACCTTTATCTTAAAAAAAGACTAATTGCAGTAGTTCTGAATTTATTCTGAATTTTTAAAAAAGATCGTATCTATTTATTTTTATTTTATGTGCATGTGAGTGTTTTCCCTGCATATATGTAAGTATACCATGTATGTGCCTGGCATCCATTGTCCCTGGAGGCCAAGAAGAAGGGATCAGAGTCCCTGGAACTGGAATTAAGGACAGGTATTAACTGCCATGTGGGTACTGGGAACCAAACCCAGGGAACCAAACCCAGGTTCTCTGGAAGAACAGAAAGTGGGTTTAACTGGTGAGCTATCTCTACAGCCCCCAATTTCTTAATTTATTTCTATTCTTCTGGGTTATAATTTACCTGAATAATCATTGTTAATGTATCACCTAAATATGATCTTTCTGCAAAGTCACTTTTCTGCCCTTCAAAATATTCTGACTTGAAAAGTTGTTCCAAAATATTTATCTAAAACTATGATAATGAGGCAATTAGTGACATTCAAAAGACAAAAGTGGTGAAAGCATTATAGCAGTCAGTTAAAACTTATGTCCATTGATTAATTCAATTGACTAATTTTCTCATGTTGTTTTTGGGACCATCACACTTGCAAGCTTGGCTTTAGGTTTATCCACACAGGTACCAAGTGTCTGGACCATATTAAGAGTTCATCCAGAATATATAAGCTACGTAAAGAACAAAGAGGTAAGAAAACAAATGACCTACTCAAAAGATGGAGGAAAGAGCTGAACAGAGACTTCACCAGTAAGGAAGTAAAGATGACTGAGAAACATCTTAAAGAGTGTTCAACATCATTAATAATTAAGGAAATGCAAATTAAAACCACACTAAGGCATCATCTCACTCCAATAAGACTAGCCAAGATCAAGAAAACAAAAGACACCAAATGCTGGAGAGGTTGTGGGGAAAGGGGAACACTCATCCACTGCTGGTGGGAATGTAAACTGGTACAACCACTGTGGAAAGCAGTGTGGAGAACCCTTAAAAAAACTCAAAATGAGCCTACCACCTGACCCAGCCATACTATTCCTGGGTATTTACCCACAAGACGCATCTTACTGCAAAGATACATGCACAGCTATGTTTATTGCAGCTCTCTTCACAATAGCAAAGACCTGGAACCAACCCAAATGCCCCTCAATTGATGACTGGATAACAAAAATGTGGTACATCTACACAATGGAGTTCTATGCAGCAGTAAAGAAAGATGACATCATGAGCTTTGCTGGTAAATGGCTGGAACTCAAAGCAATTATACTAAGTGAAGTAACACAGTCCCAGAAAAAAAAGAAGGCGAATGGTTTCCTTCATTTGTGGATGCTAACACCAAATCGCCAGTTGGCAGGCAAACTGAGCAACTTTATTATTTTATTTCATTGTATCTGAAAGCAACTGTGCTATTACAATGACTCTATAAATGGGCTCTAGAATTATCCTACCTCTTATACTCACACACTGTAATTACCATATATAGATGGAGGATATGTAGTCATATTCTAAAAAAAGAATGTAAAGTTACATGACTTTATACCTGCAAATTTACTGTTAAAATGTGAATCTCTAAATATGTTTAGGAATCAACCTATAGTTTATTCTCAGAATTTTTAATTTTGCCTTATGTGTGGAGTGTATATATGCATATTTTGGAATAATATAAAAAACCCAAAAATATGCTTGAAAAAAAAAGGGGCAGAAAAAGGATGAATCAAACAGCCAGATGCAATCTACTGATCTTACCTCCCCTGGAAGGAATACATTCTCATTGTCATTATAACTGGCCAAGCCCACCATGGTAGGTTTTTGCTTGTAAAATGCCCATGGTAGGGAGAAGAGCCCAAGTGCTTCTGAGTTTAACCTGGTTCCTGTACTTTTGGGGAAGTCTGTCTGCTGAAGACAATTCAGTCGTCTTACTTATAAGGATGGCAGTATCCTTGATGTTCTTTCCAGTGGAGAATAAAATGTCTTTCCTAGTGTGTTTTCATACATTACAATGTTCAAAAACTGTGAAAGCCACTCTACCACTTTTCCTACTTCAGTAAGCTAAACATATCAAACTGATCAAAACCAGCCCTAAAGCTTCCTTTCTTAGACCATTTATTCATGATCTGTGAACTTTGCTTTAATTATTACATAGGATCAAGAATATTTGGATTTCAGGGTTCAAGGGCTAAGAATTGTTGAGGGCTAAGACCCCTGAATTGAATAAATGGACTCTTTCAGGGCAACTGGGAGAATCTTTAATGAGCATAAAGACCTGTGGTTTCCCAACCACAGGCTAATGAAGTTCAATTTCAACTCCTTTGTGAAATCTTTCTTAATCACCTTAGTCCACCGATATATTCTAGCCAATGTTGCCTGGAGAGGTACGTTTTCCTCCCTTTGATGTATAGTTTATCTGATTAAATGCCTGACTCTTGAGGTCAAGAATCTTATTGTCTACACAAAACAGAGAGTTCAATAGACATTTATTGATCAATCAATCAAGATAATTGATCTTGTTTTCAAACACAGCTGGACATCATGATACAGTTTCTTTATGTCTGGCACCATGATTCCAAGGTAGTCAGCCATTAGGTAGCCAGATTAGAAACAACTGAAGACTATTCATCACATTGAAATTCAGGAATTTCTCTGAGCATTTTTAGTACACAATGTACAATGCATTGGAACACATAAATAGTACCTATAATTAATTAAGCAATTCATAAATGCTAGGTACAATGATAAATAGTTTCTATAATCACATATATTGCTATTATTATAATGACACTATTAAACAAAAGGCACTATTATTCTCCTTTTACAGAGGGAAGAGTGGGTATGAGAGAAGTCTACATATCTACATAACACCAATGATGGCAGAAAGCAGGAAAGGCAGAAGAAAAAGCTAATTGGAGAATGTGGTACATGAATGAATCTGGTTCCAAATGTTGAATTTTAACGTTCTCTGGGGGAGGAGGGGCCGTAAGTGGAGGTAACATTTAAATAGTTGCTAGTTGGGGGGTTTTCAAAGTTTCCAATTCTTCTAAGTCAGAGGAGTCTACATTACCTGGGAATTTCCAAAAATTCATTCTTGGCATTCTCTTCCTAGCCTCTGTCCACCTGAATACATTCTGTCATGGGCCTAGGATATGTGAAGCCCATCAAGCAAGAACACTGACCTGGAGTGGCAGTTTGCAAACTTCCCAGGCATCACTGGGAAAGTTTGTAAAGGCAATTTTCTGAGCTTAGCCTCCAGAGTTTTTGATTTACCAGGTTGTGAAGGGCACACAATTTTACATTTCCAAAACAGATAAAGAATGACTTTAGGAGAAGAATAAAAACCAAGATGGTTCAAATGTGCCGTCTAGAACATACTGAGATCCACCGACCTATCAGTCTAAGACCAAAGAGATCTGGACAAGTAGCAGATTTGGGTGTCATCTATGCATGAAAAATACTCCTTGGGTTTCTTCTCAAATTTTATTGGCCTCCTAATGAGTCTCTTTGTTTCCATAATTCTCCCATTTAATTTTCATACAGAAATAAGATAAATCTTTGAAAATAAAAACATCATGGCAGCACAAGCTTTTAATCCCAGCATTTGGGAGGCAGAGGCAGGTGGATCTCTGTGAGATTGAGGTCAGTCAGGTCTAAAAAGCCAGCTGCGGGTACAGGGAGACCCTGACTCAAGAAGACCAAAAGAAAACAAACGTTTTGTTTCGTTAGCTGCATGATGTCTTCTAATGGCTCCCACTGCTCTGACTGAGTTCCACACTTAGCCCGACTGGCCCCGCAGGATTTGTTCTGCTTCTTCAACCTCATCCCTCATCATCTCCTCTCTCTCCCTCTGCTTACTGATGTTTTAGATCTACAAACACACTACACTCTTTCCTGTCCCAAGGTCTCCGCCTCCATTGTTCCTCAGCCTTAAACACTCTATCTTAGCCTTCCTCCGACTTCTGATCTTAGTTTAGTGTCACCTTCTTAGACCTTTCTTGTTTACCACCCTAGTGTCCTAGTTAGCTGTCAACTTGATACAGCCGAGTCCTCTGAAGGGGTCTCAACTGAGGGATTGCCTAGATTAGATTGGCCTGTGGCCATGTTGGTGGGGAATGTTTGACTGTTGATTGATGTGGGGGGGGAGCCCTCTGTGGGTAGTGCCACCCCTGGGAAGGTGGTCCTGGGCGGTATAAAAAGGCAGGCTGAACACCAGCCAGAGAGAGCAAGCCAGTAAGCAGAGTTCCTCCAAGGTTTCTGCTTTGCGTTCTGCTTGAGTTCTAGTCCTGACTTGTTACCCAGAAGTGTGTGAACTAAAATAAACTTTCTTCTCCAAGTTGCTTTTGGTCAGAGTGTTTTTATCAGGGAAACAGAAAGCAAAGTAGAGCACTTTGTTACTTTGTATCTAAATCCTGTTTGTGGCCCTTACTACCTTTGTCACGATTAGCAAGTTTTCAGTCTCCTCCACTGAACTTTAAGTTCCTCAAGAGTAGAGGTTTTGATTAACCCATAGCAAGTCCTCTTCATTCTAATGTTTCCTGGGGCTCCTTCTGTGGCTTGCAGTACCCACCCATTCCCTTCACATACTCACACACTCCGTGGAGTGGAAACAAAAATGTACTAAGAAAATGATAAAACTAGTGGAGAAACTTGGGGATAACATCTGTATTTTGTAGGAGCTGGGGTTGGAGAAAAGGGAATGCTACAGTGATAAAGAAGATGAGAGAGAGAGAGAGGAGAGAGAGAGAGAGAGAGAGAGAGAGAGAGAGAGAGAGAGAGAACTTTCAAAACAATGCTCTAATTGTCCACAAAAGACAGACAATGTAAATATGTAAATATGTAGATCCGGCTATATGGGTAATCGCTCACTTGGAGAGAATCGAAATCATCACTAGGAAGCTAACAATGGGGTTTCTAGGTGGCAGAATTTAAAATCAATTGTCAGAGCTATGAAGATAAGTGACTGATGACTGTGATGAGGGCAGGAAGATTGTTCATGAGCACAACTGTTTTTTCACTTTATAAGCACAAGTTAACATGAATGTCACAGTTCTTAATAAATAGTCTCAGGGACGGATCAGCAGTTAAGAGAATTTGCTGCTCTTGCAGAGGACTGGAACTCAGTTCCCAGTACCCACTCTGGCAAGGTCACAACTGCCTGTAACTCCAGTTCCAGAGCATCCAACACCCTCTTCTACCTGTTCAGGCACTGTATTCATGTGCACATACCCACACATAGACACACACATAATTAAAAAAAAACTTAAAAATCTCAAAAGACTGGCAGGACAGCTCTTACCGTTTTCAGTAATGTGGTAAGGAAGTACAAATAACAAGCGTGAATTACATGTTCAGAATGTTTGGGGTATCTCTTACTCCAAATTTCATCTGTAATAATAGATACCTACTATTTATATAGAGATTCTTCAAAGCCAACCATAATATGAGCAAACTGTTCCAGGGAACAATGGTAACTTAAAAACAGACCTCCCTAGAGCCTCTCATGTTTCTCTTCTAAATCGAGTATTTGATTCCAATAGCACTAAAATCTGGGAAGATTTTTAAGATGTTAGTTTAAAATAAAGGACTTAAGAATATTTTAAAATGGAAACAACTCCCTGGTTTAATCAGAATACCAATCTAAGTTTACTCTAACTTGTAGATGGCAGCAATAGTCACCATCTGCCATTACCTTCTAAGTTCTGAGCCACACTTTGAAGGCCAAACACAGGATCTTTTGTTTGTCCACAGAACAAGAACACAAAGTCCTTAGCAGAACTGAGTGAACAGAGCTGGGGAAGAAATGTTGGAGACAAATGCAGTGACTTCTCAGATTGTTAAAATTTGGTAAAGGACTATCTGCCACCATTGCTTGTGTCCATTAAAGCTCAAAGCAGAAGACAGCTTTTTTTTTTTTTTCTTTCACAAATCCCAGTTTCTGGGTTTCCTGCAAAATCAGACTCATGAAACAGGAACAGAAGAGGTTAGAAGGCATTTGCATTTCACTATGACAACTTAAAATGTAAACTATAGCTTACAAATCCTTTCAATATCATGCCACTTTATTGTCAGAGCATCACCAAGAACCTCCAAGGCCCAGGGAGGTTAATTACTAGTAAGTAGTATACCCAGGGTGGGGTGTCCCAGGCTTCTAGATCTAGGTGCTATGTGCTGCACTCTGGGGAACACAGTTCCCTAAATGCAGAAAAGGCCTCCCTCCCTCCCTTCCTTCCTTCCTTCCTTCCTTCCTTCCTTCCTTCCTTCCTTCCTTCCTTTCTTTCTTTCTTTCTTTCTTTCTTTCTTTCTTTCTTTCTTTCTTTCTTTCTTTCTTTCGTGCTAACTAGCACATCACTACCATTCTGTGCACACCTGGTCACCTTGCAGAGTCATAAAAACCCAATTAACAAATAACAAAAAAAAGCTAAATGTGCCAAAACTTGTGGGCTAGCAAACACCCTTGGATGTTAAGAAAGAGACAGGGAGATCATTTACTGTGATAGGTTTTATTCTTCTTAAATATTTGCTCCAGAGAGACACTTTATCCAGAGATATACTCTTTTTTAAACATTAAATCTGTGAGTATCTGTACGGCTGTATTATTCTTACTAGATTTTGAACTATGGCACCTTTGTTAAGCTTTAGTGATGGGTGAGGGGGAGCCACAGCTGTCTACACAGTTTGTAACAGTAAAATGAAGTAAACTGGGGAAATTATGCATTGGGTAATTAGAGCTTAGGAGAAGATTACTTCATTAATAGTGATTTTTAAAGACGGGGTTTTGAGATGAGATTTTTATTATTGACACTGTTGTAACCCAATTGGCCATAAAGAGATAAAACTTAAAGATGACCTGCATAAACTGAATGTAAGACTATACTGTCAAATAGTACCTTAACTGTTAGAAATCACACACACACACACACACACACACACACACATACACACACACATTTTGAATCACCTGTGTCAAGCTGCTTGGATGGTCATTTATTTGTTCCAGGAAAATACTTTATAAAATATGGCATGTATTTGTATATGTAAAATTATTTTTAAAAATGTTATTTTTACTTTAGTAATATGAGCCTGCATGTATGTAAGTGCACCTGTGTGGTGCAATGCCCATGGAAACCAGAAGAAGGCATCAGATTCCCCTGGAACTTGAGCTACAGAGGGTTATTAACTACCATGTGGGTGCTGGGAATCAAACCCAGGTCCTCTGCAAGAGCAGCCAGTGCTCTTAACCACTGAGCCATCTCTCCAGCCCTATATATGTAAAATTATTAACAAAAGTTTGGGGCCTGTTGAACAATGATAGTCTGGAGAAACTTTATACCTCCAAATTGGCAATCTATATGGTAGTAGTGGATTAACAGTCTGGATATCTGATCTCTAGCTCCTGAATCTTTTCTAGTCTTTTTGTTCATTCTTCTGCATAGGCAAGGCAATGACATGGGTACACGGATACACCCCCACTAACAAACATGCTCCTTTTCTTTACATTTAAGTGTTTAACTGTGAAAACCCATGCATGAGGT
Organism: Rhizomys pruinosus; assembly: GCA_009823505.1. NCBI lineage: Eukaryota > Metazoa > Chordata > Mammalia > Rodentia > Spalacidae > Rhizomys > Rhizomys pruinosus. The sequence goes on from VZQC01010207.1 coordinate 2,175,497, forward strand.
GCTTGAGGGGAAGAGAGAAGCACGGGTGAGCCCAGTGAAGCTCCTTAGCTTCCCACCTTCCAAGCACAGCTATGAAACTTCGCTGAGAGGCTTAGCTGGGACCTGAGCCCAACGCTTAGCTCTGATGCCTGCCAACTTCTCTACCTTTGTATCTTCTATTTTTCCTTTACTTCAGTTTTCTTATGTGTTAATCAGGAGTGATACTATTTACCATTGTAAGCCAAGAGGATGGAGCAGGATGATTGATGGAAAGCACAGTGACTGGCAGAGAGTGCAATACTGTTTTATTATATTTATTTATTTATTTATTTATTTATTTATTTATTTATTTATTCCCTAGTCCTAGCCCACCTGGAACTTGATCTCATGGAGATCCACCTGCCTCTGCCTCCCCAGGGATGAGATTCAAAGCATGTGCCACCACTCTCAGCATTATACTATTATTTTTAAATTCTAATTTAATTGATTTTTTGGAGAGACTTTATGTAGCTACACATGGTGTGTTAAGCATGTACCTCCTCTCTCTTACCTTCTCCCCCCTCCCCTTCTTGTTTGTCCCTTCCGTTCTCCTGGCCAAATTCATTTCTCCTTTGATTATGATTGTAGGTGACTATATAAAATCCAGGAGTCACAAATGAGAGAAACACATATTTGTCTTTCTGAGACCAGCTTACTTTCTTCAATATGATTATCATTACTGCATCAATTTTTTTTGAGACAGGGTGGCTTGGAGCAGGCTGGCCTCCATCTCACAGAGACTCATCTCCTTTTGCCTCCTGAGTGTTGGGGTTAAAGGCATGTGCCACCATCAATTTCCTTTAAAAATATTTATTCATTTTAATTTAGAAATTATATATATGCATGCATAGTTCAGTAAATACTGATGTACAACTATCTCTGTGATATGTTGACTTGGGGTCCTTTGGATAAATACCCAGAATTAGTATAGCTGAGTCATATGGTAAATCTATTTTTGTTTTAATTTTTTTAGAAATTTCCGTAAAGGCTGGAGGGTTACTTCACATTCCTACCAGCAATGTATGAGTCCCCTCGTGTCCACATCCTCCCAGCATTTACTGTCCTTCCCTCGTTCCTTTCCTTCCTTCCTTCCTTCCTTCCTTCCTTCCTTCCTTCCTTCCTTCCTTCCTTCCTTTATTCCTTCGTTTCATTAAAAATATTTTAATTGTGTGTGTATGTGTGTGTGTGAGTGTGTGAGTGTGTGTGTGTGTAGATATGTGCATGTGAATGCTGGTGCCAGTGGAAGCCAGAGGCAAGATAACCTGGATCTAAAGTTACAGGTGATTGTGAGACACCTAATGTGGGTTCTGGGAACCGAACTTGGGTCCTCTGCAAGATCAGTATGTACTCTGAACTGCTGAGCCATCTCTCTAGCCCCTGTTTTTCTTTCTTTTCTTCCTTCCTAGTCCCTTCCATTCCTTTCCTTCCTTCCTTCCTAATCCCTTCCTCTTCCTTCCTTGCCTCCCCTTCCTTCCTCCCTCCCTCCCTCCCTCCCCCTTCCTCCCCCTCCCCCTCCCTCCCTCCCTCCTCCGGCCTCCTCCCGTCTTTCGTTATTCTTTCTTTCCGTTTTCTTTCCTTTCTTTCTGCTTATCTGCTTTCTTTCTTTCTGTTCTTTCTATCTTTCTTTCTCTTTCTATTCCACCCTCCACTCCCCCCTCCCTCCTTTCTTCTTCCTTCCCTTCTTCCTTCCTTCCTTCCGTCCTTCCTCCTCCTTTTCCTTCTTCTTCTTTCTCTTGTTTCATTAAAAATTATTTAATTGTGTGTGTGTGTGTGTGTGTGTGTGTGTGTGAGTGTGGGAGTGTGTGTGTGTGTGTGTAATATGTGCATGTGAATGCTGGTGCCAGTGGAACCCAGAGGCAAGAAAAACCTGGATCAAAGTTACAGGTAGTTGTGAGACACCTAATGTGGGTTCTGGGACCGAACTTGGTCCCCTGCAGACTCAGTATGTACTCCGAACTGCTGAGCCTCTCTCGACCCCTGTTTTTTTTCTTTTCTTTCTCCTCCTCCTTCCTTCCTTCCTTTCCTTCCTTCCTTCCTTCCCTTCCTTCCTTCCTTTCCTTCCTTCCTTCCTTCCTTCCTTCCTTCTTCCTCTTTCTTCTTTCCTTTCTTTCTTTCTTTTCTTTTCCTTTATTCTTGTATTTTTCGAGACAGGGGTCTCCCTACTCCCTGGCCTAGTCCCAGCTGTGCCTGGAGCTCATCTCGCTGTAGACCAGCTGGCTTAGAAAGCTCATAGAGATCCGCCTGCCCTCTCGCCCCCGCCAGTGCTCGGATTAAAGGTTGTGCACCACCACGCCAGCTTCTTTCTGCTTTTTCTTTCGGCTTTCTGTTCTTTCTTCTATTCTTTCTGTCTTATCTTTCTTTTCTTTCTTTCTTGTCTTTTTTCTTTTCCTTTCATTATCTTCGTACTTTTCTTTTTCTTTTTCTTCCTTCCTTCTTCCTTCCCTTCCTTCCTATCCTATCCTTCTCTCTTTCCCTCTGTCCTCTCATCTCTTTCTTTCATATTCTTCCTTCCTCCTCCCTCCCTCCCCTCCCCCTCCCTCCCTCCCTCCTTCCCTCTCTCTCTCTCTTCTCTCTCTCTTTCTTTCTTTCGTTCTTGCTTTCTTTCTTGTGTCGTTTTGGGTCTCACATGTAGCCCCAGCTGTCCTGGAACTCACTATGTAGACCAGGCTGGCCTTGAACTCACAAAGATCTGCCTGCCTCTGCCTCCCAAGTGCTAGGATTAAAGGCGGGCACCACCACACCCGGCCTGTTTGTTTTCTTAATGACTGGAAATTCTAACTGGGAGGACATGGGATCACAGTGTCATTTTGATTTGCCTTTCTCTGATGACTGGAGAGGCTGAATATTTTTTGTTTATTGGTCATTTGATTAAACTATGATTATTATTATTTTGTCTTTTTGAGGCAGGATCTCCCTGTAACCCAAGCTGTCCTGGAACTCACTATGTAGACCAGGCTGGCCTTGAACTCACAAAGATCTGCCTGCCTCTGCCTCCCTGAGTGCTGGGATTAAAGGCATGTACCACCATGCCCGGCTATTATTTTTTTTATTTAAATTTAATTTTTTATGTGTATGAGTGTTTTGCTGCATGTATGTAAGTGCACCCATGTCATGAAAAGCCTGGGGAAGCCAGTAAAAGGCATCAGATCTCCTGGAACTGGAGTTACAGATGGTTGTTAGCCACACTGTGGGTGCTGGGCATCAGACCTAGGCCCTCTGTAAGAGCAGTCAGCTTAATCGTGAGCCATCTCTCTAGCCCTATACTATTATTTTTCAAGACTTTTGTTCTAAAAAATCTTAAAAAAATTTTTTTTTAATTTTATTTTTTATTTCTGTATGTGTATGAATGTACTGACTGCATGCAGGTCTGTGCACCCGTGTCGCGCAATGCTGAGGAGGTCAGAAGAGGGTCTTGGATTCCCCTGGAACTGGAGTTCTCTTGGAACTGGAGTTACAGATGGTTCTCGGCTGCCATGTGGGTGCTGGGGATCGAACCCCGGTCCGCTGTAAGCGTGGTCGGCGCTCTTAACCGCTAGGCCATCTCTCCAGCCCCCAGTTCTAAAAATCTTTTAAACATAGCAGTATAATGAAGTCATAATCAAAATGCTCTGAGGAGTATATTTTTTAATATTTCACCCCTAAATTTACCTTTTTTTCAGGCTATTACTATTTCAGACATATTTAAAACATCATTTAGATGCATCACAGGATTATGTATGAGAAGCCAGTCTTGATTTCATTAAAATTTTGTTATCACATTATTTATTTATAATAGTGTATGTATATTTTTGAGTGTATAGGTCAGAGGACAACTCGTGGTTAGTTCTCTTCCTTCATCCTATGGATCCTTAGGCTTGGCAACCAATGCCTTTCCCCACTGAGCTCTCTCATGGGTCTCAGTCTTGATTTTAAATTCTTTAAGTCAGTTCGTTGGAATTCCAGAACAGCCAGACAAAGTGGAATAGTCTTTAAAGAGTTACCTTTAGTTCTGAAGTTCTGTGATTCTATAGTAAAGGTATTTGGTGGAGCTTCCAGAGAGATAAAAATGGGACAATAGAGAAAAACAGCATTTTGGAATGGTAGGTCTCTCCGTCATCCCTTACCCTGCTTTTGTGGATGTGTTTAACCTCAATTATCTTTCAATGAACTGACCTTGGAACAGAATTAGCATTCACCTCATGAAGAAAGAGGAGCAATTAATTATTATTATTATTATTATTATTATTATTATTATTATTTTGGTGTTTTTGAGACAGGGTCTCCCTGTAGCCCCAGCTGGCCTGGAACTAGCCCTGTAGACCAGGCTGGCCTTGAACTCACAGAGATCCACCTGCTTCTGCCTCCAGAGTGCTGGGATTAAAGGTAAGTGCCACCACAACCTGCTTAAAGATGGTTCTTAGCCTCATCGTGAGTGCTGGGACTTGAACCTGGGTCCTCTGCAAGAGCAGTCAGTGCTCTTAATGGCTGAGCCATCTCTCCAGCCCCGGAAAGAGGAGTTATTTTGAATGAGCTATGTCACCCAGGTAGGAAAGTTTATTAAACAAAGTCCTTGGGCAAGTGAATTATTTATTGGTTCAGTTTGTGGTCTAAAGTTAAGGCATGTGTTGGGGAAGAAAGGAAGCATTGTGCTGTGTGATGTTTAAATGAAAAAAGGGAAATAAGGGGCTGGAGAGATGGCCTAGCAATTAAGAGTGCCTCTTGCAGAGGACCCTGGTTCGATCCCCAGCACCCACATGGTGGCTAAGAACCATCTTTAACTCAAGTTCCAGGGGAAACTGACACCCCTTCTGACCTCCGTGGCATTGCACGACACGGGTGCACAAACCTACATGCAGACAGTACATTCATTCATATACAAAAATAAATAAAATTAAGAAAAATTTAAAAAGGGAAATAACAGAAAATTCATACCTTAGAAATATGAGTGTGAAGAGGGCTAAATTTTGTATATTAATTATGTGGAGGGAGGGAGAACAACAAATTTGTAACATGTATGAGAAGCTCCTTTGGGTATTATACTTTTTTTTATTATTTTTTATGTGTATGAGAGTACTGTCTATATGTAGGTTGGTGCACCGTGTCGTGCAAATCCGCAGAGGTCAGAAGAGAGCATTGGATTCCCCTGGAACTGGAGTTAAAGACGGTTCTTAGCCACCATGTGGGTGCTGAGAATCAAACCCAGGTCCTCTGCAAGAGCAGTCAGTGTTCTTAACAACTGAGCCATCTCTTCAGCCCCAAGGGTGTTTTACTTTTCTATTTTTTTACTATTCATAATTTTATTACTTATTATGATAAATCACTAATAAAATGATTTGTCATTAGCCAAGACCGACACAGACAGCTGTAGCCTCTTTGAAGATTAAGTTGTAGCAGTGGAAATGACTGAGAGAAGAATATAGAGATGGAGAAAGAGGAATCTAAACAGGAGAGTGAATATATTATTTCAATGGTAACAACTTGCTGTACAAAGTAGCATTGGGATTCCCTGCCCACCACTTGATAAGCAATTGGTCATATTCAACTGCTTCCAGTAGTGAGAATAATAGTATATCTTTGAAATATAATGGCATCACGAAGAAACATGAAAATCATGGGAAAAATCTGGGACTATTATCCTCTTGAAGAAATAATCGGTGTGGTGCAATTTGTGTGTGACAGAACGTTCCACCTCCTGTGGTGGATCACGTGGTGCATCAATGATTTGAATTACTCTTCAAATTGGACCCTGACGTTAGGGTTTATAAAGGACATATTTTCAAAAGAGGTCATTGCCGAAACAATTCCTTTAATCAACAGTCAGAGGATTTACTCGACTGATGGTGCCAAGGACCCTTCATGGGGACCATAATGGTGCACTGCTCCCAACACTCAGCAAGGCAAGGGGATCAAATGAATTCGTAAATGCAGATTTTTGGTTCGTATAGTTCTTTTTCATCTTCTGGAAAGTGATCACTAGATTTAATCAAGGTTACTCTGTGTATCATTAACTAATTTTATCTTCCTCCTTAAAAAATCTTTTTTAATAGTGAGTTTAAGAAAGCTTGTTTCTAAGTCTTCTGGATTTCATGTTTTCTCTGTTGAAGCCTTGAGGGAAGCTAAATTTAAAAGTAGGGAAAGAGTAATTAAAAGTGATTAGGACATGAAGTTTTGGTGCTATGCAATGTGGACTCAATTCTCCCAGTTGCAAGCTGAACCAAGCAGCAGTTTTTGGTTTTGATTATAGCTTTACTTGCTATTTTAATAAACACGAACCAGTATTCAAACTTTTAATATCCTGCTGCTTAACTATTTCCAAAGAGCTATCCAGCTCTTTTAAACAGCCTTTGTTTTAAAAATTTAATTTGTTTGGCTCTGTCTCACCTTCGAAAGTTGTAGCCTCATGGTAAACTCTTTTATAAGTTGATTTCCAGAATCATAAGCAATTCTTTTCTTTCTCCCTCCTAAGTGTTTCCTCATGTGCCAAAGTTGTTGGTGCTGACAGCTTCCCTGACTTGTTTTATCTGGTTCCCACAGCAAGTATGAAAGACAAATGCAAGAATGTGTCCGGTGTTGACTGGATGCTTCCAGACTGCAGTGATACTTACAACTCTTCTAGGAAGCGGAGGCTGTGCAGCAGACTTGGGGGCAGCTGACTGATGTTGTTCATACTGAGGTCCCTGGAGGGGAAGACAGACAGTGTGTGAGGAGCAGAATATGCCACTGCAAGGAAATCCAGCTGTTCAGTTCACACATTTCCAAGCAAGACAGTAAAATGAACTCATTCCTCTGTTTGACAAATGAATGATGATTTTCCATCTTAAATATATAACCCCCCCCCCAGCAGCAGCAGGAGCGCTCTCTCGAATTAGAGACCCTAGGAGGAGCTTCCATGGAATTCAAAATTATTCAGACCATTCATGGGCATGGTTGTAATTCTTCATGTTTAAAATGCTGTGAGCAGGACAGCAAAGGAAGCGGACGCAACTCAACTTTGTGTCTTGCTTTCAATTGTGTGACAAAGAGAAATGTCTTCAGGCAAAGCTAGACGTCCTGTTTCTCTGGGATTTTAAGCACCTTGTAAAAACAAATGTTTTGATTCAAAGAAACTTAAAACAAGACAAAACAAAACAAGACAAAAAGCCTGTTCCCTCTTCCAACACGCTCCTTCTGCAGGTTCTCGGATTGCATTAAATAAGTGAAATGAACCATAAAACGAGGGTGTAAGGTGATCCTGCTCTGTAGCACACTTCCTGCTGGGTCTGCACAGTAGTTCCTGGCACAGGAAACAACAAGCCACTTTGGGCAGAACTCAATCAATTTTTGTTTTAAGCGAAAGTCCGTGTAATTAGATTTTATTCTGTTTTTATTTCTCTATTTCTTTACTGTCTCTCACGTGTCTTACAGTCTCACTGGTATTTCCCATCTGTGTCATAGAAGCCCAAAGACTGACAGCTGGGCAGACTCTAACCAAGACCAATTTAGACTCCTTAGAGCTGGTGCAGGTTTAAGATGAAGTGACTTATCTGTTGCTCTAACTCTATCCTGAAGACAAATGCTATTATAATATCAAGTGCTATTCTATACTTAAAATTTATCTTGAGATAAGGCAGCGAGTTTCTTCATAATCTAAATGATTCCTGTTACTAAAATGTATACACCCCTTTGAATTCCCCAGCTGATTTCAGTATCTTTAATACAGTTTCCTTTAGCCAATGTTGGCTTTAACTCAGTGATGCTATGAAGGGAAAACTTGTTCATCTGCTTTTCAAAAGTAACAAACACGGGGTTGGGGAAACAATTTAGTGGATAGTGCTTACCATGTAAGCATGAAGACCAGAGTTTGGATCCCCAGCCTCCATGTAGAAGCTATGTAGGTGTGGCACCCACCTGTAGTTCCAGCATCTGGGAGGTGGAGGCAGGGGATCCTTGGGGCAGGCTGGTGAGCTGGACCAGCTGGAACTAGTGAGCCTGGGCTGCGCAAGTGACCTTGCCTCAATAACATGGAGTGTGACTGAGGAAGACACCTGAGTACACATGTGCGCATGCATGCACATCTGCTTATACACACATGTGCCCCCATATATGTAAACACATGCACACACTCATGCACAGCATACAAACACACACAAACACATACACACATTTTTTAAAAAGTGACTCAAGTGTCCTTCAACTGATGAGTGGATAATGAAAATGTGGTACATTTACACAATGGAGTTCTATGCAGCGATAAAGAAAGACATCAGCTGGGTGTGGTGGCACATGCCTTTAATCCTAGCACGTGGGAGGCAGAGGCAGGCGGGATCTCTGTGGGTTCAAGGCCAGCCTGGTCTACATAAGGAGTTCCAGGACAGCTGGGGCTTCAGGGAGTTGAGATCATGAACTTTGCTGGTAAATGTATGGAACTAGAAGCTGTTATGCTAAGTGAAGTAACACAGTCTAAGAAAAACAAATGATGTACGTCGTCCCTCCTATGTGGATCCCAGCACCAAATCCTTATATGTAAGTCAAGGAGGGTAATTTGTTAGTAAATAATACCACATTAACTGATATTGCTATAGATATAGCTGGAAGTTTATGTCTCTATTTTCCTCCGTTCTAAGACTTATGAGAAAAAAATAAATCTCTTTTTAAAAAGTACATTAAAACATCAACTTGCTATGTAGTTTAGGAATGTAAAGTTATATTTCTTTTTTTTTTTTTTACCTGCATGCAAGTTTACTGTTAAACTGTGAATCCCTAAATGTGTTTTGGAATTAATCTATAGTTTATTTGCAGACTTTGTAAATCTGATATATGTGTGGAGTGTATATATGTACATTTTGGAGTAATAGAAAATTAAAGGGAACAACAGCAACAAAAAAGACTTGTTCAAAGAACAGACCAAAATGGTAAACTTCTGCATTGAAAAAGTTAAAAAAGACTGAGAAAAAGATGCAAGAAGGACTTAACATATATGCCAGAATGCATGAGTTTGGGGGGGTGTTGTGGGGAGGGAAGAGGTCTAAATTGGATTAAGAAATATTGTATGAAATGTACAAAAGCTCAAAAAAAATTAAGAAAGAAAAAATAAAAAAGTAACAATCATGTCCAAGGAAGATAAAATGTTTTGTTACATGTTTGAGTGCAGTAACTCCAGAACTACTATCAATTTTAATATCTATTAAGGTATAATAATAAAATGAATAAATGTTATATTCTTGACCTAAATCTAAACAGTACCATAAATATAGACTAAAATTTGTCCATATTTATTTATTTTATTTTTTTATTAATTTTATTTATTTCTTTATGTGTATGAATGTACTGTCTGCATGCAAGTTTGTGCACCCATGTCGTGCAATGCCGTGGAGGTCAGAAGAGGGTGTTGGATTCCCCTGGAACTGGAGTTCTCCTGGAATTGGAGTTTCAGACGGTTCTCAGCCGCCATGTGGGTGCTGGGGATCGAACCCTGGTCCTCTGTAAGAGTGGTCGGCGCTCTTAACTGCTAGGCCGTCTCTCCAGCCCCAATTTGTCCATATTTTAAAACCTGGATTTTTGTGGCATTGTCTAGAGAGTCAAATAAATAACAATTTCAGTTTTGTGTGGAAACATTTCTCTGAAGTAGCAATACTGCTTAGTTTATTGAATAACAAAATCTTAAGCTGATCGCTTTTGGCTACCTCAAAGTGATCATGTAATATTTGAAAATGTTTAATATTCCCAGGTATAGTCACCTGTTTTTAATTCTACCCACTAATTTCCTACAAGGGGCAAGATGTGAGATCAACCCAATTTACAACTAGTCAACTGGCACACACACGTAGAAGTGACTTATCTCTCTTACATCTTTCTGTGTGATGTGCAAATCAATTTGGGACAAACATCAATCATGCTAATGTGCAAAAAAAAAAAAATCCCGAATAGAACAAGGAACATTTACATGTTGAGGAGATTCATAAACATCTGACATCATTTTAATGTTTGTTGCCCTGTTTAGTTTTTGAGGTTCCTGGGAGTGAAGCATTTATGACTTCTATTTCTCCTGGGGCTGGAGAGATGGCTCATCAGTTAAGAGCATTGACTTTCAGAGGACCTAGGTCCAATTCACAGCATAACTGACAACCATCCATAACACCAGTTCTTGGGGATCTGACTCCTTCTTCTGAGCTTTGTGGGCGTTGCATGATATAGGTGCATTAACACACATGCAGGCAATACACTCATACACATAAAAATATTTAAATAAAGTATTCTACTTCTTGTTACCATTGGAGCACTTCTTTTTTGGTGAAAGAATCCAAGGAAAGAGAAAGACTGCAGTTGAGACTGAGCAGAGTGCCTTGAGTTTGAATCTGGAGTTCCCATTCACTAGTTGTCAGGTATCTTGTCACAGTAGTGAGAAAAGTAATAATACAGAATATTGGTACAATATTGGTTAACTGCTGTGATAAACCTGACCATGAGATTCTTAGGCCTTTGTAACTGTTTTGTATGAGTAATGTAAAAGGGTTTGGAGATCTGGGGTAGAGAAGAGCTTGGATAATTTAAATGGTGCTTAATGAGCAATCCTAGTGGGAATTTTGAAGATCAGAATGCTGGGAGAAATACAGACAATGTTTACCTGGATAAGGAGGTTTCAGAGGGGAACAAGGATTCTATTAGGAATGGGGGGCTAAAGGCCATTCATGTTATATTCTGGCAAAGAATATGACTTGATTCAACCTTTGCCCTGAGAAGTTGAATTAAAAAGTAAAGGACTAATTTCCTTTCTTTGGTAAAGAAAAGTCAAGACAATAGCATTTGAGCTGTGGCATAGCTATTGCTACTCAGATCGACAGGGAAAGCCCAGAGAGATAAGAAGGATGTGAAATTTGGAGAGGAAGGGACTGTAAGCAAGTTTCAAGTTGTAGACAAGGGTGCAGATAAAGCATTTGTAATTGCTGAAGAGATTAATGCCCTTAAAGCAAAACTTCATATGCTTCACTAAGACAGTAAGAAAGATACGCGATGGAAAGACTCCAAATTGTGAAAATGGAAACTCCTTTAAAAGGAGAAAGCCTGAACTGAGAACGTCACTGAAGTAATTCCTTCCTCGAACATATCGTCTTAGAGAAGTGTTTCCCTAGGGTCAACACATAGAGGTTCTGAAACTGTGGTCCAACAGGCCAGGCTACATGTTCAGCTAGCAGAAAAACTTGGCAGCATCACACATGTGGTGGTACTGGATTTATAGGCATGAAAGATACAAGAATGAAAGGGTCATGGAGCAAGGTTTCAGAGAGCTGCTGAGGAAAGGTAATATGGCAGGCTTGGATTCTGGGCAAGGAAGCCCTGAGAAGCCATGCACAAAACTCAGAAGGTGAAGCTTAAGTTGCAGTGGAGACCTCTGGGTGTTGGAGATGTACAGAACATGGGATATCCTCTCAGAAAAGCTGCAGGCATGGAACACAGCATGCCCAGGACAGAGGCTACATGTGCTATATAGGTAACAATGCTGGAAGAGTGGGGCTGCCCAAGACCACTGGATCTCAGAATATTTCATTTTGTTGTTGTTGTTTGCTTGTTTTTGAGGCAGGGTCTCCCTGTAGCTCCAGCTGTACTGGAATTCAGTATGTAGGCCAGGCTGGCCCTGAACTTAGAGATCTACCTGTCTCTGCCTGCCAGTGGTGGGATCAAAGGCATGCTCCACCATGCCCAGATGAACCCAGGTGATTTCATCATAAACCCCAGATGCTGCATCTGGATGTTCAACAGTAGATGTTTGTTCTGCTGGGTTTTAGTCTTGCTTTGGCCTGATCTTTCTTTGCCCTCTCATTCCTCCTGTTTGGAGTGGGATGCCCATAGATATTGGGAATATGTAACTTGCTTTTTGATTTTACTTTACTTGTTTTGGGGGGGTCTTTTTGAGACAGGGTCTCCCTATAGCAGCTGGCCTGGAGCTCACTCTGTAGACCAGGCTGGACTTGAACTCACAGAGATACACCTGCCTCTGCCTCCCGTATGCTAGGATTAAAGGCGTGCGCTACCACGCTCTGTGCTTTTTGATTTGATTAATATTTACGGTTAAGATATTGTCTGAGTCTCAAAAGAGACACTTGACTTTTTTTTAAATAGTATTGTGACTGTAAAGACCCTGGGGATATTTAGAGATGGGTTTAATGCACTTTGGATTATGAAGTGAACATGAGACTTTAGGGGTGAAAGGTGATGGTTTAAATTTGACTGTTTAAAAAAATTCGACTATTTAGATGTCACATTGACAAAATGTGAGCTTTTGATGGTTAATATTATCAATTTAATAGGACTTAAAACTGCTATGGAAACACTTCTGTGTGCATCTACAAGGACACTTCCAGAAAGGCTTCGCTAAGAAAGGAGAACCCGCCAGGTGTGGTGGCGCATGCCTTTAATCCTAGCACTCAGGAGGCAGAGGCAGGAGGATCTTTGTGAGTTCAAGGCCAGCCTGGTCTACAGAGTGAGTTCCAGGACAGCTGGGATTACAGGGAGACCCTGTCTCGAAAAGACCAAAAAGAAGAAGAAAAAAAAGAAAGGAGAACCCATTCTAATGTGGGTGGCATCAGTTCATGGCTTAGGGGCCTGGAACTGAGACAGGAAGCTGAGTTTTGGCGTTCACCTTTCTCTGCTTCCTGAGTGTAGCTACCATGTGACCAGCTGCCTCATGCTCCTGCTTCCAAGAAAAGTTTCCCGCCAAGATGGACTGTGTACTCAAGCTGTGAGGAAACTTAACTTTCTTAACTTGCTTTCTATCAGGCTTTTTTTTCCACAAGAAAAGTAATAATAAGGTATTGCTTTCCTAGTATCTTTCCCCTCAAAATACATTTGTCACCTGGGTGTGGTAGCACACACCTTTAATCTTGGCACTCCAGAGGCAAAGGCAGGCAAATCTCTGTGAGATCAAGGCCCACCTGGTCTACATAGTGAGTTCTGAGCACTCAGGTTACCCTCCACTACAGGGAGACTCTGTCTCAAAAAAACCAAGAAATAACAATGATAACAAAACTAAAAACCCAAAAGTGCATTTGTCGCTTACAAAAGTTTGTTTTTTTTTTTAATTTGAGAAATAATTGGCCATTAATTGTGGCCAGGCTTTATTCTAAGCATGCACTGAAGATCAAATCAGCTCTTCCCTGTCTTGTCATTTCAGGGCCACCCAATGTTAATTTTACTATAAAACTCGCCTCCTGTTCTTGGGTTCTTTGGGCCATGCTGTTGTCAGGCTGGCACTGTCTTTCTATCCATGCAATGTCCACTCATTGTAGCCCATCTTCTACTCTGTGTCTACTGGATGGATCACCACTCCAGCCAGAGCCACAGCTAGCCAATAAAAATTATTTCCTTCAAGTAGGTGACTTAGAAAAATGATTCCCCCTTCTGGTGGGGGAAAAGAATTAGAAAAATATATTCTGGACTTCCAGGTAAGATCCAATGTGATCCAGTGAAGGAAGAGTCTCTTCTCTTCCAGTGAAGGAAAAAGTAGACTCTTATTCCCAAGGGAGAAAGAGGAAGAGTTTCAGAAACTCTCAAATGTGATAGGATACCTAAAGAGCGTGAAGGAAAAGATGATCAACAATGGAAATAAGCCAAACTGAAAAGAGCTCCAGCCGTTGAGCTCTCCAATGTGTTAGGAAGAAACAGAAGACATCTTCGAAGGTGGTACTAGTGACTGAACTCTTAAGGATAGGCTGCTTTAATAAGATCTCCATCTAAAACTGTAAGAGCTATCCAAACCAATAGATATAAAACTGCACCATAGAAACAAGAGAAATAGAAAAATGTAAGGTGTTTTTGTTATTCTGTTGTGGTAAAATACTCTGACAAAGGCAAGTGTGGGGGGGTATTGTTTAGTTTGTACTGTCAAGTTGATAGAACCTAGAGTAACCTGGGAAGAGGAAACCCCAACTGACAGATCAGCTTGTGGACATGCCTGTGGGGCATCTTCTTGATGTCTAATTAATGCAGGAAGGTCCAGCCCACTGTGGACAGTATATCCCTCAGTAGATGGGTCTGGGCTGTATATAAAAGCTAGCTGAGCATGAGTCGGTGAGAAAATGAGCCAGTAAGCAGTGCTGCTTCATGGTTTCTGTCTGAGTTCCTGCCTGACTTCCTTCAATGTGATTGTGACCTGGGAGTATAAGCGGGAATAAGTTGAGTCTTTTCTCTCCAAGCTGCTTTTGGTCATGGTGTTTATCACAGCAAGAGAAAAACAAAGTATGCCAAAGGGGGAAGGGCTTATTTTAGCTCACAATGAGAAGATTTAGTACATCATTTGTAGGAAGAGAGCCGCCGCTGAATACATGCACGATGCTCAGCTCCCCTTGTCCTTTGCATTCATTCTAGAGTCCAGCCCATGAAATGATGCCACCTACTTTCAAGGTCAGTTCAATTAACACAAGTAAGAAAAGCCAAGCCAGGCATGGTGGCGCACGCCTTTAATCCCAGCACTTGGGAGGCAGAGGCAAAGGCAGGCAGATTTCTGTGAGTTCAAGGCCAGCCTGGTTTACATAGTGAGCTCCAGGCCAGCTGGGGCTACAGGGAGACCCTGTCTCAAAAAGACCAAAAAAAAAAAAATTATAAAAGAACCCCCCCCCAAAAGAAAGCCTGGGCATGGTGGCACACACCTTTAATCCTAGCACTCAGGAGACAGAGGCAGGTGGATCTCTGTGAGTTCAAGGCCAGCCTGGTTTACAGAGCAAGTTCCAGGACAGCTGGGGCTACAGGGAGACCCTGTCTCAAAAAGTCCC
>VZQC01010207.1:2190702-2235702 GCA_009823505.1 Rhizomys pruinosus
AAAACATAGATGGACACAAATAAAACAGAACAAAAGGGGCTGGAGAGATGGCCCCTAGCGGTTCCACCCAGAGCCCCCCCACCCCCACCCCGCCCGGACGGTTTTCGCAGAGGACCCGGGTTCGATCCCCAGCACCCACATGGCGGTGGAGAACCGTCCCACCCCCCCCCCCCTTAACTCACACTTCCAGGAGAAACTTCCGTTCCAGGGGAATCGAGGCCCTCTTCTGACCACTCCGCCGCATTTGCACGCACCCTGGGGTGCACAAACCTACACGCACCCGGACCGTACACACACTACACATACATAAACACAACATAACCACCCACACACACACAAGTCTTAAAACCCAAAAAGACAAAGAAAATATCATCTCAAATAGACCAAAAACAGAAGAAAAAAAAAAAAAAAAAAAAAAAAAAAAAACTATACACACACACACACAGCAAGGAAGGGAAAAACTCCCCTAAAACGCCCTATTTTGTACCAAGATCCAGAGACAAGACTGAAGAACCCACAGCAGAGGAGTTGAGATAAGAACTAAAGGCCTTCGTCTCTATGTGGCCGTTCTGAATAAAATTCCAATACACAGCTAGTGGTGGCACACGCCTTAATCCCAGAGATAAAAAAACTGAATTACTCATTTTAGTGGCACCATTCCTTTTATCTCAGCACTCAGGAGTCAGAGGCAAACTCTGATCTTACATAGTGAGTTCCAGGACAGCCACATGTGCATAGTGATGATTCCTTGGTCTCAAAGACGCAAAACACATCAATAAAGAAACTTCATATTTAAACTATGCACTATGGGTCAAATGGACCCAGTAGATATCTACAGAGTACTCTATCCAATGGAAACTGAATATACATTGTTTTCAGCAGCCCATACAACCAACTCTAAAACTGCATTCTAGTCACACAACTAAAATTATAGTAGAAAATTTCTCAAATCTAGAGAAAGAAATGGACAACCAAACATAAGAAACATTTAATACTCTATATTGACATGATCTGAGAACTTCCACATGACATACATTCAAAATATCAAAAATACACAAAAAATAAATATTACCAGCTATAGGAGAAATGCCAACTCACACACAAAGGTAAATAAATCAGAATAATATAAGAGCTAATATCAGCAACCTCCCCAAAGCAAGGCAGCCTGTAGCAGCATATTTTTTTTTTAATTTTTTTCATTTATTTCTGTATGTGTATGAATGTACTGTCTGCATGCAAGTCTGTGCACCCGTGTCGTGCAACGCCGCGGAGGTCAGAAGAGGGTCTCGGATTCCCCTGGAACTGGAGTTCTCCTGGAATTGGAGCTTCAGACGGTTCTCAGCCGCCATGTGGGTGCTGGGGATCGAACCCGGGTCTTCTGTAAGAGCGGTCGGCGCTCTTAACCGCTAGGCCATCTCTCCAGCCCCTGTAGCAGCATATTTTAAGCCCTGAAAATAACTACTATAACCAGCAAAGTTATATTTAAAAATCAATGGTGAAATAAAGACAGTTCAAGGCAAGCACAAATTAAGGGAATTCATGACCACCAATTCAATACTGTAATAGGTAATTTAAGTACCATTATATATGGGAGAGGAAGAAACACAGTCACAACCACAAAATCACAAGAAAGAATAATGTTAAGGAAAGAAACAAGCAAACAAGGAGAGTCAGGAGGGAAACTATCATGCTCAACTCAGGAAACCAGAACGTCCCTCACACTAATCATAGATAAAGGCAAGAACAAACAATATTCTAACCAATCAGAGAAAGAGCCAATAAAATTACAGGAATTAGTAAATATCTCTCAATAACAACCTCAGTGTAAATGGCCTCCACTCATCATGAAGGACACACACTAGTTTACAGGATTAAAAAGTTAGATCCAACTACTTTTTTTTTCTTTGTCTTCAAGAAACAGTCTCACCAAGGGACACCCAAGGAGGAAAGTCAACCTATCAAGTGAATGGAAACCAAAAACAACCACTATTCTGATAAAGCAGATTTCAAATAAAAATTAGTCTGAAGAGATAAAAGAAGGCCACTACATAATAATAAAGGGAATAATAGCTCAAGAAGACATAACATTTATAAGTATATATGCACCAGATGTTGGGGCTCTCAATTTCATGAAACAAACACTGATGAGCATAAAGTTCTATAGTTCTGATACAACAATAGTGGGTAATTTCAGTACCTCACTTTCATCTCTAGATTTATCATACAAATTAAAAATCAAATAGAAACTTCATATTTTAAGACATCATAGCTCAAACAGAGCCAACAGATAGCTGTAGAATATTCTTCCTGGCTGGGCATGGTGGGGCACGCCTTTAATCCTAGCACTTGGGAGGCAGAGACAGGTGGATCTCTGTGAGTTCCAGGCCAGCCTGGTCTACAGAGCGAGTTCCAGGACAGCAGGGTTGGCAGGGAGACCCTGTCTCAAAAAGACCAAAAAAAAAAAAAAAGAATATTCCACCTGAAAGATATGGAATATATGTTTATTTTAGTAGTCCATAGAACCATCTCCAAAATAGATTGCATTCTCTCATAAAGTAAACCTAATTCTGAAAAGCCAGTGTATATAAAAGAATAAAAAATTTCTCTTGTATTTCACCAAATAATAGTGTAATAAAACTAGAAATTGATAGCAAGTAAACTACAGCAGCCACACAAATATATGGATACTGAACAATCCATTTTTTTTTTTTTGGTTCTTTTTGAGACAGGGTCTCCCTGTAGCCCAGCTGTCCTGGAACTCACTACATAGACCATGCTGGCCTTGAACTCACAAAGATCCGCCTGCCTCTGCCTCCCAAGTGCTAGAATTAAAGGTGTGAGCCACCACGCCCGGCCCCTGAACAATCCATTTTTGATGACCTATGGGTGAGTAAAGAAATCAGGGAGGAAATGAAAAACTTTCTAGGAAAAATTGAAAACGGAAGCAGAACCTATGAAAACCTTTGCTAAGGTAGCTAAGACAGTTCCAGGAGGAAAAATTACAGTTCTGAAAGTTTACAATAAAACTGGTAAAACTGCCTTCTTTAATTGACTAATAGACATAAGAACTGTGAAAAGGATTATTCTCTGTTCAGAACCAAATATAATACTAAAGTCCTTAAACTATGCACTTAAGCAAAATATATCAATACAGGAGCTCTGACATCAGTAATGGATTATTCTACCAGGGAGATGTTGGCCAGGAGATCTAAGGCCCCACAAAAGGTAAAGGCTCCTTGCCTCTAAACTGGGATACCTGCAAGAAGAGAGGCGATAAGGCCCTGCTGCTGAGAATTCCTAGTTAACACATAGGAAAGAGTATTGAGAACCACACATGCAAGTGTACAGATGCCTCTGGAAACACCAGATGAGATGTTACCAAAGGCCACTTAACCAATAAACGGCAATACGGGTATCCTTGAGTCAAGCAAGACGCCCATCCTCAAGCACCAGCTCCAGCCCACCTGCCTGGAAATATGTCCAGCAGAGGCAGCCATATGCCTGTATATCCCCAAAATCTATGGCTATTGGCTCTCTTCTTGGAGGGACTAAACCCATGGCTGATGCCACAAGCTTACATCCTCTAAGGTTAGGCAGATCTCATAAGCCACAGTAAGAACCTGTCATATTAACAGGAAAAAATGTATTCATGGTATCAACATACATCTAAAACATGGTTGCTATCCAATAGTAACCTACCACGTACACCTATTAATGCTGGTTAAATACCTCTATATCTAATTGCTTGCTTCACTTACGTAGGATCGGAAAGGTTATTTTTTTTTTTTTTTTACCTGGACAAACTGTCAGCCTGAAAGGAAACACACAGACAGATATTGACCAGCAGTTCCAAGAACCAGCTCCAGAGAGAGTGGACTGTTCTGCTTCTCATCCACTGTGCCCCTTTCAGCCCAGGGCATTAATCTGCTGGAGGAAAGAGGGGGCTGGTTAGAATGTTATGGCTGCGATTGGGGTGAATGGTACAACACAGCAATGTAGTTTGGACACTCATTTGATCAACCGATTGAACATACAACCCCTCACCCACGCTGGAAGGTGGGGCTGTGGGTCGTGTTTGGGCACAACAGCCTGCAAATTGATTTTACATGAAAGGAGCTTTGTACTCCAGGATATCACTTATAGCTAAAAAAATGAAAACAAAAAAAAATGAGAGAAATGCAGGACAGTATGGCAGAATGCATGATTCTCGGTTGGGGCGGGGCGTGTGGGGGAAGGGAAAGGGAAAAATGCCTGAACTGAATTGGAAAATGATGTATGAAATGCACAAAGCATCAATAAAAAAATGTTAAATAAAAAAAAATCAGAGAAATCTCAACTAGGGAACAAAGTGATATAACTCAAAACTGCAGAAAAAATAAGAACATGCTAAACCCAAAAGCACTAGGTAGCAAGAAATAGTAAAGATTAGGGCAGAAATTAGTGGAAACTGAAAGAACAATACAATTCATCAAACCAGGAGTTGGTTCTTTGGAAAGAAAATGGAAGGCATGGAGCCAGCAGGGGTGGGTCAGGCGGGAGGGGGAGGCCAGTGAGAAAGAGAGATGGATAACAATATAAATGACATACATGTATGAAAATACCATAATGAACACATTACATTTTAACTTAGAAAAAAAAAGGACAGTTGCAGAACAGGGCGAATGGCTTGGCAGACGTGGTGTTGCTTGGCACAGAATTGAAGCCCTGTCGAGGAGCCTCTGTGCAGGACCCAACCTGCTCGGTACCTAAATAGGATGTGTAGGATGGCTTCCACTCCCCAGTCTCAGCTTCTGCTGGCTTCTAACTTCTTTGAGGAAATGTTGCCCAGACACCGTAGACTCTTTCCGAACCTGTCTTAATGAGTGCTTCCACCTCCATTTCCTAATTAGTCCTCCCCTATGATCTGTACTCACCACTTGGAGATACAGTTCAGCAGACGCCTATGTTTCTGACACAAACTCCTACCTTTCTACTAATTCTGTGTTTCAACATCTAGTTCCTGGATACTTGCAGTGAGAACACACGCCTCAGCTGAGCGGTTTGGCTCAGATCACACGCCGATCACCTCGCTCACTGTCTCACCGACACTCTGAACTCCTTCGTGCTCATCTTTCATTTCAGTCTCACCCCAGCTCTGGAAGAACACCAGAAATTGTTTTCTCTGTGATTATGCCAGGGTACTGAGTGCTACTAGGAAAGATAAACCCTCAAATGCACAGAGTATTGTCTATAAATTTCTGGTCTTTGTGGGTTTCCAACACCGCTGCACAATCCTATTATTTGTTATTGCTTAACCTGCTCCTGTGGGAACTGTTTCCAACTTTGCTAGTCGCTGCAAACCTCTTAATCAACAACCACTCCCATCACGCCCGTGGGATACCTTCCCTCTGACTTCACGGACCACCAAAGATGAAACAGGCCAAACTATTTCTCCAGTGTCTCCTCCTTGCCGGCCTTCCTGGGGGGGTCTTACACTATAGTAGCCACATCGCTCCAAGTTGTGGATTGAATTCATTTCCTCTCCACAAATCATATGCTAAACTCTTAGTCTTCAAAAGGTAGTGGCGGTAGATGGGACATTTGGGAGGTAATCAGGATATGAAGAGGGTGCTCTCCTTCTGGGATTAATGTTCTATTGAGAACAGCCCTGGGAGGTCTCTGCTGTTGGCTATGTGAGGACACAGAGAAGAAGGCCGGCTGAGAACTGAGGAATTCTGCCTCACCAGATGCTGGGTCTCCTGGTACCTTGATCTTGGATTTCTTACCCTCTAGAGCTGGGACAAATAAATATTTGTTTCTTTCATTTTATTTATTTTTACATTATGTCTATGAATATTTTCCCTGCATGTATGTAAGTACAGTCCTCTTAACCACTAAGCCATCTCTCCGGCCCCAAATATTTGTTTCTTAATCCATCTATTCTTTTTTTTTTTTTTGGTCTTTTTGAGACAGGATCTCCCTATAACCCCAGCTGGCCTGGAAATCACTCCATAGACCAGGCTGGCCTTGAACTCACAGGGATCCACCTGCGTCTGCCTCCCGAGTGCTGGGATTAAGGCACAAGATATCTATTCAGACATCTATTCTATGCTACATTGTTACAGCAGTTGGAGCCAAGACCTCCACAAACACAAACACACAAAGAAACGGGATTTTGAATGTCATGTCCTCCTTTAGATGTCACTAACTCTTTTTTAAATTTATTTTTAAAGATTTCACTTCTAACTGGGTGTCATGGCACAGGCCTTTGATCCCTGTGCTCTTAACCCCTGAAGCCATCTCTCCTTTGTGAGCCTGAGGCCAGCCTGATCTACCTAGTGAGTTCTAGGCCAGCTAGGGCTATAGAAACTGTCTCAATCTCCCTCCAAAAATTACTTTTATTTTTAATTATATATATAAACATTGTGTGTGTGTGTGTGTGTGTGTGTGTGCAGTGCCCTTGAAAGCCAGAAGAATGCATTAGATCCACTGGAGCTAGAGTTATAGGATGCTGCGAGCTGGACTCAAGTGCTCTACAAGAGTGTCCCACACTGTTGAGCCAGCTCTGCAGTCTCTGGGATCCAGTCTTATTGGAACTGTTTTGTTTGCAGTCTTCGTCTCTCATTCCATCTCTTACCCACAGGATACCAGTGTCCCTCTCTACCATATAGTTAATAAAATTGTTCCTCCCAAGGAATAGCAACCTCCATGTTAAATTTCATGAATGGCTGACTCACTGGGTCTATCTTTTGCAGTAGACTTGCCCTTTCTGGAAACTCTACTAGTTTCCAAGCCATCATTCTCTTCATATTTTTTTTTCAATGCTTCTACTTTATGAACTCATTTGTAGAATGTTCTTTTTGCTACTCTGTAAATGTTGGTATTCTCTGGAGTTTTTAACCTTGGTGAACAACACTCTTCTCTCTCTCTCTCTTTCATTGGTAAATGTGTGTGCACATGTATGTGGAGGCCAGAGGTTGGTAACAGGTGCCTTCCTATATTGAGATCCATCTTACTTTTTTGAGACAGGGTCTCTCTGATTCAGAGTCACCGATTCAGCTATATTGGTTGGCTAAGAAGCTCTGTGATCCTCTTGTCTCTGCTTCCCAGGGATGGGATTATAGGACTGTGCCGTCACACATGTTTTGTTACATAGATTCTGGGAATCCTAACTCAAGTCGTCATGCTTTCATGGCAAGCACTTTACCAATTGAGTCATATCCCCAACTCTACCTTTTCTCAGGGGTTAACTATCACCTAGTTGCTTATCAACCATCCCCCCAGTCTATGTTTATAGTTCTAACATCTCCTGTGTTTCAGAATTGTGTATCAAATTTCCTTTTGGATACGTCCACTACCAATCTTACAGGAATGTAGTTGGTGTCTGGTAGAAAGTAATAATGGAAATAATTTTTTTTGTTCTGGATTTGTTTCTTTGATATAGTTATACTTTTTACTTAATTTTCTTCCTGTCTTCCTGTCAACAAACCTTAAACCTTGACTGTGCTCCATCTCTCTCTACATATATATTCTCTTGCTGGCCCTCACCACTCAACCACTGTCAGGTCAGTGGCTGCCTGCTGCTCGTCTTACGTCTCCAGGCCACCCTCCAAGTGGCCGTTGGAAAGATCTACGAATACAGAATTATCTAAATCACGATTCTACTTAAAGCTCTTTATTGATTCTTTCCTTTTAAAAATTATTTTATTATTTTTAGTGTTTGAGTGTATTGCCTGCACATAAGTAAGTGCACCCATGTTGTGCATTGCCTACAGTTGTCAGGGTGTTGGATCCCCTGGAACTGGAGTTATGCATGGTTGTTAGCCACCACGTGGGTGCTGGGAACTGAACCTGGGTCTTCTAGAAGAGTAAGCAGTGCTCTTAACCACTGAGCCATCTCTCCACCCCCTATTGACTCTTTTTAAACTTTATAAATGATACCTATATTTCATATAAATTCTGTTGTGGGGCATGCCAACTCTTCATCAACCTGGATATATATATAATATATAGTATATACTATATATATAATATATATAGTATATATATATTATATATATAGTATTAAATATAATATATATGGTATTTTTGAGACAGGGTCTCCCTGTAGCCCCACTTGACCTAGACCAGGCTGGCCGTAATCTCACAGAGATCTGCCTGTCTCTGTTGCGACCAAAGGTGTGTGCCACCATGCCCAGCCTTTATCAGTCTTGAATATTGATTCTAATTCATCTTTCAATATTCAGGCCTGGTGTCACTTAAGATATCTTTCCTGAGCTGTAAGGTTAGTGTACATGATTTATTCACCATCTACCTAAATCATTCACACATTAAAAAAACAGCACACAAAAATGACATGTACATGCCATGCCATCCTTAAGAGGTTCTAATCCTCAGGGTCAGCAATCATGTTTTCCCACACAGTATTTTAATTATTTAAATAAAAAGTTAATTAATTTTATGAATATGAGTGTTTTGCCTGAATGTATTCAAACGTGCCTACACCATGAAATGCCCATGGAGGCCAGAAGAGGGGGTTGGATCTTCTGGAACTGGAGTCATGGTTGTTAGTTGCCATGTGGGTGCTAGGATCAAAACCTCGGTCCTCTGCAAGAGCAGCCAGTGCTCTTAACTGCTGAGCCACCCCTCCAGCTCTTCTTCTGCTGGTCGTATCCCAGTAACCACCTCTCTAGCCCTGTATTTTAATTCTTAGTAGAGTCTTGCCATGTAGGAGCACCTCATATTTCACTGAGCCATTTTTGACTGCAGCCCTCCTGTGACTGAGGAGATGGTGTCCAAGTCATTTAAGACTAGCTTTTCTCACCGAATGACCACACTGCTTCTAAAAACATGAGATAGATACGGACGCTTTCTAGACTAGGAATTTCGGGGCGGGGGGACCCTCTTTGTATCGTGTACATCTTACACAAGGTTTCTTGCTTATGGTTGATCCCATTTGCTTTCTGTCTTAGAGATTTCTCAAGGACTCTCTCATCCATAAAAGGTTCTCTCCTACACTCAGTTCAAATGTAGGGGTGCTGCTGCTGCTCTCTCCTTCCCTCTTCACATTCCCCTTCCCTCCCCTTTCCCTGTCTCTCAGTTTCCTTCCCCCCTCTTCTTTAAAAATTTTTTTTATTAATTTTATTTATTTCTGTATGTGTATGAATGTACTGTCTGCATGCAAGTTTGTGCACCCGTGTCGTGCAATGCCGTGGAGGTTGTTAAAGTATCTTTTCTACGTTCTAATGGATCTCTGGTGGGAGGAAGTAACTGCAATAGGTGCTTAATCTACTGTTTAAAATCTAGCCTTACTCTCTATATTTGGTGCTTGATACACAAATCAATTGACAACTTCAGTCCCTTTTGAATAGTATTACTGCTAAGAAATTAACAGCAAGAAATGGGATTCTTTTTTTTTTTTGGTCTTTTCGAGACAGGGTCTCCCTGTAGCCCCAGCTGTCCTGGAACTCACTCTGTAGACCAGGCTGGCCTTGAACTCACAAAGATCTGCCTGCCTCTGCCTCCCAAGTGCTAGGATTAAAGGCGTGCACCACCACGCCCGCAGAAATGGGATTCTTTATTCTCTGTTGCCATTAAAGCCAAATATTTTCTTCCTTAGCAGTAGAGGGCAATTCTCATATATTTGACCGACAGTGACTTTAATTTTGTCTTGATAGATCCAGTAATATGTGGCTCCTTGCCAGATACATGTGTCAATAATGAGTCCAGGCTGGATGTGCTCCAGCACTTTTTAATTGATCACATTTCAAATAAGCCTCCAGAGAAAAAGTTTCTAGTAAAATTCAAAATAAAGACCTAGGCTTGAGAAATTGTTTACAATAGCCCAAGTAATGACAATTTTGGGTACTTTTCTTTTCTTTTTTCTTTTCTTTTCTTTGTCTTTTTTGAGACAGAGTCTCCCTTTAGTCCCAGCTAGCCTGGGGCTCGCTATGTAGACCAGGCTGGCCTTGAACTCACAGAGATCGACTTGCCTCTGCCTCTCGAGTGCTGGGATTAAAGGCATACCACCACGCCTGGCTTGGGTACTTTTTTATATTATTATTTTTCACTACAAAATATATCCTAAAATATACTTATTGATGTATAACACATACAGGAAAATGTGTGTATCCCAAGTCTTCAGTCTGATGAATTTGCACAGTATAAACATGTCTCAAACCAGGACAACCTCCCCCTATGAACAAAACATATGGAATATGGCAGGTGTCTCAGAAGAGCCCTCACATTCTCTTTACTCACTATTTCCCACCCAAATCAACCAGCCTGCTGGCTTTCAGGACCTTCTCTAACTGAATCCTGCAGTGCACGGTTTTGTTTACCTAAGTTCTTTGTTCATTATTATCATCATTATTATTATTTTGTCTTTTTGAGACAGGGTCTCCCTGTAGCTCTGGCTGTCCTGGAACTCACTCTGTAGACCAGGCTGGCCTCGAACTCACAGAGATCCGCGTGCCTCTGCCTCCCAAGTGCTAGGATTAAAGGCGTGCGCCACCACGCCCAGCTACTTGCTTCTTTTATTCTTTTTTTTTATTTATTTTATTTTATATTATTCCAAAATATACATTTTCAATGCAATATAATATTTCATTTATAATAACTTGTATCTTATTAAATGATTATATTAGCTAACCATGGTGGTATACATCTTTAATACCAGTACACAGGAGGCAAAGAGGGCATATCTCTGTGATATTGAGGCCAGCCTGGGATGGTCTACATAGGAAGTTCTAGGCCAGCTGGGGCTATATCATAAGATGTAGGGGCAGGAGAGATGGTTCAGCAGTTAAGAACAGTTGTTGTTCTTGCAGAGGACCAGGGTTCAGTTCTCAGAACCCACATGGTGGCTAATAACCACCAGTAACTCCATTGCCAGTGGACTCTGACACCCTCTTCTGACTTCCGTGGGCATTGCATGACACGGGTGCACTTATAAACAGGCTATACACTCTCACACACAAAATACAATAAATAAAATTACAAAAAAATCCAAATGGCTATATTAATATTGTTTTTAATGGAAACTTCAGAAAGACTGAGCTTTAAGCCAAAACTCACTTGTAGAATTTTATATTATTATTGTAATATCAATGTGTAGAAGTAGTTAAGGTGACTGGGTATCCATCTATCTTACATATTTTTATATTTTATTTTATATATTTTATTTTATTTTATTATTTTATTTGTCTATGAGTGTATTGCCTGCACATTTGTAAGTGCACCCATGTTGTGCGGTGCCTGTGGCGTCAGAAGAAGGCATCAGATTCCCCTGGAACTGGAATTACAGATCGTTGTTAGCTGTCATGTGGGTGATGGGAATCAAACCTGGGTCCTCTGCAAGGGTAGCCAGTGTTCTTAACCACTGAGCAATCTCTCCAGCCCACATCCATCTGTCCTACTTATATCTATAAGAAGAGAAGAATTAGTTTCCTATGTGGGGAGATCACTATTCTAGAAATCTCCTGTGTTCAGATTGGACCTCCAAAAAAAGGAAGTAAACAAATAATGCCAGACCAGACCAGATCAGACCAGACCAGACCAAAGAAACCCCAAACCAAATAAACAAAGAACAAGGACAAGAGCAAAACAAGCCCATTCTGAACAGCAGGAACCGGAAGCCCACACAGTTAGGCACAAAGTCCCCAGGAAAAAGCCTTAGTCAGAAGGAAAGCTGAATTTACTTGGGTAATTATAGTGTGTATTTGTGTTGTTTTCAAATCCATGGCAGCAAATTACCAGTGGTAATCACATTCTACAGGACTGACAATGACATAAAGAAGCAAGTTTAAGAAGAAGAACAAAACATAAAGTTGATGGTGGTAGTGGATGCCTGTCCTCCTAGTACTCAGGAGGTCAAAGCAGGAGGACCATGAGTTTGAGGTCATTGTGAATCGCCGCGTGAGATCCTATCTCAGCCTCCATACATATGTATAAATACATGTATATATATGTATATATATATGTTGATCATTTGGTGTAATAACTCTAGATTTCTCAAAATTTCTTAAGGATAATCAGGTTTTCCCCAAGCAAGTGTAACACTTTATAAATTCTGTAAATATCATACCATCACACTCCTCACAAAAGTTTGTGTCTAGGATACAGAAGCTCAATCTCCTCTGCCCTCCTCTTGTTCATTTGTATATATCTTTTAAGGACAATCCTTCTAGCCATATGGAATTAACACTGTGAACAATCACTAGCCTTGGCCTATCACCTGAGGTACAGGTCTTCCAGAAACTTTCTGAATTTTTCCATGTTGTTAATCACCCAATTATCCAAAATTTAATGAGTATAAGAAATCGTTTTCTTTTTTTCTCCAAACCTCTTTGTGTTTCCCCTCCATGACTAATGCATCCTTATTCACTTGGTCAACTAATCTAGAAACCTCAGGCTTATTTTTTTACATTACTTCTATTCTCCTTTAAATTAGCTCTATTGATTATACTTCTGACATGTTTACACAACAGTAATGTCTAACACTTACTAGCAGGCAATAGCCAAGCATTTAAACACCCTTCCCCTGCCCCAATTAATTTCTAGACAAGGATCCTTTTCATAGGCGAAGAAACTGAGGCATGTAGAACTGAAGCAGCGTTCCTAAGGTGACACAACAGTAGGTCCATCTGAACCTTTGCTGCTATGCTGTGCACTGGAATCCATGACGCACTCTTTCTTGCCATAACTCAATACTGGGCCTCACATTGGCATGAGCTTTTTCACTCTAAGAAGTTCTGTGAGTGTAAGGAACTGCCTCAGGAAAAGTCTGCTGTCTACTTTTCTGAATCTGTTCTTGACTTGTGGCATTTCTGGAAGTACTTAGTTCTCTGTCAGCACCTTCGGAATGAGTCCTTATTCAGATCGCTATTCTTTTTTTATTATTTATTTATTTTTATTTATTTCTGTATGTGTATGAATGTACTGTCTGCATGTAGGTTTGTGCTCCCGTGTCGTGCAATGCCGCGGAGATCAGAAGAAGGTGTTGGATTCCCCTGGAACTGGAGTTCTCCTGGAATTGGAGTTATAGACGGTTCTCAGCCGCCATGTGGGTGCTGGAGATCTAACCTGGGTCCTCTGCAAGAGCAGTCGGTGCTCTTAACTGCTAGGCCATCTCTCCAGCCCCTCAGATCGCTATTCTTAGCAGACCATCTACTCTTGCTTCCGTTTACCTCTGGACATCATCTTTCTTTGTCTCTGCCTCACTCTTCTTTTTTATTTTATTGAGACAAGTATCCTTATGTCCTACAGGCTGGCTTCAAACCCACTATACAGCCCCAGCTGGTCTCAAAGCTACCTCAGACATCTAGGTGCTGCACTGCAGGTATGTGCAGATGATAGGAGGCCTGGACTCTTCTTGAACATAAGGTCTCCATTCTATGGCCAGTCTTAACCCCAGATTCTTGAGTTCTGGTTGGAATCCTGAGCTTTCTACCTGTTTGAAATAAGGAGAAAAGCAAATGCAAGGGTCTCACAGGGTTACCCTTGCCTCCATTCTCTCCTCTTCTTTGTCTATTTGATCATTTTTTTTTCCTGGAGGAACTAATGCTATATACTATACTTCTTTTTCTTATAATTTATTTGCCTAGAAACTTAAAGCTTATAATACTTTCATCATTTTTAGGGATCATTCAAGTTTGACTTCAAGGGTGCAATAATATCAAGACCCAGCTGGTCTTACCTTCCCAAGAGACTGCCTTGGAATTTAGTGTAAAAAATGGCTTCTCTGTGTGGAATGTAAAATGGGTATTTGTCCAGTATTAACTAAGATTATGCTATAATTCATGGCATTATTTTTCACATGAGTAATATTTTTTTTCTTTGTGCCTAGAAAAAAAATCAAATAACTGATTTTGGAACTGCAAAAGAATTTTTTTCATCTTGAAACTACCATTGACATTTTGAACCAGAAGTTTCTTTGCTGTGTATCTGGGTATCTTGTGCATTGTAAAGTGTTTAGCAATATTTCTGGGTCTAGATAACAGGAGCATGCTTTTCAATTATAAAAAACCAAGCTCTTTTCTAGATATTTGTGGGTTCAATTGTGTCCCCTCAAAATGTGTACATTGAAATTCTAGCTCTGAGTAACCCAGAACGTAACTGTATTTGGAGACAGAATCTTAAAAGTATAATTTGGGAGGCTGGAGAGATGGCCTAGAGGTTAAGAGCGCTGACTGCTCTTGCAGAGGACCCGGGTTTGATCCCCAGATGGTGGCTGAGAACCGTCTGTAGCTCCAATTCCAGGAGAACTCCAGTTCCAGGGGAATCCGAGACCCTCTTCTGACCTCTGCGGCATTGCACGACACAGGTGCACAAACCTACATGCAGACAGTACATTCATACACATAAATAAAAATTTTTAAAAAATTTGGTATAAATGAGTTTACTAGGCTTTAACTCAAAATGATTGCTGTCCTTCAAGGAAGAAAAAACCTGGTAAAGTGCAGAGGAAGGACCATGTGAAGACATGGAGGGACCATGTGAAGTCACAGACGGAAGGGACCATGTGAAGACATGGAGGGACCATGTGAAGTCACAGACGGAAGGGACCATGTGAAGACATGGAAGATGGACATCTATACACCAAGTCAGGGCCCTCAGAAGAAACCAGCGCTGTGGACACTTGATCTTGGACTTGTGACCTCAAGAACAGTGATGAATTCAACGTCTGTACTGTAAGCTTCTCAGCCCATGGTACTTCATTATGGCAACCCTGGTAAGCTAACACACATTTTTTTTCCAAATAAACGTCCCTCAGGGACAAGTCACCACTGGTTGAGAATCCTGAGCTCAAAGACATGAATCACACGTGGGGCACTATTAGTTTTGCCTTTTTAAGGATAGAAAAACCAAGCTTCTAATTAGTTTTTTTTTTTCTTTAAAGAGGGACTACAGAAAGACTTTCCTTCCATATTCTTTAAATCATAAATCCTTTTAGAAGGTCATTTCATTACTTTACAATTAGATAATGAAAATATAAAATAAAAAGCAGGCCAAAAGGCCATAAAGATATAGATAAAGCTGTAAAGATAGAGCGCATACATAATCCAAGGAGTGATTCTGGGGCTGTGCCATTGAGTCTCCGCTAAATAATGTTAGGGTGGGTGCGGCGAAGCCAAGATGGCGTAGGTCGGAAGGACCTTTCCTTTTCTGCTCTGGAGCATTTGCCCTGCCCCTGACCTGGCTTAATTGGGCGGA
Organism: Rhizomys pruinosus; assembly: GCA_009823505.1. Taxonomy (NCBI): domain Eukaryota; kingdom Metazoa; phylum Chordata; class Mammalia; order Rodentia; family Spalacidae; genus Rhizomys; species Rhizomys pruinosus. Next base: position 2,205,895 of record VZQC01010207.1, read on the forward strand.
TTCCAACAGGTTACCATCTCCCCTCCCCCTATAAAAGGTTCTCTCCACCTCTCCGAAGCGGGCTTTTCACGGCACTCAGGATGGCAGGGCCGTGGATTTGCCTGAGAGAGAGACTACATTTCCTGGAATAAATGTCTACCTTTATTTACCTTTTAATGTGGACTGATTCGGCCTTTTCTTAGCAGAGGTTATACTTCTCAATTGGTGGCCCTACAGGGAGGGGATGTTTTTCCTCGGCCCGGCCCATGGACACCAGGAGCACCCCTTTCCTTTACCGACGCACCCAGCTTCTGACCTGGGGTGAGTCAGTTTTTCTGTTCCCTTCTTTCTGCTGTCCAGGGCTCCTGTCTGAAAGCCGTTGTAACACCACGGCAAGCTCTCTTTCCTCAGTCCGTGGGTCCAGGACACACAGACGCTCAGGAACCTTAGTTCAGTGGACCCAAGGTCCACTGGCTGTTTTCGGGGAGAAGTGCAGAAGGGTCTTGCTGGATTAGAGCCGGCTATCCCAAGTTTCTCTCACCCCTCCCCCACTGCTTGTCTCTGGGGGACATTGGAGGACTCTTCTCTGCACCCTGTGATCTCCACGCTTGAAAATGGACAACTCGGGCTGGAGCGATGGCCTAGCGGTTAAGAGCGCCGACCGCTCTTGCAGAGGACCAGGGTTCGATCCCCAGCACCCACATGGCGGCCGAAAACCGTCTGAAACTCCAATTCCAGGAGAACTCCAGTTCCAGGGGAGTCCGACGCCCTCTTCTGACCTCCGCGGCATTGCACGTCACGGGTGCACAGACTTGCATGCAAACAATACATTCATACACATACGGAAATAAATAAAATTAAAAAAAANGGACAACTCTGGGTCAAAGCCTAACCACCAGACAAATTTTTTCTTTTTTCCAAACTGGCTACACACAGGCTTTCCAGGATCCCCTCTCTCTCTCTCTCTCTCTCTCTCTCTCTCTCTCTCTCTCTCATCCCTCTCCCCCATTCGCACGCCTGATTCAAATTTCCATAGTCGTCATTTTGTCTAATCACATGACCGCCATCCCTGGCTGCTAAGCACACGGCATGAATGCATTTACCAGGCAGATTAACAAATGAATCCCTAAATGTCTACTATTGGAGTTTTATAATTTTATCACCATGCTTTCATCTGTTTCTAATTAAAATCATTTTTCCATTTTAGCTTTTATCACAGGATTGCTGCTTAAGCTACTGGCTTTTAACAGATGCTATTTTGGTTTTGTTTTTATTCTGTTTCATTAAATTAGCAAGTAAAGCCAACATCTATTTAGACACAGGCAAGCTGTGTGCACCTGTCGATTAAGTCATGCATGTGTCTGTCCAAGCTCTGTGTGTTTACTGTTTCATGTGTGTTTACTGTTTCATGTATGTTTACTGTTACATGTATGAGTCTGTCAAAAAAAATGTGGCCACGTCTAGGTTATATTGTGCACAAAACCTATTATATTCAAAGGCCAAAATGAACCCGGGTTCCTTAAGTTATCTGTTAAGACTAAATTCCAAATTAAGTAAGTGAATGCACCGCAATTGCTAAATTACCTGTTTTGCACTGCCTCGGTAGGACTGAATGTCTCCTCTCTCCCCATCCTTTAGCTTCTTCCTCGATGAAACTGTATGTAAATCTGTTTTATTTTTTGTCTTTTGAAACAGGGTCTCCCTGTAGCCCCAGCTGACCTGGAACTCACTCTGTAGATCAGGCTGGCCTGGAACTCACTCTGTAGATCAGGCTGGCCTTGAACTCACAAAGATCCGCCTGCCTCTGACTCCCAAGTGCTAGGATTAAAGGTGTGCACCATCACTCCAGGCCATTGTAATTCTGTTTTATAAAATGTTTGGTACCAGCATGATAAAGAAACTGCATTGACCAGTTTGGCCATCTCAGCCTAAAGAAACTGGTTGGGGCTGCATGCTGTAAATGACCTCTACAATGTCTGGATGAAAACTGCTATCACCAAAATTAATTATTAGATCCTTATTCCACAGCTGGAGATTTTAAGTCTATTTCCTGTCTGCTGAAGACATGTGAAAATATTCCCCCTGCCTCTTTTTTTCCTTCTGCAATTCAGAATTTCCTGCCTCCCCATGGTTGCCATGGTCTTGGCATCTCGCTTTATCTCTCACACTTTTACAGATATCAGAAAAAATTAAAAAGGCTGAGGATGGTTCCCCACACTCCTGTGCAGGATTTGATGAAAAAAAATGACTTTTAAGGTATTTAATGGCTGAGAGGAGGCAGCTGAATCCTTCTGACAGGCTCTGCTACAACAAAAACCTAAGCTCCATGCCCAAGCCCTGGTAGCTGCCCCGAGGCAAACGGCATTCCGAAGTGGGACAGGTGGGGCTCCGAAGTGGGACAGGTGGGGCTCCGAAGTGGGACAGGTGGGGCTCCGTCAAGAAGGGGCCCAGATCCATTCTTCCAGGCGCCTGCGAAGTGTGCCAAAGAAGGTCACTGGGCTAGAAACTACCCAAACCCCAAGCCATCCACCATGCTGTGCTCTCTGTTCTAGAGCTCTGCCAGCAGCCTGGCCATTCAAAGCCTGAGTGCCTGGATGTGGGCTTGTCCTCTGTGCCACACCACAGTGGTCCAGCTCCATTGCTCCAGGCACCCCAACCCCCTCTGGCCTCTGAATTCCTCAGCCTGGAAGAGGACTGATAGTTGGCAGCCAGAATCGGAGCCCCCCATTGACCCTTGTCCGGCCCAGGCTAATGCTCCAGGTAGTGGGTAGGTCCATCTCTTTCCCATTGGACAGCTGGACTACCTTTCTGTACTGACCTTGCACTCTGGCCCTATGGTTCCCTCATCAATTTCTGTCACGGGAGTGGATGGGACCCCCCTTTTCCCCTAAAGGACTCTATCTCTCCCCTGGCTGGTCATTTTTTTACCCATTCTTTTTCAGTCATGTCTGTCTGTTCAGTGCCCCTCTTGGGCCATGACATCCTCAGCCACTTCCAGGCAACCATGTCTCTATTCCTCACACCCTCTCCAGACTCTCACCTTCTTTTATCCTTAATAGCATCCCAGGTCCTCACCCTGGATTGTCCAGCTCCTGCCCTTCCTGATCCTGTCGACCCTCAGCTCTGGGACATTTCCACTTTAGTAATCACTTCTCACCACCCGCCAGTCCTGATATGCCCCAAGGACCCCTCCTCTTTTCCTTCCAGGCCTCAGTTTCCTATTTCTGAAACCTATCTCCATAAGCTCAAGCCTACCATTACCTGCCTCCCATCTCCACTAACTAACACTGCAACACCCCCATTCTTCCAGTTTGTAAGCCCTCTGGCACCAACCATTTAGTTCAGGACCTCTGCCCTAACCCTTAAACCTCAGTCTCCCATTTCACTGTCCCCTTCTTTACTGTGCCCTTCATACTTCCTTTTGCTATTACATGGGAGGACCCAAAAACCAGGTCTGAACCAAGCCTTGGCCCGAGATCTCTCCTTTGACTCTAGTCCTAACGTACCCTTCCAGTACTCTCAGGTCACATGGAGCCAACGCCATGCGAGACCTACAGCCTCCAGAGACAGCAGACCACATCCTCTCTTTTCTAGGATTGGTGGGCTTCTTCCATCACTGGATCCCTAATTTTGCTGTTACAGCTTTACCCTTGTGCCAGGCAGCTAAGGAAACCCCCACGGGGCCTCTCTCCCATCCCACCATTGTCCACTTTTCTCTCCTTAGGATGCCCTCCTGCCCCCCCCCCCACTTTCGCTCTCCCAGACTCTTCATGCCCTTTCTACCTCTTTACAGACAGAAAGTTGGGAGTGGCCACAGGGGCCTTAGCCCAACCCGTTGAGCCCTCATACTGGGCAGTAGCCTTTCTCTCCAAACAGCTTGACCCCACTATCCCTCTCTTCCCCTCCCTGCTCCTACCTCAGTGGAGTCCACAACCACTGAGCTGCCCTCTCACACCAGGGGACAGTGTTCTCCTTAAAAATTTATCTCTTAAGTCTCTTGATCCCAGGTGGACTGGACCCCACATCGTCATCCTTAGTACGCCGTCAGCAGCCAAACTTCTAGGCCAGCCACACTGGTATCATTTGTTCAGACTCAAGAGAGACCCAACCCAGGATAGAGCAAACAGCTGGGACCCACTATTCTCGGGTTTTCCAGAGACCCTCAAGGTCAGGTCTGAATGGTCGGGTATGACCATTCAGCCTTTGCCCTCTGAACTTTCACCCTTCCTCTGCTCCCCCTGCTGCCACAAGTACCAGACTCTGTGACACCCTTGCCCTGTTGCCCTTTGTCTTGCTATTGTCTCAATCTTCATTCAACCAGGCGATGCTGTGCCAGATTCAACACACTCCTGACATGTCCATGCTCGGGATACCTGACTGGATGAAACTGGAGAGCCCACGTTTAGACCCTGTCCTCTAACCAAGATCGTCTAACAGCAAGAGGAGCCTCTCCAAACACAACCAGGAGACTCCTCTGATCTTAGTACCGGGTCTCCTCTGCTTCTTGCAGGAACATATCCAGGAGGTCTCCAGAGTGGTGTTTACCTCCCTGTGCCCACAGCCCTGTCTAGTCCTGACTCTCCCTCCCTTCAACATCCCAGCTCAGCAGGGAGAAGCCAGAGCAGAGTCGTCATCCCCTGTACCCTAAGAGTCTGGGATGTTAGGTTGGGTGGGGGCAAAGCCAAGATGGCAGAGGCCGGAAGGACCTTTCCTCTTCTGCTCTGGAGCTTGCATTTGCCCTGCCCCTGACCTGGCTTAATTGGGCAGATTCCAACAGGTTACCATCTCCCCTCCCCCTATAAAAGGTTCTCCCCACCTCTCAGAAGTGCACTTTGAGACAGAGAGAGAGAGAGAGAGAGAGAGAGAGAGAGAGAGAGAGAGAGAGAATATTTCCTGGAATAAAATCCTTTACTTACCTTTTAATTTGGACTGATTCAGCCTTTTCTTAGTGTCAGTTATACTTCTCAAATAATTCTGGGGTTGGGACCATATGTAATGGCTTCATAACACTTACACAGAAAAACTCTCCAAGAAACATTTTGAAGAAAATCTTCCAAAAGTGTTTATCAAAAGATCTATTTTATATCATTCAGACAGAAATTCCTATTGTTTTTCCTATTCTATGCAAGAACCAAGAAACTGAAATATCTTGTAGGTCACATGGTATAGCCATGGAACAGTTTCATGACAACATGATGAAATCTTTCATTTTTCCCCAATATCTCTAATATTCTGAAGCACATGCAAAGACTCTCAGTTATTGCTAAAAGGACTGAATCCCTTCCTAGCAATTAGTGGTCCCTGGGTTTAATCCATAGCACTGAAAACAAATTATTCCATAAAAATTTAGAAATGGTGCACATTAGATTAACTTGCCATAAATGAGATCCCCCAAATACAGTGACTTAAAGAAAGTACTGCATCTAATAGTCCAAAATTTACAAGGAGAGGACTGGGAAGGCTGGTTTGTACTCAAGAAGAAGCTCCAGAGATTGGCTATTGAGTTACTCTGCCATGCTCTGTGGGATCGCACCATTTGCTGACACTTTCCATGCAACAAGAAAGAAGAAGTCTGAGGCCAAAGGCCATGCATTTACGAAAACAAGAATTTACACATACCTCTTACTTTAATCACCTAGCATATTTGGCTGTAAAGGACATTAGGATAGGTAGTCTCTAGGCTGACCAATTGTGCCATAACAGTTGGGGTTCATCTCTGTGAAGAAGAGAGAATCAATATTGAATTAATGAATATTAAATAATTATGAATGTGTGGTCTCTGAGAAACACAATGTGGGTTTGTGACAGCAGGTATGTATGCACATATATATGATGAGGATAGAGGTTACATGGGGAGAGAAATCCAATCAAGAGGAATAGAAAAAAATGCCACATTAAAATGGATACGTGATAGGATTGTTTATATAAATTTACATGTGTATGTCAATAAAAATGAAACCATGATTTTTTTTTTTTAAAGTGAATTTGGTCTAGTCTATTTTCCCATGGTTCTTAATGGGGCCTGAATGTTAAATTTAGCTAATTTTTTGATGAAATGAAAATGGATAACAGATTTGATGTGGGAATGAATTTTATTAATGTACATAATCTGGACTAAAGATTTTTTGGGGGGTATTTTTGAGACAGGATCTCCCTATAGCCCCAGCTGGCTTGGAACTTGCTATGTAGATCAGGCTGGTCTAGAACTCACAGAGATCCACCTGCCTCTGCCTCCCGAGTGTTGGGATTAAAGGAATGGCCCAGCTGGACTAATGACTTTTAATTAACCCTAGCAAAACTGATGTGCTCTTTTGTCTTACTCCATCCCAAACCATGATGAATGAATGAATGAATGAATGTGGGCATGCTTGAAAATTAACATTTCAAAACTCTTCATTGAACATGGTGCAGGATAGGAAGGAGACGTGACCTTGAATATTGAATAAATGAGGAATTCTAGAACTAGGGTTGAAAAAGCTGGATGATCAGTAAAGATTAGGGTAGAGCCAAGCTTGTACTTCCCCAATTGAAGCTGGAGAAATCATTTTAAATAAAATTAGGGATGGGGCCAGACTCAGGACACAGTTCGAGAGGCAGAGTTCCAAGAAGACACAATCCATCAGCACACTTCCAGGAGACAGCTGGTTCCAAGAAATCTCCAGGGGGAATGAGTGTCCTCCGAGCTTGGGCCCACTCAAAACACAAAATTTAAGATGGCTGGTGCTTCAAACACTCCTCAGCTGGGGGTTGGAGTCTCCATAGTCCAGTCTTAGTCCACTGGTTAGATTTATCTGTCTCTGAACTTTTCCATGCTCTCTATATTCCAGCCTCACTTTTTAAATTCTTTTTACTGTCATTTTATTCTCCCAATGAGTCATTAAGTTAAAACTAAAACTGCGCTTCAAGTGAGCTTTTCTTCAGGGGCTATCTAGATTCTTGTCCTATGTGGCTTTTCTTTCTTTCTTTCTTTCTTTTTTTTTTTTTGTGGCCAGTTCTGGCTGCTGTTATGCTAATTTGAGACAAGGCAGGTCAAGTTGGTGTGGGCGGAGACCATCTCCCTCTGGTCAGATCTGTCTGTTTAAACACACTTGTTACTATTCATTGCTCTGTGCTCTACCACTGCCTGCATCTACTTTTGTCTGCACAGAATTCTCCACAGTGCAGCCATATTTAAATTCAGAGACATAGCTAAATAATTCCCTGCTCTGCCTAAAATCCTCTAGCAGATTCCTATTTGCTCTTGGATAAAATTCAGATGTTTGAGCACGGCAGACAAAGCTCTGCAGAAATGACTAGGTCCTGCTTAATCTCCACCTTTATCTTCAGTTAGTGTTCCCTCGGTCACTCTACTCTGCCTCTTCTCTGCCCCAAGTCCTCTCCTTTCTCAGGGCTACTGCTACACAATTGCACCATTCTTGTGCTCACATTCACCTGCCTTCCATTTCTTGTCTTAAATTTTTCTTTCTGAGATAAGTCCTTTGGTCCTCCTGTCTAAAACAGGTTACTTTTTTTTATTGATGCTTTGTGCATTTTATACATCATTTTCCAATTCAGTTCAGGCATATTTCCCTTTCCCTTACCCCCCAACCCCCCCAACCGAGATCATGCATTCTGCCATAACTGTCCTGCATATTTCTCTCAGTTTTTTTTCCCCATTTTTTAGCTATAAGTGATAATCCATGAGTACAAGCATCCTTCATGTAAAACCAATTTGCAGGCTAAAACAGGTTACTTTTCCTTGATCTATGTTCTGCTTCTTGCCTCCTTCTGCCATCATACGCCCTCTTTGATTCTTTCCATTTTGAATAGATTCTGGTTACATCTTTCTTAACTTCCCTTCTTCCTTTCTTAAATGCCATGAGAGTGAAGTAGTGCTAACCCACCAGCTTTTAGCACAGCTTACAGCACATGGCTAACGCTTAATAAATATTCTTGTCAAGTGGTCAGATATAATGAATACTCTGTTAGTATTCTTTGCCCTTCTTTTTTAAAATTTTTATTTATTTTTTATGTGTATGAATGTACTGTCTGCATGTAGGTTTGTGCACCTGTGTCATGCAATGCTGCTGAGGTCGGAAGAGGGTGTCAGATTCCCATGGAACTGGAGTTCTCCTGGAATTGGAGTTACAGATGGTTCTCAGCCGCCATGTGGGTGCTGGGATCGAACCCGGGTCCTCTGCCGGAGCAGTCGGCGCTCTTAACTCCTAGGCCATCTCTCTAGCCCCTTCTTTGTCCTTCTTATTTCTAGCAGGATTATTGTGAGTCACTGTTTTAGTGAGTCTTGAAGGATATGTAGCAAGTGTGTTAGAGAACATCGGCACTGTCATGTGCTTTCTTTATAACTAGTTGACCAAAATACACTTTTGTACATTACACATACTACTCTGCTTAATCAAAGTGACATTAATGAATAACTGATAAATAAATAAATAAATAATAAATAATGAAAAACTGATAAATAAAAAGAAAATGAATACAATAAAGCTCACTGACTAGTTTTTGAGTTAATTTCCTATTGAATATAGAAGGTGTAAGGATGTAATTGTGTTTTAAACATACGTGGTACAGATTCTGTGTCTTGCTTTGTTATTGAATAGTATGTGAGCATGCAGGGGTCCATAATCATTTCCTTAAATCAAGAAATGTCCCTTATAAAATGAAATAACCTTTAATATTCTGTAGTATTCTTACCTCAATGATATGAGAAGTGTTAATACAATATCTGTGAGTATATTCTGAGCTCTTCTGAAGTGCCCACTATATTTTCTGAACTCATTTATTTTTTACTTACTTTTTATTTTTTAAAATTTATTTATTTATACATATATTTTTTATCAAATCTAGACCTGTGTCCCCCCATCCCCCATCCCTCCAGAGCTCATGCATTCTGCCAAACATGCTATTCATCTCTTTCTCAGTCTTTCTCAATATATGCTTACAAGGATTTTATACTCAAAGCAAAGTAGTAAACCAGAAATGCAGTTCTCCAAGGTAATAAAATGCTACAAAATGATCCATCAATGACCATCAACCACCTATGAGTGAGTTAAAAACTTCTTTCCTGTAACCAAAATGATCCTGTGACAAGTGTCCTGCATTAGGAAGAAGACAATGGAAACTTTCTTTCTGCCACAGGGTACTTTGCAGTCCTATGGTGGGAATAATTTCCTAGATTAATGTTTGTCCTTACCTCAACCCAGTACTGACTGATAGCAATTCTGAGACACTGTTCAGTTTCAGGAAGCTATTTTTCTATTTATTTTAACCCCAAATCCAGTAGAGGGAGTAGGGTCAACAATTAGAGAAGAGAGATTTCTAAAACTCGGCTATGCAGTGAAAAGAGCAAATGAAAAATTTGTTTGAGACACAGATAAAATTTCATGTTAGCTAAATATGCAAAATGTCAATTAAAATAAATTAAAAATTTTCATGTTAGCTATCAATAATATGGGTTTTTTCCCAAAGTATTTTCCAAAGTACTGCTGTCACAAAGACAGTTGCCTGCCTTTTCTTAACATCTGCTATGGAGTGTTCGTTTTTATTCTGACAATTGTCTCAAGAGCTAGGAAGACACTGATGCATACACAAACAAAACAACCCAAGGCATAATTATTTGTTGTTATTAGTTCAATAAGGTACAAGGCTTAAGAAAACATAGAATACAATATATGAAATCTTTTTTAGGAAAGTCTGATTATGTATATAGTCAGAAATTCAAAACGTTAACGTTAGCTACATTAAATGTATATATAATTAACTTTAACTAAGAAAAGATAGAAGTGGGTGAACAAAAGGAAAAGTGCATGCTTTTACCTTTAGAGTATATTTAATTCAAGGAACTGGTATGCAGTATTCAACAAATACATATTCATCATTAAGCTAAAATAGAGCTGAAAAGATGCTGGGCATGGTGGCACATGCCTTTAATCCCAGCACTTGGGAGGCAGAGGCAGGCAAATCTCTGTGAGTTCAAGGCCAGCCTGGTCTACATAGTGAGTTCTAGGCCAGCTGGGACTAAAGGGAGACCCTGTCTCAAAAAGACCAAAAAAAAAAAAAAAAAGGATGAAAAGGCAAGGAATTGAATCCACTGAAAAAGTGAGTTTACAAATATGACTACAAATTACACATCAAGAAGCAGGATGCTGCCCACTCATGAAAATGCACCATTGGTTACTATATGACAACTCCAGTTGTTCTAGAGTTGAGATGTGCACAGCTATGTGGCTGTTTGTGGATGTCTTGTCTACTATGTTCCTGACCATTATTAGGGAGGAAAAACACCGGGGCAGTTACTAGAACATACTATCAGTGATGATAAGGTTGCCGTCCTAGTTTGCTTTCTATTGCTCTGATGAACACCATGACCAAAAGCAAACTGGGGAGGAACAGGTTTATTTCTTCTTGCTATACCAAGTAAACAGTCCATCACTGAGTGAAGTCAGGAAAGGAACTCAAGGCAGGAACCTGGAGGCAGGAACTGAAGTAGAGACCACAGAAGAACACTGCTTATTGGCTTGCTCCTCTGGCCCATGCTTGGCCTGCTTTCTTATACCATCCAGGATCCCTGCTCAGGGATGGCACTACGCTCACTGGCCTGCCCCCCCCCCCCCATTAAACAGTCAAGAAAATGCCTCATAGACATGCACACAAGCTAATTTAAGAGAGAAAATTTCCCAGTTGAGGTTCCATCTGACAAGGAAGGCTATCCGGCAGAGTTGCTATCCACTAATATGACATGCATCATTTTATTTTCGTTTCAGTGGCGTAATTTTAATGTTCAAAGAATATGAAACTTTTTTCTTTGACTTCTTTAAATTTTTAAAATTTATTTTAATTTTTTATACTTATATTGGAATTTTAAAATGTTTTATTTATTTCTTAAATATATTTCCTGCATGTATTTAAGTGCACATGTGTTACACATGTGAGGTCAGAACTCTCTTGGGACTAGAGTTACAGATGGTTGTCAGCCACCATGTGGGTGCTGGGAATCGAACCTGGGTCCTCAGCAAGAGCACTCAGTGCTCTTAATTTATGAGCCATCTCTCCAGCCCTTAAATCCCCAGTTTTGTACTAGGATTACTGCTTTTGGTGGGAATGTGGACAGTGAGGAGATGCTGCCTGGCTGTTACAGGATTTGTTGAACTGCTTATTTTCAATAGCTCTTCCTAATTTCGGCAGTGACTGGCCTTGGAATGTGCCCTTTCTAGGGTTTCACGGCAGGACTTGGCTTGTTTGTTGACTTACTCTGTGCCATTTTCTCTGCTAAGTCATTTTACAAATTTGTTAACACATCCTGTCTATTCTAATTTTCTTTTCCATTCTCTTTGTTTTCATTGGTTTGTGCTTTTAATTTTTTCTGCCATTTGAGACAAACATGTTTAATCTGCTATTTTTTTTTTCTGATGTATTTCTTAAGCTGGAACCACATGCCAATTATTCAAATATTTTCTTGTTTTAGGTATAATATTTTATTTTCCCAATCCATGCCAGTCTGATTAAAAATAGCCAGAGTTTATTAATTCCATGGCTTAGCCACCAGTTATACTTAGGAATTTCAATTTCCAGCAGGATTCTTTCCCCCAAATGACTCCAAAAGTTGCAGCCTTGGCTGAGAAGCTGCATCTGCATTTCAAGAACTAGCTCTTTGACCACAGTGTGGTGTCTGCTCTGCTCCCTCTTCTCCTGCCCTGACTTGCTGATGCTGAGCATCATTATGGTCCACCAGTCAACAGTCTAGATGTTTAATTCAGGCTTTTTCCACTGGAGACCAAGAAGTATCCAAGGACTTAGCGATATCAGCATGGGCAGTGACAGCGTTAGTGTTCTCAACTCTAACTTCTACAGCAAACACAATTCCTTAAAGACACTACTTGGAAGACATCTGAGTCCCTACCAGCGGATGTATTCTTCCTAGGTCAGGCTTGTGTTACACAGTAGACAAAACCTGCGGGAAAGTAGTTTAATCCACAGTGGCTTCACAAATTGGTATGAATCTGAAGAACATATTTTCAGTGAACTCATCCATAAACTTGTCAACACAGTTCCATCAGCTGGGGAAGGTTTTTTTGAAGGAGGTAGAATGTTAATAGCTTTCAAAAGAGAATATTAAGCGAAGGTGGGAGTCCAGAGAGTTTGGTTTTCTAGCTCATGGGTTTGGGTAGCTTTGCTGCCCCAGCTCCAGTGATACGGCTGATTAGATAGTGTTCAAATCTCCTGATCCGAGTTTGATACCCCAAACCCTTGTAAAGCTAGAGAACAATGCCACAAAGTTGTCCTCTGATCTCCACACAGGGCTGGCACACACAGCCCCTCCCCCTCATCATGCACAAAACACACACAGCAATAATAAAAATAAAAATTAAAAAAAAATTGAAAGGGTACATTTTTCTTAAATAGAGAAATCCTGGGCAACATTCTACAATGCAATGGTATTTTTTTTTTATCCTTTTAGAATCTCTAAGCCAACTATCAAAATCTGAGCATTTGGGGCAGTAAAATGTCCAAGGAGGAAATGAGATAAACCGAATAAAGGTTTTCAATTTAAGTCAGATAAACCTGCTGGAAGTTTCCTAGTCCTATGGCCCTATCTTTCCACAGAACCTCTCTCCCCATAATGTCTCTCATAGATCTTAGCTCATTGAGAATGAACTCTTCCTATGTTAAACTTGTGAAGAACTTTCCCCTTATATTGAACAATTAATCACCACTTTCCTACTGTTAGAGTTCTGTGAAGCACCGACACTTCAGCTGAGTCTTGAGGCACAGAAAGAGAAGGGTACTTTTGGCAGAGAACAGAGTACGCAAATGTACCGAGCTGGAAGAGCGCAGGCTGTTTTCAAAAACTACAGATCAGTTGGCATGGTTGAGAGGAAGTGCTTTTGTTGAGACAAGACCCATCCTGAGTCCCTCACAACTTCAAGGCCAGAGGCAGATCAAGCTAGTCTTCCATTCCATGGTGAGGAACTCAGGCTCTTCTGGAAGGTCTAGGGACCTCCCTGGGATATTAAGCAGGGGAAAGACATCAACTTTGGATTTAGTAAACACCTTGACTGGAGGGAGTTCTTCTTTTCCTTTCTAAATAAAAAGAGTGATGTTTTGATTTTGGCTATTGTTGTACAATTTAGAGTATTGTCTCTTGATAGCAAGCATCAGAAGTTTTGGTCACTTTGTGCACACTGGATATTATTAGCTTTGAGTAGACATGCTTGCAGGCTTCAGGGAGAACAACTCTTCACATGCTCTTTTTGTGGCTGAGCAATCTTTCTAGATGCATTCTTTTTTTTTTTTTGTTTGGATTTATTTACATTAAAGTATGAACAGCATTGCCAGTAAAACAAGAAAAATCTCATGCCATGTCTACAAAATTGAAGACTTTGCTACAATATATGCTATATTTCTTTTGACTACCTAAAAATGTAAGGAATGTCCTCGAGATGTACATTCTCTGCAGCACTGGCTCTGAAGATGCTGATGTTTAAGCCGGACAATCGTAGACGTGAATTTCCTGGTCATCTCCAACAGACACAATTTTTGAGCCATTTCCATTATATTTTACTCCCCATACCTGATCCTGGTGATCAAAGAAGGTGTGAACACAGGTCCTCGTTCCAACATCCCAAACTTTGACACTTTTGTCAGATGAGCTGGAGACAAAGTGAGTGTCATCAGGACAGAATGCGACGTTGAGTACCCAGGAGGCATGGCCGCTCAGCGTGCCTGCCAAGTTGGCATGTTGTACATCGTAGATCTTGATGTAGCCATCATCTGAAGCTGTGACCAGGAGCTGGGAGTCCGGGGAAAAAGTCAAGGAACGAATGGGCATAGCATGGCCTTCCAGCGTGTGCAGAAGTTTTCCAGTTGCAATATCAAAAATGTTGATAATTCCATCTATGGCACCGCTGGCCAGGTACTTCCCATCAGGACTATATGCAATACTAAGAATGAATTTTCCTCTTGTGTCCAAAGAATATTCTTTTTTCCCACTTTCCACACCAAAAATATTCACTTTCCCCACATGAGTTCCTGTGGCCAGATACTGGGAATCAGGAGAAAAGGCCAGAGTCCAGGCGTCCACAGGTCCTGCATCTATAGACTTTATCTGTTTGCCATTTTCCAAGTCCCAGAGACGAATATGAGCATCGAGAGAGCTGGATGCAGCAATGGGCAGAGTATGGCTGATGTCCACAGACACCACCCCCAGCTGGTGTCCCTCAAGGCTCCACTGGAGCTCCAGCCTGTCATCACGCCATTTCCAGACCTTCACCAGGTCATCCAGGGATCCTGTGACCACTGTTTCAGAGCTCTCCTTCTTGTTTGTCCCCTAAGCAACTGACCAAATGGCATCATCGTGGGCTTGCTCTTGCTTGAAGAGAATACTGTACTGGTTGGTCATTTCCTTAACCAAGATGAAGGGCTGAAGACCAGACAACTCGCGGCGCAGCCCGGCGCACGTCCTAGATGCATTCTTTTTTTTTTTTTTTTTTTTTTTTTTTTTTTTTTTTTTTTTTTTTCCTAGATTGCATTCTTAGGAGACTTAAATGTATGCTATCCTCAAACTAGCTGTACAAAACTCCTTGAACCCTACTTGCAAGTTCAATTAGTCATAGATCAAGACATTAATGTGCACAGATTACAAAAGAAGCCTTTAGGATTTCTCTCCTAATACCATCTGTCTCTGCTTTGAAAAGCACACCAACAGAACCTTCTGCATCTGCACACCCCAAAGGCAACTTAATCTCCCCTGGCCAACATGAAAGCGTCACAGTAACTCTATGCTGAGGTGCACTTTTCCTCTCTTTCCAAGTTCAAGCATTATATAATTCACTTTTACCAGCCTAGTTCTCGTAGATGATCAGTTTATAGTTTTTAGCTTCCTCTGAAAGAAACCTAATGGCTTAAAGTTAAGCTGAGTTTCTTATATTTCGTCATGTGAAACTGAACATAGGCAAAGGCACAACTTAGAGTAGATTAACATGTTTCTTTGAACTGTTTTAAAATATACATTATTGTTTTTTATTTTATATGTATGAGTGTATTGTTTGTATGTGTAAAAGTACGCCCCTGTTATACAATGCCTGCAGAGATCAGATGAAGGTATTGAACTCCCCTGGAGTTATGGATGGTTGTTAGCCACCACATGTGGGTGCTGGAAATTGAACCTCTCTGCAAGAGCACCCAGTGCTCTTAACCACTGAGCTAATCTCTAGCCTTATTGCCCTTTTGTTTCTCTTTATTTTCCCATGTTGCCCTTCTGGAAGGTCACTCTTGTTTGTGGAGCTGTGTCGGAGGTATTTTATTTTACTTTTTTGTGTTTTTTCCTTTTTAACTTTATTATTGAAATTAAAACAATTATCTACATACATACATCATTTCTCAATTGAATTTAGAAGTCCTTCCCTTTCCATGCCCCCCCACCCCACTGAGTGCCCTGCACTTCTGCCTGACAGATGTCGTTGCATCTTTTTCTTAGTTTTCCAGAGTTGTTTTTTTTTTCCCCATGCAGGCAGAGGTGTTATTGTTTTGGGGGAGAACTCCCCCTCTCCCCGTTATTTTATTTGGTGTTGTTCTCTCACACTTGATGCTGTAATATTTATATTATATATTATAATATAATATTATACAAATACATACATAAATTATAATACATACAGTACATATAAACATATCACCTGAGTTGGAGGATTTTTTTCTTTTTTTTTTTTTGCTAAAAAGGTCATGTTTTCCCCAAGGAAGTGCTTGAAGGTTCTTCCTTGGGCAAGCCCAAACAGCCATCAATCCTGCCCGTGTTGCTCCACAACTGGGGTCCCTCCCCACCATGGTACCTCCCAAAATGAGGTCCAGCAAGCACCCCAATCCTTCTTGATACTTCCTGCACTGGCTTCCATGACACAGCATGGGTACTCCAACAATGGGTCCTATACTCTGAAAGAGCTGAAATCCCAGTAGCGCTAAGTCCACAAGCTGGATATATCTCAGAGTCCCCATTGCAATTGAAGGTTTGGAGGATCCTTGGAGAACATGAGTCTTCAGTCTATATTGGAAAGGTTATAGCTGTGTCTCATGTCTTGAAGAATGGGTAAAGCAGTGGAGCCACAGAGTAATGCACTGTTCCAGTAAGAATTGAAAGATAAGTGAACAAACGGTGCTCTCCTCTGCTTTCTTTTTTTTCTTTTTGTCTAGTTTACTAAGATCTCAAGTTTTTATATCTGAAGCAACGGAATTTTCCCTCGAACCCTTACTGATTATTTCTGGTTCTACTTTCGCTTTTGGATGTTAAGGCCACAAAGTTACGGTTAGCCCAGATTAGCAAGGTTTTTGTTTTCTCAAGGTCAGTTTGAGGATCTGGTCCTCAGGGGTCACTCCGCTTTTTTTTGGGGGGGGAGGCCTGGCTCTTTGGTTTTTTCATTTACCAGTTCCATCCATTTGCGGACAAAGTCAGGTCCAAGCTTCCCTTTTTGAAGCATGAGCAGACTTTCCTCTTTATAGAGCAGATACTGGCTGAAGTCCCAATTAGTGGCTCTCTAAGACCTCCCCTCACAGGAAGACTGGTGACTCAAACTTGCAAGACATTTCAAGAGAAGCCCCATGCATAGTCCCTGGGACTTGTTGATCTCTGAGGGTAAGGAACAAAATTATCCCTTGGTCCCTTGGCCAAATTGGTAATGGGTATTAAGTATGGTCGTTAAGCACGCAGAAAGGCTAGTTACACCAACTCGATACATCACAACTTTACTAAAAGATTGTATCTTCTGAAAACAAACTGTGTTATTTCCATATCAATATTTCTTGATTTTACATTTTCTTTTAACTTTAATGTTACTATCTTATGAAATTTGTCAATAACATGCCCACCACATCCCATATACCAAAAATTCCTAAGTTTGAAAATAAATGGTCGGTTAGTTCTAGAACCTTGTCTAGGGATTTTACAATCATTAATATAAGAGCACAGTTGTTTTTCCAGATCATGAGGAATTAATATTATGTTTGTCAGATTTGCCTTAGCAACTAGGGTACTGATGGTAACTATGCAATCGCACAGATGAGGGAATACCATTTCATCTTTTGTTTTTCTGGGACTGTTTTGCATTATTTTTAGTTAATGAAAGTATTTTGAAAGATTTTTCAAAGTAAACTACCTATTGATAAACCTTAAGTGCCAAAGTAAATAATTTTATTATTCATTACTCAGCTTAAGATAGATGTCTGTAGATGTAGATTTCCTGCCCAGATTGAAACTTGTTGTTCAAAATGTCAAAATATTTTCAATATTAAATTTTCACATAGAATTGCTTAAAGTTTTTACTTTGTTATTTACTGTCTTCTAAAAGAATTAAAAGTTTCTTGCTCCTTTATGGTCATTGTCATACAGACATTAGTACCTGATCTGGACCATTCAAAAATACTTAGTGCTGTCTGTAGGATCCCTTGTTAATATACCCAGTCATGGCAGATAGCTTTGCATGATGTTTTAATGGTTATTTGAAATTCTTTCTCTGCTGCTATCAAACTCCCTATGTTAGAACGCATGGCTGGCCTTGGAACTCACAGAGATCACTTGCCTGTGCTCGGCAATGCTGGGATTAAAAGCATGCAGCCACCACGCTCTAGCCATGGCCTAAGTAAGAATGAAGAGATAATGAAAAGTGAAAGAAAGCCTCTTTCTTTTGTATTTGGTTTTATTACGTGGCAGAAAATAGAAGCCAAAATAATTCAAAATTATCAGGATCATAAAGGAATGTAAATAAAAGAAAGAGAGCTAAGAGCTTCTATTTGAAGAAACCTTAGTGCATGGGATTTGTATAGCAATGCTTGACATTGAGTCCTACTTCCTGTCTTATTTAAAAAGAAGCTTGTTCCTGAATCGTTGGTTTAAAAGAAAAGACTTGAGCTTCTGGTGGGGTGGGGGGGTGGGGCAGAGAAGGGGGCATGGGTCTATGAATTTGATTTGAAATTTTGTAGGAATGAACAAAGCTTCAATAAAAATTGGCTTTGAAAAGAAAAATGACAATTGTTATAAGTGAAGCCTCCTCTTATCTGCCTATCAGGATGGCAAACTGACTTTCACTTTTTAATAGTTGCAGGTGAATATGGAATGTGCTACTTTAGGGTCTGATGATATATGGACAACTATTTTACAACTTTCATTTGTTTCAACATATGTAGTGACAAGATAAAACCTGGTAAACTAATCATATTTTGAACAGTATTGATTTAACGTATTATTTCAAATTTGTCCTTTCTTTTTAATAGTTTTTTATTACTTTTTTGTATATGTTTCTGTGAGTGTGGTGTGCACACTGCATGTGCCAACAGTGGGTGTGTGTGTGCTCAGAGGACATCTTACCTGTGTGGGTCCTGTGGCTCTAACTCAGGCCATCAGGCTTGGCAGTAGTCCTTTTGCCCACTGAGCCATTTTTTTTCATTTTTTTTCTTAACTAAGTCTTAACATAAATAAGCTCAAGTTTCAAGTTAATTAAACAGAGAGGATAGTTAAATTAATGAAAAAAACCCACTTCCATTTAACAATCCTCTTTCTGAAGACTTAGGTTGTTCTATTAACTCATTTAAAGTCCATTTGCTTGCCATTCAACAAATTAATAAGAGACATTTTTACAGTGTTGTAAAGTATATAGACATATTGTGTGATTTCCTCCAAAATCATAATTATCTCACTTACCTACTCACTTGCTTACTCAACCAATATTTGCCCAGTATTTTTTTAAAAATTTTTATTTATTCTTTGTATGTGGTATGAATGTACTGTCTGCATGTAGGTTTTGGCACCCATTTCGTGCAATGTGCTGAGGTCAGAAGAGGAAATCGGATTCCCCTGGAACTGGAGTTAAAGACGGTTCTTAGGCCACCATGTGGGTGCCTGGGAATCCAAACCAGGTCTCTGCAAGAGCAGTCGGTGCTCTTAACTGCTAGGGCCATTTTTCCAGCCCGTTGCTGAGTAATTTTTTAAGAAAAATATGATTTTATTTTTGCTAAATTTCTTGGTTTGGTCTTTTTTGAGAAGACTGAGTCCTTCCCTGTAGCCTCCCAGCTGACCTTGGAACTACTATGTAAACCAGGCTGGCCTTTGAACACAGAGATCCACCTGCCTCCTCCCTGAGTGCTGGCACTAAAAAGGTGTGTACCCAACACGCCTGGGCCTTAATTTAATTTTTTTTATTTTTATATGTATGAGTGTAATTACCTGTTGTATGTAAGTGTATCTTGTGCATGCAATCGCCCAAAGGAGGGATAGACCGGGTGTAAATTTCCCTGGAAACAGAGTNACCTGGAGCAACTCTCTAGGACTTTGTTACCCATTTGGAGATGTTGAAGTACCCAGCCTCAAGGAGAGAATAACTACAAGGTTTTCAGCCTCTCAGGTGTTCGGCTCTAGTTACTATTGTCAAATAAAATAGTGATTTAATAACTATACATATATTTTTTTTTTTTCTTACTATTGTTGTTTTGGTAATTGAGAAAACCCTGAACAAGATAGAATTTAACATTAAAATAAGTTTAAGTAATACTAACATTTTATATATGCTATAATAATATTTATCGGCAACCAAGATAACTAAAAGGTGAATAAAATATAAAGAGCAATAATTAAAATATTTAGAAGAATTAGCTAGAGGAATAAATTAGTTGATTCAGTGATAGAAAAAGAACACTTTTAGATGATTTATCTAAAAAGAAAACTATAAAGGAATTCACTGAATATTCTGCTTACATGCATGCATATTTAATATTAATTCATGATTGTACAGGACCTATAAAAAGAACAATCTACAGATAGAAAAATATTTTTCCAAAATGGGCATTGAAGTCTGCAACTCAGAAATTATAACAGCACTGTAAATCTGTTAAGGAAAATAGGATTAAGCAGCAAACAATGTAGACACTTCATAGTAAAGGGAAAGCAAATGATCAATAAATGTTCTGTACTCAAAAATTGGCACCTTATTCCCAGAGGACATAATTCTGGAATATATGTGATATTTATATAGGTATATTTTGAGGCAATTTACCAAAGGGGAGGAACAACAACAACGTAAGGACTGGATTAAAGAACTGATGATACAGTTAAATTCTGCCTAAAACAGTAAACTTCTGCAAAGAAAATCTTTAAAAAAAAAAAAAAAAATTGAGAGAAAGATACAGGACATGTATGGCATAGTGCTGAACTGGGGTTGGGAGGGGGGGCAGGGAAAGGGGCATATGTGTACACTGGAATGACAAATGATGTATGAAATACACAACACATCATAAAGTATTAACCTTATACAAGAAATGCCCAAAATTCAATAAATTTACACTGGGGAAAAAAATTCCCATTTGGCTTTCAACACTAGGAGTTAAAAATTGGGTTTTAGCTTCAATTCATTTTTTTTACACTGAACTCTTTGTCCTATTGTTTTTTCCCCTATATGGCATCTAATTTTCCTTTTGTCCACGTGTTTCCTTGAATCCAAGTTAGTGAACTTAACAGGCCAGCTACTCCCCTCAAATTAAGTTTTTATTTTTAATTTATTATGCCAATTAAACAAACTTTTCCCAAACTCATTATCATCATTTCTCATTGAATTTAGAGTCTACTTCCCTTTCCATGACCCCACCCCATCCTGAGTTCCCTGCATTCTGCCTACGTGTCTTGCATCTTTTCCAAGTCTTTCCCATATTTTTTTTCAAACAGAAGGATTATTGCTTGGAGGAGAACTTCAGTAGTTCAGTCCTTCCCCCTCCCCCTTTTTTTTTTTTTTTTTTTTTTTTTTTTATTTATTTTTTATGTATCTATATATATATATATATATACATACATACATAAATATATACATACATACATATATAAACATATCACCTGAGTTGGAGGATTTTTTCTTTTTTTTTTTTGCTAAAAGATGTCATGTTTTCCCCAAGGAAGTGCTTGAAGGTTCCTCCTTGGCAAGCCCAAACAGCCATCAATCCTGCCCCCTTGCTCCACACTGGGGTCCCTCCCCACCATGGTCACCCAAATGAGGTCCAGCAAGCACCCATCCTATCTTGATCTTCCTGCACTGGCTTCCATGACACAGCATGGGTACTCCAACAATGGCAGTCTATACTCTGAAGAGCCTGAAATCCCAGTAGCTGCTGAGTCCACAAGCTGGATATCTCAGCAGTCCCCATCTGGCATTGAAGGTTTGGAGGATTCTTGGAGAGACATGAGTCTTCAGTCTATATTGGAAGGTTAAATAGCTGTGTCTCATGTCTTCGAAGAATGGTAAAAGCAGTGGCAGCCACAGAGTAAATGCACTTGCCAGTAAGAATTGAAGATAAGTGAAACAACGTGCTCTCTCTCTCTTTTTTTCTTTTTGTCTATTTACTAAGATCTCAAGTTTTATATCTGAAGCACAATTTCTCAGACCTTACTGATTATTTCTGGTTCTACTTTCCTTTTGGATGCTTAAGGCCACACGGTTAACCCAGGTTAGCCAAGGTTTTTGTTTTCTCAAGGTCAGTTGAGGATCTGGTCCTCAGGGGTCACTCCGCTTTTTTTTGGGGGGGGAGGCTGGCTCCTTTCGGTTTTTCATTTACCAGTTCCATCCATTCGAGGACACAGTTAGGTCTTACTAGACCAAGCTTCCCTTTTTGAAGCATGAGCAGACTTTCCTCTTTATAGACTGGACACTGGCTGAAGTCCCATTAGTGGATCTCCAAGACCTCCCTCACAGGAAGACTGGTGACTCACACTTGCAGGACATTTCAAGAGAAGCCCCCATGCATAGTCCCCTGAGACTTAGTTGACCTCTGAGGGCAAGGAACAAAGTTATCCCTTGGGTCCCTTGGCCAAATTGGTATGGGTATTAAGTATGGTCATTAAGCACCCAGAAAGGCTAAGTTACACCAGCCTGATACATCACACTTCTACTAAAATTGTATCTTCTGAAAACAAACTGTGTTATTTCCATATCATATTTCTTGATTTACATTTTTCCATTTTAACTTTATGTTACTCTAAAATATGTATACATGCCCACCATCATATACCAAAAATCCATAGTCTGAAAATAAATGGTCGGTTAGTTCTAGAACCTGTCTAGGGATTTACAATATAATATAAGAGCACAGTTGTTTTTCAGATCATGAGGAATATAATATTAATGTTGCTCAGTTTGCCTTACAACTAGGTACTTGGTACTAGCATCCACAGATGAGGGATACCATTCATCTTTTGTTTTTCTGGGACTGATTTGCATTATTTTTAGTTAATGAAAGTATTTTGAAAGATTTTTCAAAGTAAACTACCTATTGATAAACCTTAAGTGCCAAAGTAAATAATTTTATTATTCATTACTCAGCTTAAGATAGATGTCTGTAGATGTAGATTTCCTGCCCAGATTGAAACTTGTTGTTCAAAATGTCAAAATATTTTCAATATTAAATTTTCACATAGAATTGCTTAAAGTTTTTACTTTGTTATTTACTGTCTTCTAAAAGAATTAAAAGTTTCTTGCTCCTTTATGGTCATTGTCATACAGACATTAGTACCTGATCTGGACCATTCAAAAATACTTAGTGCTGTCTGTAGGATCCCTTGTTAATATACCCAGTCATGGCAGATAGCTTTGCATGATGTTTTAATGGTTATTTGAAATTCTTTCTCTGCTGCTATCAAACTCCCTATGTAGACCAGGCTGGCCTTGAACTCACAGAGATCCACTTGCCTGTGCTCCCAAATGCTGGGATTAAAAGCATGCACCACCACGCTCAGCATGGCTAAGTGAAAATGAAAGAAGATAATGAAAAGTGAAAGAAGCCTCTTCTTTTGTATTTGGTCTTTATGTACTGCAGCACAAATAGAAGCCAAATAATCAAATTATCAGGATCATAAAGGAATGTAAATAAAAGAAAGAGAGCTAAGAGCTTCTATTTGAAGAAACCTTAGTGCATGGGATTTGTATAGCAATGCTTGACATTGAGTCCTACTTCCTGTCTTATTTAAAAAGAAGCTTGTTCCTGAATCTTGTTTAAAGAAAAAGACATTGAGCTCTGGTGGGGTGGGGGGGTGGGGCAGAGAGGGGGACACGGGTCTAGATTTGATTTGAAATTTTGTACGAAATGCACAAAGCTTCAATAAAAAATTGGCTTTGAAAAAGAAAATGACATTGTATAAGTGAAGCCTTCCTACTTATCTGCCTATCAGGATGGCAAACTGACTTTCACTTTTTAATAGTTGCAGGTGAATATGGAATGTGCTACTTTAGGGTCTGATGATATATGGACAACTATTTTACAATTTCATTTGTTTCATATGTAGTGACAAGATAAAACCTGGTAAACTAATCATATTTTGAACAGTATTGATTTAACGTATTATTTCAAATTTGTCCTTTCTTTTTAAAGTTTTTTATTACTTTTTTGTATATGTTTCTGTGAGTGTGTGTGCACCTGCATGTGCCACAGTGTGTGTGGTGCTCAGAGGACATCTTACCTGTGTGGGTCCTGTGGCTCTAACTCAGGCCATCAGGCTTGGCAGTAGTCCTTTTGCCCACTGAGCCATTTTTTTTCATTTTTTTCTTAACTAAGTCTTAACATAAATAAGCTCAAGTTTCAAGTTAATTAAACAGAGAGGATAGTAAAAATTAATGAAAAAAAACCCACTTCATTTTACAGTCTCTTTCTGAAGACTTAGGTTGTTCTATTAACTCATTTAAAGTCCATTTGCTTGCCATTCAACAAATTAATAAGAGACATTTTTACAGTGTTGTAAAGTATATAGACATATTGTGTGATTTCCTCCAAAATCATAATTATCTCACTTACCTACTCACTTGCTTACTCAACCAATATTTGCCCAGTATTTTTTTAAAATTTTTATTTATTCTTGTATGTGTATGAATGTACTGTCTGCATGTAGGTTTGCGCACCCATGTCGTACAATGCTGCTGAGGTCAGAAGAGGGCATCGGATTCCCCTGGAACTGGAGTTAAAGACGGTTCTTAGCCACCATGTGGGTGCTGGGAATCAAACCCAGGTCCTCTGCAAGAGCAGTCGGTGCTCTTAACTGCTAGGCCATTTTTCCAGCCCCTTGCTGAGTATTTTTTAAAAAATATATTTTATTTTTGTAATTTCTTGGTTTGGTCTTTTTTGAGACTGAGTCTCCCTGTAGCCCCAGCTGACCTGGAACTCACTATGTAAACCAGGCTGGCCTTGAACACAGAGATCCACCTGCCTCCTCCTGAGTGCTGGCACTAAAGGTGTGTACCACCACGCCTGGCTTATTTATTATTTTTTATTTTATATGTATGAGTGTATTCCCTGTATGTATGTAAGTGTATCTGTGCCATGCAATGCCCAAGGAGGATAGAAAAGGGTGTAAATTTCCCTGGAACCAGAGTTACAGACAGCTGTTAGCCATCATGTGGGAGCCAGGAATTGAACCCAGATCTTCTGCAAGAGCAGCCATTGCTCTTAAGCACTGAGCGATCTCTCCAGCTCCTACTGAGAACTTTTTATGTCAGATAAATAACTGGAAAGCAATATCCAATAAAAAACATGACCACTGTTAAAATCTTTCAAATTTGATTATAATCTCTTTGAGGGGATAGATTTAATAAGGATTAAACATTAAAATAAGATTATGTTTGGGGCTGGAGAGATGGCCTAGCGGTTAAGAGCACCGACCGCTCTTACAGAGGACCCGGGTTCGATCCCCAGCACCCACATGGCGGCCGAGAACCGTCTGAAACTCCAATTCCAGGAGAACTCCAGTTCCAGGGGAATCCGACACCCTCTTCTGACCTCCGCGGCATTGCACGACACGGGTGCACAAACTTGCATGCAGACAGTACATTCATACACATACAAAAAAAATATTAAAAAAAAAAAAAATAAGATTTGTTTAGGGGCTGGAGAATGGTATGTTAAGAGCCCGACTACTCTTGCGGAGGACCCGGGTTTGATTCCCAGCACCCACATGGCGGCTAAGAACCTTCTTTAACTCCAGTTCCAGGGGAATCCGTCGCCCTCTTCTGACCTCCGCGGCATTGCACGACATGGGTGTACCAACCTACATGCAGACAGTACACTCATACACATAAAAAAATAATAAAAATAATAAAAACAAACTTAAAAGAAGATTATGTTTATATATGAATTATTTATAATATACTCTATGTGGGCTGATCTACAGATTCATGAAATACTCTTTAGGGAGAGTATGTCAGGTAGCCATAGAACATTATATATATTATAGTCATGTTAACATTTTCATTCATTTGTTTTCATGGGGTCTTACTATGTAGACCAGGTTGGCTTTAAATTCACAATCCTCCTGCCTTATACTTTCACTTGAAGCTATAACGTTTGCTCCCAGATGTTCCAACTGAATTCAGCTGCTCACTGAGAATTATTTTTGCATTGCCCTTTCTGATCATAGATTGTGCTTCATGTAATCAACTCATTTGGGGTATGCACACACTATGTATAACATTACCCTTTTTTTTTTTTTTTTTTTTTTTTTTGCTACTGACTGCACTTGATTGAAGTCATGATGCTCTGAGCTCTTCTTTAGCCAGGATTTTAACAGTGCTATAATGCAAGTGTTGAGAGACAAGGATCACACCCTTGTGGTGCAGACCTTCCAGATCTATCCTTTCTCAGGTTGTATTTGTTTAACAGCATTCTCCAGACAATGGTTCTGCCTAGTCCATTTCAAAGAAATTTCTTATTGTAAAATTGCAGACAAGACAGGAGGGAGGATGGAGCTGGGAAATGTGTTTGAACAAGGTAAGCACTGTGGAGGCCATCATATGTATTCAGACAGTCTCTCCAGGGGGATTACTGCGTGTGTTGAGCATGTGTATGTGGGCACACCTGGTATGACAGTCTGGTATACTGGAAAGGGCACTGACCTAGGAGTCAGATGGATTCTGTTTTTCCATGTGTTAGGCATTGAAACTTGATGTTTATCCTTTGAACAAAATCAATTTCTTTTTTCTATAAAGTGGGGATAACAGTAAATATAGCATAGGATTGTGTTGAGACAGATTTAATATAATCCAGTAATATAATTGAATCAGAAAATTGATGCTGAGGATTAAATGGCCTCATAATAGGTGTGTATACCTTTTCTGTTTTATGCATTTTATTGTGAGTTATAAACAGTGCAGAAACAGTGTAGCCCTACAGCCAAATGTTCTATCTGCTATAGTGTGTTTATTTTCAACATTTGGGTTTTTTTTTTTTTTTTTTTTTTTGAGACAGGGTCTTTAACTTGCCGTAATAGGCTTGCTTCAACTCGGCTATCTCCTCCTGAGTGATGGGATTTATAGGTGCATGTCAGGACGCTTAGCATATTACTGTTTTGGAAAGAACTATGATATAATATTCAATATATTAGGATAAGCCCTACTTTCCTCTCATGGTGCAGAATAGTCAATATAATATTTAGTAATACTGACAGCTCAATTATACTGAATATTGCTGCTTTGCCAGAAATGTACTGGCCATTTCAGTCTTCACCAGTGTCCTTTGGATGGGACTATCATCACTTCTTTTTTTTGGGTCTTTTTGAGACAGGGTCTCCCTGTAGCCCCAGCTGTCCTGGAACTCACTCTGTAGACCAGGCTGGCCTTGAACTCACAAAGATCCACCTGCCTCTGCCTCCCAAGTGCTAGGATTAAAGGCGTGCGCCACCATGCCCGGCCCCTCATCACCTCTTTTTTACAGGAGACAAACCAAGTCACCATGAAACTAAGTATCTTAGACATGATCACTAGTAAGTTATAGAAGATTCAAAACCAGGCAATATTACTTAGAACCCTCACTCTTTAACAAAAAAGTTTTTACTGAGAGATAAACACACAATTCAATTCACTTATTTAAAGTATATAGTTCACTGATTTTTTTCCCCATAGATACAAAATTGTTTTATTGGTTCTGAAATCTAATATTACATCTTTACTCCAAAATGAAATCTTACATTTGTTCATTGACAGTGCTAACTCATACCTTCTCACCCCTCAAGCTTAAGAAGGAATCCAGTTTCTAGCTCTATATATTTGTCTATTCTGTAATTTTTTTTTGAGACAGGCTTGCTATGTAGCCCTATGGGGCCTAGAACTCTACGAATCTCATTCATGGAGATCTGCTTGCCTCTGCCTTCTGAGAACTGGGATTAAAGGAATGAAACCACCATGCCTGGTTGTTCTGTCCATTTTGTATAAGTGGCATCACGCACAGGCTCAGTCATATTGTATGCTTTATCAGTTTAATTCCCTTCTTTTTCATCAAATAACATTTCTTTTTTTTTTGTTTTATTTCTAGAAAACTGCTTATTTCTAGAACATTCCATTTGTTATTCTTGGAACATAATTGACTGAGGGTAATTGAAACCACAGAAAGCAAAATCAGTAGTTTGGGAACCTGACAGTGGAAGAGCACTTGCCCAGCATGCTCCTGGCCCTTGGTTCAATCCCCAGGACTAGAAAAACAAAAACTAGAATGACAAAGATCACTGGCAGGGAGCTGTCAATAACATTTCATTGTATGGCTATGCTACGTTGCAGTCACCCAGTCCTCAGTTGGTGGTTATTTGAGTTGTTTTCACTGTTTGGCAAGGCCCTCATTTTTAGCCATTAAGGCAACTGCATTATTTATAAATCACTGTACAAATACTAAAATTTGTTACTTAGACATAGGATTATTTGCTTCGGAGATTAAAATAAAACATTATTTTTTTTTTTTTTTGTCTTTTTGAGACAGGGTCTCCCTGCAGCCCTAGTTGGCCTGGAACTCACTATGTAGATCAGGCTGGCCTTGAACTCACAGAGATCTGCCTGCCTCTGCCTGCTGAGTGCTGGGTTTAAAGGTATGTTTAAAATAAACTTGTTAACTCATCATTTACTGAATATTGTGTGTCAGACAGATGTGTAAGGGACCTAAAAAAATTTCCTGTCCAAACTTCCTGTCCTTATAAGGTTCACAGAATAAGAGGAGAAACATATAAAGTTATGGAAGGGAGAAGTACTCCATTAAAGATTAGTCAAGATGCTGTAGGAGCTTAGTGGTGGGGCCCTACTTCAGCCAAGGGCAGCATGGAGAGGACTGGTGAATTTATGGGACAGATTGGCTTTCTTTTTTTTTTTAATTTTATTTATTTCTGTATGTGTGTGAATGTACTGTCTGCATGCAAGTCTGTGCACCCGTGTTGTGCAATGCCGCGGAGGTCAGAAGAGGGTGTCGGATTCCCCTGGAACTGGAGTTCTCCTGGAATTGGAGTTTCAGACGGTTCTTAGCCGCCATGTGGGTGCTGGGGATTGAACCCGGGTCCTTTGTAAGAGCGATCGGCGCTCTTAACCACTAGGTCATTTCTCCAGCCCCCAGATTGGCTTTCTTAAGGGATAGCCTTGAGCAGAATCTTGGAGGATGAAGAGGATTAATGTTAGTAGATAACAACAAGGGAGGCAGTTTGGCATATGATCTATGAGGGGCCGAGTGCGTGCTGGGAACACAGCACAAGGAGTTAAGCTGGCCTGGAGATTAGGTTGAGAGTAAGATTATAACAAGGCTTATGAACTTTGTAAGAAGAATCTTTATTTCATAGCCTGGTGCTTTACGAACTCATCATTTTGCTGTAGGAGAGTAGAATTTGATAATTTTATATTTTAAAAATATATTTGTGGTGCATGCCTTAAATCATTGGGAAGTAGATGCAGGAGAACTGAGAGCAGAAGGCTATCCTGGGCTACAAAGCGAAACTGTCTTAGAAAAATCAAAGTCTCAAGAAAATGTCCCCACAAAAAAAAAAAAGGAAAAGCAAAGTCTGGGGATGTAGCTGGGGATGTAGCTTAATGACACAGAAGGCTGCTTAGCAGCCTCATGGCTCTATGTTCAATCTTCCACATACCCATATATATGTATAATAATGTGTACAGGTATATATATATATATATCATATATATATATATTATATGTGTGTGTGTGTGTGTTGTGTAGGTATATATGTATGTATTGCCTTAGATTTAAAATGACTCCCAAAGGCTTATGTGTTACAGGCCCAATTTTCAGGTGGTAAATATGATCACTGTAAATATGAGAGCTCTACCTTCATTGATAGCTCTATCTCTTGGTAGATTCATAATATGATGGCCTTATTGGGACATGGTAGAAAGTGGGAGGTGGGGTCCGTTGCTGGAGGAAGTAGGCAATTAGGGCCATTCCTGGCAAGATATGGCTTTCTCTTGACCCTTTCTGAATTTGCTTTCTACTTCTTGTCTGTGTGAGGTGAGCTGCTTTCTTCCACCACATAGTCTTTATGATGCTTTGCCTCACTACGGGACCCAGAAGGAATGGCTCCAAGTGATTCTAGACAGAAACCTCTGAAATTGTGAATCAAAAAAACCTTTTTTTCCCTTAATTTGTTTTCTTGGCTATTGCATCACAGCAACAAATATGACTAACACATGTAGATGCAGCTACAGATACATAGATGTGTATTAACAAATTACCTAGAGAGGTTTAACAAAAATGGATCATTTCTGTCACCACCTATTAGTGACAAACCACTATTACGCTAGGCATGTGGGGGACAGGTCAGACCTGATACTTTATTTTCACACTAAGGCCAATTAATGTCCAAAAATCCCAAACCCTGAAGTAAGCTGATTGTCAAGCATAAGCAATGTAATTAAGAACATTCATGTAAACTCATTAGCAAGTATCTATGTTCATATTTTGAACCAACCCAAGGTTCCAAGTCCAATTGGAGAAGCTTGTATGCACGAGCATGTTGATCAAATAAGAGTCCAGTGTATATTGCTATAGTCTCAAGATTCACCCCAATCT
>VZQC01010207.1:2240702-2248202 GCA_009823505.1 Rhizomys pruinosus
TTTCAGGAGTGGGTTGTCCCCTTCTACCAGGTGTTAAACTCAAACCATTAAGGTGTGTTTGTGTGTGTGTGTGTGTTGTGTGTGTGTGTTTGTATAGGTCAGAGAACAACTTCCTGGTATTCATTGACTCCTTCTACCAGGGGATAAACTCAAACCATTAACCTTGGTGGCAGTTGCCATTACCCAATGAGCCTTCTGACTGTTCCTTATGTGTGTGTGTGTGTGTGTGTGTGTGTGTGTGTGTGTGTGTGTGTAGTTCAGAGGACTACGTCCTGGAAATGGTAGTCCCCTTCTACCACGGTTTAAACTCAAGCCATTAAACTTGGTTGTAGGTGACTTTATCCAATGCACCTACTCACTGAACCTTAATTTCTGTTAGTGTGTATGTAGGTCAGTAGACAACTTGCTGCAGTTGGTTGTATCCTTCTACCAGGGGTTAAACTCAAACCATTAACCTTGGTGGCAGGTGCCTTTATCCAATGTGCTTTGTCACTGACCCTTAATTCAGGGTGTGTGTGTGTTGTGTGTGTTGTGTGTGTGTTTGTGTGTGTAGTTCAGAGGACCACTTCCAGGAAATGATTGTCCCCTTCTACCACAGGTTAAAGTCAAGCCATTAAACTTGGTTGTAGTTGCCTTTACCCAATGCACCAACTCTGTGAAACTTAATTTTGTGTGTGAGTGATTGCGTAGGTCAGTAGACAACTTGCTGGAGTTGGTTGTTTCCTTCTACCAGGGATTAAATTCAAACCATTAACCTTGGTGGCAGGTGCCTTTATCCAATGACCCTTCTTACAGACACCTAAATTGTGCCTATGTGTGTGGGTATGCAGGTCAGACGACAACTTTCTGGAGTTGATTTTCCCCTTCTACCAGGGGTGAAGCAATTCCCCTTACCCAATGAGCCTTCTCACTGACCCTTAATGNATGTGTGTGTGTGTGTGTGTGTGTATGTGTGTGTGTGTGTCTGTGGTATGTAGATCAGTGGACAAAATCTTGATGTTTGTTGCCTCATCCTACCAGTTGTTAAACTCAAATCATTAACCTATGTGATTGTGTATGGTGTATGTTCCAGCGAGGAACAACTCCTGGACTGGCTTGACCCTTCTACCAGGGGATGCAACTCAACCAAGTATACCTGGTGGACAGGTGCCTTTATCAAATGTGCCTTGTCACTGACCCTTAATTTGTGTGTGTGTATGTGTGTGTATGTGTGTGTGTGTATACTGTAGATCAGAGGACAACACCTTGCATTTGGTAGCCTAATTCTACCAGTTGTTAAACTGAAACGATTAACCTTGGTGTTAAGTACCTTTACCAAGTGAGCCTTCTCACTGACACTTAAGTTGTGTGTGTGTGTGTGTGTGTGTGTGTGTGTGTGTTGTGTATATGTGTTTTTGTCTGTGTGTAGGTCAGACGACAACTTCCTGGACTTGGTTGTCCGCTTCTACCAGAGGTTGAATTCAAACCATTAACATTGTTGGCAGGTGCCTTTATCCAATGTTCCTTGTCACTTACCCTTAATTCCTGTGTATGTGTGTATGTGGTGTGTGTGTGTGTGTGTGTGTGTGTGTAGTTCAGAGGACTACTTCCTAGAAATGGTAGTCCCCTTCTACCTCGGGTTAAACACACACCATTAAATTTGTGTGTTGTGTGTGTGTGTGTGTGTGAAGGTCAGAGGACAACTTCCTTGATTATGGTTGTCCCCTTCTACCATGGGTTAAACTCAAACCATTCACCATGTTGTCAGGTGCCTTTGCCCAGTGAGCCTTCACACTGACTCTTGTGTGTGTGTGTGTGTGTGTCTGTATGTGTGTGTGTGTTTGTGTCTGTGTGTGTTTGTGGATGTGTGTAAGTCAGAAGACTACTACCTGGAGATGGTAGCCATTCTTAAAACACGGTTACAATCCACGCCATTTAAAACATGGTGGCAGGTTCCTTTACTTAATGTGACTACTCACTGACCCTTAAATTGTGTGCGTGAGTTTGTGTGTGTAGGTCAGAAGACAACTTCCTGGATTTGAATTTCTCCTTCTTCCAGGGTTTAACTCAAACCATTAAACTTGTTGGCAGATGCATTTACCAAATGAGAGTTCTCACTGACCCTTAATTTGTGTATGCGTGTGTGTGTGTATACTGTAGATCAGAGGACAACCTTGCAGTTGGTAGCCTAATTTTACCACTTGTTAAACTGAAACCATTAACCTTGGTGTTAGGTGCCTTTACCCAGTGAGCCTTCTCACTGAACCTAAAATTGTGTGTGTGTGTGTGTGTGTGTGTGTGTGCTTGTGTGTGTGATGGTCAGATGACAACTTCCTGGATTTGGTTGTCTCCTTCTAACAGAGGTTAAAAACAAATCATTAACCTTGGTGATATGTGAATTTACCCAATAAGCATTCCCACTGACCTTAAAAATTGTGTGTTGTGTGTGTGACTGTTTTTGTGTGTGTGAAGTTCAGAGGACAACTTCTTGGAGTTTATTGTCTCCTTCTGCGAGGGGTTGAACTCAAACCATTAACCTTGATGGCAGATTCTGTACCCAATGATTCTTCCCAATGAACTTTAATAAATGTGTGAGTGTGTGTGTGTGTGTGTGTGTGTGTGTGCCTGTGTGTGTGGTGTGTAGACCAGAGGACAACATTTTGGAGTTGGTAGGCTCCTTCTACCAGTTGCTAAACTCAAACCATTAAACTTGGTGGCAGTTGCATTTACATAGTCAGCCTTCTCACTAAACCTTAAGTTGTGTGTGTGTGTGTGTCTGTGTGTGTGCATGTGTGTGTGTGTGTAGGTAAGAGGACAACATTTTCGATTTGGTTGTCCCATTCAACCATGGGATATACTGAAACCATTCACCTTGGTGTCAGGTGCATTTAGTCAGTGAGCCTTCAAACTGACACTTAATTAGTGTGTGTGTGTTTTGTGTGTGTGTGTGTGTGTTTGGTGTGTGTGTCTGTGTGTTAGGTCAG
Organism: Rhizomys pruinosus; assembly: GCA_009823505.1. Classification (NCBI taxonomy): domain Eukaryota; kingdom Metazoa; phylum Chordata; class Mammalia; order Rodentia; family Spalacidae; genus Rhizomys; species Rhizomys pruinosus. The sequence goes on from VZQC01010207.1 coordinate 2,243,666, forward strand.
AGTTAAACTCCTTGTTTTCGTTGACTCTTTCTACCATGGGTTAAACTTAAACCATTAACCTTGGTGGAAGTTGCCATTACACAATGAGCCTTCTCACTGACCTATAAAACCTGTGTGTGTGCGTGTGTATTTGTGTGTGCGTGTGTGTGTGTAAGTCAGAGAATAACTTCAAGTAGTGGGTTCTCCCCTTCTACAAGGGGTTAAAATCCAAACGTTAAGGTTGTTGGAATGTGCCATTACACAATTAGCCTTCGCACAGAGCCTTAATTTATGTGTGTGGTGTGTTTGTGTGTGTGTGTGTCTATGTGTAGGTCAGAGGAAAAATTCCTGGAGTTGGTTGGTTGTCTCAATCTACCAGGGGTTTATCTCAAACCATTAACCTTGGTGGCAAATGCCTTTACCTAATTAGCCTTGTCACTGACGCTTAATTTGTGTGTGAATGTGTATGTTTTTTGTGTGTGTGTGTGTGTGTGTGTGTGCTGTGTGTAGGTCAGAGGACTACTTCCTGGAGTTTGTTGTCTCCATCTACCATTGGTTAATTACAAACCATTAAACATTGTGGCAGTTTCCTATACTCAATGGCCTTCTCACGTACACTTAGTTGTGTGTGTGTTCTTGTGTGTGTGTGTGTGTCTTTGTGTGTGTGTGTGTCTTTGTATGTGTACATCAGAGGACAACTTACTGGAGTTGTTTTCCTCCTTCTACCAGAGGTTAAAATCAAACCATTAACCTTGGGGGCAGGTGCCTTTACCCAATAATCCATATCACTCACCCTTTATATGTGTGTGTGTGCATATATGTGTGTGTGTGTGTAGGTCAGAGACCAACTTCCTGGGGACGACGGTGTCCTGCAACCAGGGCTAGAAGCAAAGTAGTAGCTTTGAGGGCAGATGCTGTTTACCAAATGCAGTCTTCGCCAGGACCATGGAATTTTGGTGTGTGTGTGTGTGTGTGTCTGTGGTTTGTGTCTGGTGTGTTTGTGTGTGTGTTAGGTGGATCAGAGGAAAAAAATTTCCTGGGAGTGGGTGTCTCATTCGACAGGGTTTAATGGCAACAAACCATTTTAACCGTGGGTGGTAGATGGGGGGGGTGGGGGCGGGGATCTATACCTAATTAGCCTTGTCACTGACCCTTAATTTGTGTGTGTGTATGTGTGTGTATGTGTATGTGTGTGTGTGTCTCTGTTGTGTGTGTGTGTGTGTATGGCAGAGGACTACTTCCTGGAATTTGTTGTCTCCGTCTAAACCATTAAATATTTTGGCATTTGCCTATACCCAATGGCCTTCTCACATACACTTAATTTGTGGTGTGTGTGTGTGTGTATCTGTGTGTGTGTGTGTCCTTGTGTGTGTACATCAGTGGACAATTTACTGGAGTTGCTTTCCTCCTTAAATCAGAGGTTAAAATCAAACCATTAACCTTGGTGGCAGGTGCCTTTACCCAATAAGCCATATCACTCACCCTTTATTTGTGTGTGTGTGTGTGTGTGTGTGTGTGCATATATGTGTGTGTGTACGTCAGAGTAACCCTTCCTGGACTTACCTAGTACTCACCAGGGCTTCGATTTAAAAACTATGATCATTGATGGCAGCTGCTTTTACCAAATTCAGTCTTCTCATGACCCTTAATTTCTGTGTTGTGTGTGGAGGTGTGTGTGGTGTTGGGTGTGTGTGCGTGTTGTGTTGTCTAGGGTAGGTCAGAGGAAAGAAATGCGGGACTGGTTGGCGCATTGTACCAGGGACGATTCTCCAAAAACATGAACCTGGATTGCAGATGCCGGTACCGATTAGGCCTTGTCACTGACCCGTAATTCTGTGGGTGTGTATGGTTGTGTTATGGGTATGGCGGGGTGGGGGTGTTTGTGGCGCGTGTTGGAGTCGGCAGAGGACCGACGCCTAGGGAATTGGTTTGTCTCCATCTTACCATGTGTTAATTTCAAAACATTAAACATTGTGGCAGTTGCCTATACCCAATGGCCTTCTCACGTACACTTACTTTGTGTGTTTGTTTGTTTGTGTGTGTGTGTATGTCTTTGTGTGTGTACATCAGAGGACAACTTACTGGAGTTTTTTTCCTCTTTCCACCAGAGGTTAAAAATCACACCATTAACCTTGGTGGCAGGTGCCTTTACCCAATAAGCCAAATCAATCACTCATTCTTTATTTGTGTGTGGGCATATATGTGAGTGTGTAGGTCAGAGGACAACTTCCTGGACTTACTTTTCTCCTTCAACCAGGGCTAGAATTCAAACTATTATCCTTGATGGCAGATGCTTTTACGAAATGAATCATCTTGCTGACCCTTAATTTGTGTGTGTGTGTGTGTGTGTGTGTATGTGTGTGTGTATGTGTGGTATGTAGACCAGAGGGACAAAATTGTGATGTTTGTTGCCTTTTTCTACCAGTTGTTAAACTCATATAATTAAACTTGGTGGCAGGTGATTTTACAAAATGAGGCTTGTCACTGACCATTAATTTGTGTGTTTGTGTGTGTGTGTGTGTGTGTCTATTTCTGTAGGTCAGAGGACAACTTCCTGGAGTTGGTTGTCTCCGTCTCCCAGGCGTTAACTCAAACTATGCACCTTTGTGGCAGTTGCTTTACACAATGGGCCTTCTTACTTACTCTTAATTGTGTGTGTGTGTCGTGTGTGTGTGTGTGTTTGTGGTTGTAAATCAGAGGACAACTTCCTGGAGTTGTTTCATTCTACCAGAAGTTAAACTCAAAGCATTAGCCTTGGTGGCATATGACTTTACCCAATATGAAATATCACATACCATTAATTTCTGTGTGTGTGTGTGGTGTGTGTTTGTGAGTGTGTATATGTGTGTAGGTCAAAGGAAAATTTCCTGGACTTGGTTGTCCCCTTCTACCAGGGTTTTATCTCAAACCATTCTCCTTGGTGGCAGTTACCATTATCCAATGAACCTTCCCACTGACAATTCACTTGTGTTGTGTGTGTGTGTGTGGTGTGTGTGTCTGTGTGTGTCTGTGTACGTCATAGGACAGGTGTCAGGTGCATTTACCCTGGAGTTGATTGCCTCCTTCTACCAGAGGTTAAACTCAAAACATTAACCTCGTTGGCAGGTGCCTTTACACCATGAGCCTTGTCCCTGACCCTTAATTTGTGTACGTATGTGAGTGTGTGTGTGTATGTGTGTGGTGTGTGTGTGTGTGTGTAGGTCAGAGGATAACTTTCAGGAGTGGGTTATCCCCTTCTACCAGGGGTTAAACTCAAACCATTAAGGTGTGTTTGTGTGTGTGTGTGTTGCTGTGTTTTGTGTGCGATGTTTGTGTGTATGGTATAGGTCAGGGGAAACAAATTTTGGTATCGTGACGCCTTCACCAGGGATAACTCAAACCATTAACCTTGGTGGCAGTTGCCATTACCCAATAAGCCTTCTCACTGTCCCTTTATTTGTGTGTGTGTGTGTGTAGTCAGAGGAATACGTCCTAGAAATGGAAGTCCCCTTCTACCACGGGTTAAACTCAAATCATTCACCACGGTATCAGGTGCCTTTGCCTAGTGAACCTTCACACTGTCTATTAATTAGTGTGTGAGTGTGTGTGTGTGTGTGTGTGTGTCGTGTTGTGTCTGTGTGTTTGTGGATGTGTGTAAGTCAGAAGACTACTTCCTGGAGATGCTAGTCCCATTCTAACACGGGTTAAACTTAAGCCATTAAACATGGTGGCAGGTTCCTTTACCCAATGTGCTTACTCACTGACTCTTAAATTGTGTGCCTGAGTTTGTGTGTGTAGGTCAGAAGACAACTTCCTGGAGTTGGTTGTCTCCTTCTGCCAGGGGATTGAACTTCAAAAACCATTCCTTTAATGGCAGATTCGTCGTAAACCCAATTGATTCTTCTTCAATGAAATTAATAACTGTGGAGTGTGTGTGTGTGTATGTGTGTGTGGTGTAGACCAGAGGACAACATTTAGGAGTTGGTAGGCTCCTTCTACCAGTTGCTAAAGTCAAACCATTAAGCTTGGGGGCAGGTGCCTTTACATACTCAGCCTTCTCACTAACACATAAGTGTGTGTGTGTTGTGTGTGTGTGTGTGTGTCTGGGTGTCTGGGTGTGTGCATGTGTGTGTGTAGGTCAGAGGACCACTTCTTCGATTTGGTTTTCCAATTCAACTATGGGATATACTGAAACAATTCAACTTGGTGTCAGGTGCATTTACCCAGTGAGCCTTCAAACTGACACTTAATTACGTGTGTGTGTTTGGTTGTGTGTATGTATGTGTGTGTGTGTGTAAGTCGGAAAAAAACTCCCTGATTTTCGTTGACTCTACCATTGGTTAAAATTAAACCATTAAACTTGGTGGCAGTTGCCATTACCCAATGAGCCTTCTCCACTGACCTTTAATATCTGTGTGTTTGTGTATGATCTGTGTGTGTTGTTGTGTGTGTGTGTACGTCAGATGGGATCCTTCAAGTTAGTCTGTTCTCCCCTTTTACATGGGTTAAAATCCAACGTTAGGTTGTTGGAAATGTGCCTTTACACAATTAAGTTTCTCCAAGAACCTTATTTCATTGT
>VZQC01010207.1:2250702-2284750 GCA_009823505.1 Rhizomys pruinosus
AACTCAAACTATGCACCTCTGTGGCAGTTGCTTTACAAAAGGGGCCTTCTTAATAACCCTTAATTGTGTGTGTGTGTGTGTGTTTGTGTATGTACATCAGAGGACAACTTCCTGGAGTTGTTTCATTCTACCAGAAGTTAAACTCAAAGCATTAACCTTGGTGGCACGTGCCTTTTTTTTTTTTTTTTTTTTTTAAAAAAATTAATTTCTGTGCGTGTGTGTGGTTTGTGTGTGTGGTGTTTGGTTCTTGTGTGTGTTGTGTATGTGTGTGTTAAGTCAGAAAGACTACTCCTGGAGATGGTTTAGTCCAAATTCAAAAAGGTTGGTTATTGTTTAACTTAAAGCCATTAAAAATATTGGTGGCAGGTTCCTTTACCCAATATGTGTACTCATTGACCCTTAAATTGTGTGCATGAGTTTGTGTGTGTTGCTAGGCTCAGAAGGCATCTTTCCTGGAGTTTGTTGTCTCCTTCGCCCAGGGGGCTCGAACTCAAAAACACATTAAACTTAATGGCAGAACTTCGTTTACACAATGAGTCTCTTCTACATGACAACTTAATAAATGTGATGAGTTCTTGTGGTGGTGTGTTTTGGTGTCTGTGTGTGGGTGTGGTGTGTAGACCAGAGGACAACATTTTGGAGTTGTTAGCCTCTTTCTACCAGTTGCTAAACTCAAACTATTAAACTTGGTGTCAGATGCCTTTACATAGCATTCTCACTAACCCTTAAGTTGTGTGTGTGTGTGTGTCTGTGTGTGTGCATGTGTGTGTGTAGGTCAGAGGTTAATTTCTTTGATTTGGTTGTCCCATTCTACGATGGGATATACTGAAACAATTCACCTTGGTGTCAGATGCATTTACCCAGTGAGCCTTCAAACTGACACTTAATTTAAGTGTGTGTGGTTGTGGTGTGTGTGTGTGGGTGTGTGTGTGTCTGTGTGTGTAAGTCAGAAAAAAACTCCCTGATTTTCATTGACTCTTTCTACCATGGGTTAAACTTAAACCATTAACCTTGGTGGCAGTTGCCATTACCCAATGAGCCTTCTCACTGACCTTTAATATATGGTGTGTGGTATGTACTGTGGTTGTGTGTTTGTGTATGTGCGTGCGTGTTCTGATGTGTGCCCAAGGTGTGTGTTGTGTAAAGTCAGAGGCAAACTTAAGTAGTGGGTCTCTCCCCTTTTACCAGTGGGTAAAATTCCAAACGTTAAGGTTGTTGGAAGGTGCCTTTACACAATTAGCCTTCTCACAGAACCTTAATTTACGTGTGTGTGTGTGTGTGTGTGTGTATGTGTGTGTGTGTGTCTATGTGTAGGTCAGAGGAGAAATTCCTGGAGTTGGTTGTCTCATTCTACCATGGGTTAATCTCAAACCATTAACCTTGGTGGCAGATGCCTTTACCTAATTAGCCATGTCACTGACCCTTAATTTGTGTGTGTATGTGTGTATATATATATATATATGTGTGTGTGTGTGTGTGTGTGTAGGTATATATGTATGTTATTGCTTAGATATAAAATGACTCCCAAAGGCTTATGTGTTACAGGCCCAATTTTCAGGTGGTAAATATGATCACTGTAAATATGAGAGCTCTACCTTCATTGATAGCTCTATCTCTTGGTAGATTCATAATATGATGGCCTTATTGGGACATGGTAGAAAGTGGGAGGTGGGGCCTTGCTGGAGGAAGTAGGCAATTAGGGCCATTCCATGGCAAGATATGGCTTCTCTTTGACCCTTTCTGAATTTGCTTTCTACTTCTTGTCTGTGTGAGGTGAGCTGCTTTCTTCCACCACATAGTCTTTATGATGCTTTGCCTCACTACGGGACCCAGAAGGAATGGCTCCAAGTGATTCTAGACAGAAACCTCTGAAATTGTGAATCAAAATAAACCTTTTTTCCCTTAATTTGTTTTCTTGGCTATTGCATCACAGCAACAAAATATGACTAACACATGTAGATGCAGCTACAGATACATAGATGTGTATTAACAAATTACCTAGAGAGGTTTAACAAAAATGGATCATTTCTGTCACCACCTATTAGTGACAAACCACTATTACCTGTCACAAACAGAAGGAAAAGAATATGCATAATGGAAACCAAACAATATCATTAAGTCCTGCCTAGGATCGTAGTTAGATAAGTCAAATTGAGCCCGAACCCTGTGACAAGGGACTTTGGTGGGTCTAAGGAAGGTGTTGAAGGCCAAATTGGCTTCATGGAGACTTTCTCATTGATGAGGGCTGAAGGACTGACAGAGAATTGGAAAGGGAGTAACTGCACTGCCATGGGATGTTTCAAGTTTCATGATCAGTACTGAGATTTCTGGGCATGCTTGGTGGTCTTGTGGGTACCACAGACAGTCAGTGAAGGTTTCTAAGATCACCCTCGGTGGTTGCCTGGAGGTTGAGCTGGAGAACAGGTCACCACCACGTGAAGCCTTCACAATAATCCAGGTGAGAAAGGAGGAGCAGGTCGGTGTGCTGGCAGTTCTATCATCCTGTCTAGTTAGAAGTGAGCCTTTATCAGGACAAACAGGAAACTGATTTCAAGGGGTTCTAGTTGTGGTGGTGAGGGATTGGTGGTGCTCATTCTAAAACCCTGCCTGTCCCTGGCGCTGGGTCTTTAACTGTTACCAGGGCAGCTAAAGGCACATTTCTTCCAGGGGCTGGGGGAGGTGTGGGCTAAGAAGCGGCTTTTAGCCTTTGTATGTTTATCCTCTCAGCTTCTACTTCACTGGACTTTTGCAGTTTCTGTGCTCTGGTTTCACCCCCATCTCCTGCCTCTCTTGGCTTCTTTGTGTCAGTGTCGCTTTCTGTCAGATCACTGTCAGCAGCCCAGGAAAATGGGCAAACAAGGCCAGAGCTAGCTGGCTCCTTGCTGCTTGCTGCTCCCGAGCCCCATGGTTCCCCACTATTCCCCGCGATACCGTATGATTCCCTGGAGGGGAATGATGATTCCTCCAGGGCCCGGGGCAATGACAGAGCCAGTGGAGTCACAGCCCGCCCAGAACAGTGACTCATCTCAGGCTCTCCCAGGGTGGAGACCTGGGCTCCTGCTTATGAAATCGCCTGCAGATTTCACTGTGTGAGGCGTTGATGGAGTATTAAGTGGGGGCACGCGTAACCGTTAAGACCCGCCATGTTTTAAAACCGTATTCAGACTTCTAATCTAGGAAGACACATTTTGAACATAATGTCTGAACATAATCTCCGGTAATTTGTTACATTTCAGGTTGAATATATAAACAATGAAACAAAACAAAACAAAAACCTCAGTGACAAAATGCACAGAAGAAGGAAAATAGAAAGAAAATGCTGCCCCTATTCATTAAAATCTGATTTGTCTGCTGGGGATGTGGCTCAGTGGTAGAGCACCCAGCTCTCCTTGTGCACGGACCTCAATTAATTCCCCAGCTCTCCATCATAACAAAACAAACACAAATCTCAACCAAAGAAAAATGGGATTCATAACACACACATATTAACCATGGCACTGTGGAAGTCTAAAATAACCTGTATACTAAAACTAAGCAAAAATGAATACCAAACTAAAATGTCAAAGCTGAAAAAATCCAACACCTTTAAAAAGCCATTAATTCTTAATTTGAACAATGTCACATTATCACTTTGATATTGGGAGGCTATTTACAATTCTTTTTTTTTTTAAATTTATTTCTGTATGTGTATGAATGTACTGTCTGCATGCAAGTCTGTGCACCCGTGTCATGCAATGCTGTGGAGGTCAGAAGAGGGTGTCGGATTCCCCTGGAACTGGAGCTCTCCTGGAATTGGAGTTTCAGACGGTTCTCGGCCGCCATGTGGGTGCTGGGGATCGAACCCGGGTCCTCTGTAAGAGCGGTCGGCGCTCTTAACCGCTAGGCCATCTCTTCAGCCCCGCTATTTACAATTCTTATACTAGCAGAGAGATACTGGAGAAGGATATTCTGCATATCTACATCTCTATCTATCTATCTATCTATCTATCTATCTATCTATCTATCTATCTAATTGTCTGGAAACAGTTTGTGTAATCCCCATTGACAAACACACAGGAGATAGATACCCTCTCTAGGTAGAGGCATATTAAAGGAAGGCTTACTGTCCTCTTTTAATGAGCCTCACTTTTTTTTTGGAATTCAGCAAGGAAGTGGCAATACATGGATGAACGAACGAATGAACGAACGAACGAATGAATGAATGAATATATATCAAGGGAGACTGAACTCACTAGCACCACACACACCTCACAACCCAAAGCCATCACAGGGATCTTTTGCCAGCATCTTCTATGGTGGGAGGATTTCCTTTAAGTCCTTTTCAAAAGTGTATGGCTGGCTTTGAAAGCTTGAATGGCATTTGTCAACCATCAGTAAATCTTTAAAACTGTTTCTGCGAATAGGCCAACTCAGAGCTTCGGCTTTTCCCATTAATCTTTGGGTAGGACCACTGAAAACTTTTTCAGAGCTTAGATAATGCCTTGATTAGAAGGCTCATTCAAAGAGGGGGCTTTAGCATTCACCTTGGGTACACAGTCATTCCTCCAAAGTACTCATGGGCTCTTATTTCAACTCTGCAATTGTGCGCCAAACAAGACAATTTTTTTGCTACAAAGCTCATAGTAGAGACATTCTTTAGTGAATTACTGAAACCTTGCCCTTTTATTTGTCTATCAAGTGCAATTAGTTCAAATTGGAGCCTTGGATTGACAACTATACAATGGTTACTATTTAAAACAGATGTTTTCTTTTATTTTTCCAAGTCATCAGTAGTCTTGCTCAAGTACATGTACCTGTCTGGGAAATGTTTTGTTTACCAGTTTATTTTTTATAGTACATTTTTCCTTTAATCTGAATAGAAACAAATTAAAATAGATAAAGACTACGGCATTACAAACATTTAATTATTGATTTGAATTCCCCTCAATGTTTAGCTTATCATGTACTGATATTACCTAGTGTTCTTTGGTCTATGTAATATGTTTAAAAGCATTTCTCTCAAGCTGGAGAGATAGCCTAGCATTGAAGAGCACCAACTGCTCTTGCAGAGGACCCAGGTTCGATTCCCAGCACCCATACAGCAGCTGAGAACCGTCTTTAACTCCAGTTCCAGGGGAATCTGACACCCTTTTCTGACCTCCATGGCATTGCACAACACGGGTGCATAAACCTACATGCAGACAATCATTCATATACATAAAAAATAAAATTTAGAAAACATTAAAAAAACATGTCCACACAAAACCTGTGTATGATGACTTTATTAAGAAAAAACATTTCTCTCAATTTTATAAAAATGCTGTGAGAATTAAAAAGAATTCAGGCCTAGCTCTGTGAAATGTTTGGCTTGAATTGGAAGTGTAAACAACACAATTTGGATCTATATCAAAGTTATAACCATTTGAGGATGTCACTATAAGGTGATCTCTAATACAGCATTACTATGATCAGAACAAGTACTTTCTAGGCACAACACTGGGAATGATAGTAAATGATATTATTGTCCATGCTGTTGCCATGTGACCTCCCAAACTAGCATCAGTTGGACATATCAGCTTAAATCACACCACAAAAATAGAATTTTAAGATGTCTTTGGAAGTCACTAATTATCACTGAGATTACATGTAGTTAAAACATGGTCCTTAAAAAAAACTTCAGAGCTGGGCGTGGTGACGCACGCCTTTAATCCCAGCACTTGGGAGGCAGAGGCAGGTGGATCTCTGTGAGTTCAAGGCCAGCCTGGTCTACATAGGGAGTTCCAGGACAGGTGGGGCTGCAGGGAGACCCTGTCTCAAAAGGACAAAAACAAAAACACAAAAAAACAAAATCAAAACAAAAAACAAACAAACAAACAAACCCAAACTGCCCAAAAAACAAAAAACAAAAAACATGAGACAAACAAGACCAACTTGACTTCCACAGAAAGGTCCTGATAATCAGAGACACTAATGCAATGACAACCACCTGTCCCCAATGCAGATGTTAAAAATGACAACGTGGGGGCTGGAGAGATGGCTCAGTGATTAAGAGCACAGGCTGCTCTTGCAGAGTACCCAGGTTCAGTTCCCAGCACCCACATGGTGGCTAACAACCATTCATAACACCAGGTCCAAGGGATCTGATGCCCTCTTCTGGTCTCTGGGGTATTGCACCACATGCAGGTGCACTTATACACATGCAGGGAATACACTCATACATTAAAATGAAAAAATCTAAAGATGACAACAAAGAGCTGGGGAGATAGCTTGGTTAGTTAGTGCTTGCTTTGCCAGGACAAGGACCTGAGCTCAAGCCACAGAACCCAGGGAAAAAGCAGGATTCGGTTTGATTCATTTGCAACCCCAGTGCTGGGAAGGTGGAGAAAAGAGGATTCCTGAGGCCCTCTGGCCATCCAAGCCCAGCCTACTTGGTGGGTTTCCGGCCAGTGAGAGATCCTGTCTTAAAAACAGGGTATGCGGTGCCTGAGGAATGACACCAAAGTTTGTCCTCTGGTTTGCATGTGCATGCACCTGCACCTACATGACTCTACATCCACATGTGTGTGTGCACCCTCCCACCCAAATGGCAACCACCAGCAAGAAAATGTCCAATACCTTTCAGACAACCTCATAGCATTTATTGTTCCCCTAGTTATTTAGGTAGCATTTACTGCAAAAAGCAGTGTCATACCAATGTAACCTTGAACAAGACGTCCTCAGATGTACAAATGCCTTACTACATTTAGGGTAAGTTTAAAAGATCTAAAAGACAGTTAAAATGACCTTCACAGCTGCTATGAAGGCCACATTTACATTAGGAAACTCTCTGTGTAGTCCTGGGGAAGGCATAGGTTTTGGAATTAGACAGCTTTCTTTTTGGTTTCCCTCTCTTCACTATTTATTACACTCAAAACCTTGGGAAATTCCTTAACTCTCTGATTTTGCTATTTAAGGACTAGAAACAAATCCCACTGATTTGCTGTCAGAAGTAAATAAGTTAACATATGGGAAGTCTGGCACATCATAAATGGTGACTAGTTCCATTTTTTTTTTTTCTTAAAAGCTTAAGCCACATTACCTTCCTTTTCGCTTTCATCCTCCTCCGGTATTCAGACCCCACCTCACATAACTGTCGTGGTAGTTCTCATTATCGCTCAGGATCCACTGCAGCTTTAGGGCCAGCTGCACTCTTTTTACTTCCAAGGATGACATGGCGCCAATTTCCCTAAATAAATACCTCCCCAAAGAGCCAAAGTTATGTCCCTAACTCTTCCTTGTTCAAGTTTCCTTGAATTTGGAAAAACCTAAAAATGACAACCAGACTTTAGAAACCAAAGGAAGCCTCTCAGTTTTCCACTTCTTTATAATTTGCCAGATCTTCCTTAGATACGCCTCATAAAAGTCCAAGACAGACAGGAAATTATTAATCAAATGTAGAACCCACTTTCTTGTTTTTCAGGGACACCAATAGCAAAATAGTACAATCATAAAGTCATAAATGCAGAAAATCTGATTGTATGACTTTCTTTTAAATCTCCAAACAAGTTGACAGTTTTAAAATTTAATCTGTCATGTTTCCTTCCCATTTCTCCACCTTCCTCCCACTCAGCTTAAAAGTGTCAACACAAGATGACTTTTCTCTGCACAACATCCTCAGTTCTGTAGCATCTCATATTTTACCATGCAAGGAGCCAGAAATGATTGCAAGTTTAGTAAAAGTATTAAAATGTTTTTGCATTCTATTTAATAAAAGAAAATCTTTGCTAAAATGAAATGAAGGAATGTTAAGCCTTTGGGGGGTTGGAGATACAGAAGTAACATAATTTCATAATCCTCCTTGTTCCTTCAATTCTCCTCTTGAATCATAAAGAAGGATTATACCTGTATATTTTGTCCTCATTAAAAAAATACAAACAGGAAAAACTGTTCTATTCAATGGATAATCCTTGTAGCAGTCTGTCTGGGTGCTGTAATTCATGACTTTCTACTTCTACATAAAGGCACAGAAATCACTGAAGAACACCGGCCTTCCATTTGGTGGCAGCCTGCCAGCCTTCCCAGGTGCAGTGCTGGCTAAGAAAAAAAAATTATCTCATTTTATTGAGTTCTAAGAGTGTGTTAGACACCATCCAATGGAAAGGAGGACAGGACAGGTACAATGCCTGCCTTTTAAGAGTTCATAAGTGAAGATCGACAAAACATCTTTGCTGCTGGTGGTTCACTGAATTATTTTTATTTAGATGTTTCTGAGTTGTTAGGAAGTGGCCATTTGATAACCTATGTGCTGTGGATTACCAGAGTCTGTTTGTTTTTCCCATTTCCAGTTAATCAGTTTATGTTACTTGAAAAGGGAGCTCTGAGGTAAGATTCTAAAAGAGGAATTGAGAAGTGTACTTTGCCAGGTGTTAAATCATAGGGGGTTGCCTGGTAGGCAAGGGGACCATAAATGTAGGGAAAGAGGGAGTTTATGCCACTGTATGGGAGATGGAGTAAGCTACCAGAATTTCCTTCTGAGGCTATGTTGTAATCAATGAGGAATTTGGGGATGCAGAGTTTTGTTTAAAAGAGTAGGGGGAGAAAGCCGGGTGTGGTGGCGCACGCCTTTAATCCTAGCACTTGGGAGGCAGAGACAGATGGATCTTTGTGAGTTCAAGGCCAGCCTGGTCTACAGAGTGAGTTCCAGGACAGCTGGGGCTATAGGGAGACCCTGTCTTGAAAAGACTAAAAAACAAAACAAAACAAAAGAGTAGGGGGAGAAAGCCAAGGAGCATAAGCATCAAGAGTGGAGAGTGGCTGGCTAGAAAGTTTTAGGAGCCTATGAAGCAGAAGAGAAAGAGTGGAGGAGGAGGAGGATTAAAGTATAAAATAGTTTTCAGGCTCTTACTTATGGTTGAGCATTTTTGGAATATTGTGGGGTGTCCCCTCCTCCTTCTTCTAGACCACAAGGTAGGAGATGTTATGATATCATGACATGCTGCTCGGTAGCCTCCATTCAGAACTGAACTTCTCATCAGAGGCGCTCCTGCTGGTTGGCATGGTTACTGCAGAGTCTCCTTGTTCAAGGTCATATCCTGAGAAGGGACGAGGAGAGGGACTGCATCTAATGACTGGTCAGCACGAGATCACAAAGGGATACTTTCGAAGGCCCCTTCAATTTCAGCTCCTGGTAGGACTGGATGTGACCTTTTCGAGTTCGTTGACCCCTTTTCCAGCCTCCACATTAGTCTCTCCTGACACAACAACATTTCTGTCTTCAAATATCCAACTCTAAATCTGCTTCCCAGTAAAAATTTCCTTTTCTAATCTATTCTCTTGTTCTCTGTTTCTCTAAGTTGTTTTTCTCTAAATTGTTTAAGATTGAGTCTCATGTATCCCAAGCTGGGCTTCAAACTGCTATATAGTGGAGGATTACCTCGAACTCCTGATCCACCTGCCTCTACTTCCCTAGTAGTGTACTGCACTTATGTGGTGCTGGGCTCTGTCCATACCAGGTAATCATTCTACCAACTGAACTGCATCCCCAACTTGACCCTTCTGTTTTACAAACATAAAAATCAAGTAAAAATAAAAATGAAATTCAAAGAATTTTCAAATTAAATATTACTACTGAGCTGGGCATGATGATGCATATGGAGGCAGAGGCAGGTGAATCTCTGTGAGTTCAAGTCCAGCCTGGTCTACATAGTGAGTTCCAGGTCATCTGGGGCTATAGGGAGACCTGTTTCAAAAATACCCAAGAAATACTACTACTGAAATGAATTAAAACAATTAGGACATTGAATTGACTTGTTCAAATAACAGAAATGTCCTCCCAACCTTCCAGCCTGTTGAAATTCACTTTAATATAGTCTCAGGACTAGTTCCCATTCTGTCTACTCTAGAGTTACAATTGTAGCACATGTGGCAATTCTGATTTTCTTTTTTTTATTTTTAAATTTTTATTTACTTATTTATTTATTTATTTTTTTAATTTTATTTGTTTATTTTTAAGGGATTCTACAATATAATGACACACTTGTTTGCAGATAACATTGATGTTACTCAGTTTGCCATACAATTAGGTAATTGGTGCATTTTGCAAGTATCTATGTCCAAATTTTGAATGACCCAAGGTTCCCATAGTCCAGTTGGAGAAGCTTGTATGCACAGGCATGTTGATCAATTAGGAGTCCAGAGTATATTCCTGTAGTCTCACAATTCACCCCTATCTCTCCACAGCCCTTACATTCTACCACGCAATTCTGATTTTCTTAACCAGAATTCCTATGGATCAGCCTGGAACTTTCTGTCTCCTTGATTTATGTGATCTTTGAACAGTCATTATCTTCCTAAAACAAGTGTACTGCATGGTACATATTTCTGGATGAACACCCCCCTCAGTTAGACTGTAAATTTTAGTGGGCTAACACTGTCTTGATTTTTTTGTAAACTTCACATCAATGTTGTTCTGTGCACTGCTTCCAGTTCTGTGATAAGTATCTGGTTGAGCATGTACAGATCCACCCCTTTCACCTTCCATTTTTTTTTTTGTGATAAACTAATATTCATACAGCACTGACTTTGGGGCAGCCATATGCTATGCTCAGAGGTGTTCAGCAATGAACAAGTCAGACACAGCTTTCTCTCTAGAGTCTTACTTGAGCTATCTGTCATGAAAAGATCTTAAACTGATCATAATGGAAATATTTATTCAATCATGATCACAAGTGCTGTGAAGTAAAATAAAAGGTATTATGATTCAAAATATTTAAAGAATATTTTTCAAGCAGTATGTAAACCCACCATGGGAGGGATTCTGGCAGAGATGCTTCTATCACTTTGGCCAAAATTGATACATAAAAGGGCCATCAGCAAGTCCCTGAGGGAGGTGATCCTTATTTTCCCCATGTTGACTGATGTAGGCTTCCAAATGTTTTTGTTTTAAAACTCAGGCAAGATCAAGACCTTTTATACAATTACTTGATTTATGGCAGATTGCACATGTACACACATGTGCACATTAAATACACATACTATTATAATTCATTATGCTAAGATTTATTCAGTAATCTACATAGAAATAAGTGCAAGAGATGTATTTGTTGTTGAAATACTAATATTTATGAATATGCAAATAGGATGATGAACTACTTGCTATTAATATTTTCTTCAGTGCTATTGAAAATTGGTCTTGAGGGGCTGGAGAGATGGTCTAGTGGCTAAGAGTGCGGACTGCTCTTTTAGAGGACCCAGGTTCGATCCCCAGCACCCACATGGCGGCTGAGAACTGTCTTTAACTCCAGTTCCAGGGGAATCCGACACCCTCTTCTGACCTCTGAGGCATTGCACAACACGGGTGCACAAACCTACGTGCAGACAGTACATTCATACACATACAAAAATAAAGAAAAAAGAAAAAAAGAAAATTGGTCTTGAAGCTATTTGTCCAATTAGGGACTGGAAGACAGAAATTTAAATAGTCACTGCTGTTATTATAATAGTTGACATTTGCTGATTGCTCACTGTGTGCTAGATGCTGTGCTGAGCAATTTATGTACCGGTCTCATTCCATCCTCCTGTACAGTGAGAACCGCCATTGCTCCGTTCTATAGATGTGGACATCGAGGTTGAGAGAGAGAGAGAGAGAGAGAGAGAGAGAGAGAGAGAGAGAGAGAGCCTGTAATTTGCTCCAAGTCATAGATCCTGACCCAAATGTTTCTGATGCTGAATCCCAGGTAAGAATCTACTTTGGGTGGCTTCTTACTGCTGTGCAGTTGCACTGTGAGCAATTTAAAGAATTATGCAAATAGGCTCATCAGCAGCCCAACAAGGAGGACTAAGGGGGCCCTACCCCTTACTGCTGAACTATTTCCTAACAGAATCGGGGGCCATTGCCTTCAGCTGTGTACTCCAAGGCTCAACGGATTGCTCCAATCCAACTGTCACACATACTTAAACTAAATGGGACATACAACTAAACCAAAAGGGACAGGCGTATGGTGATGGGGGGAGTGTTAATAATGAATGGGGGGGTAGATAAGGGAGAGCCGTAGGAGAGAACAACCAGAATTCATTATATGCATGTATGAAATTGTCAAAGAATTAACCTATAACAACTAGCAACTTATGTGTTATATAAACAGATTGTGCAATCAACAATCCTGAGCAGCTGGGGCAACATCCAAGAACAGATGCCCAGGTTTATTTCCAGAGCTAACAAGCCCAAATCTCTGCAAGGGGTGCCCAGGAATGAGGCTCTAAAAATATCCCCGAGTGATTCCGATTCTTTGCTACCATCATGAACTAGGAGACTGGAGTGTAATAAGCAATGCACTCAAGTGTTTATGAAAATTTACTTAATCTAGTGTTAATTTTTTGGATTTGTTTATTGTTATTTGATGTGTATGAGTGTTTTGCCTGCATATATGTAAGTGCACATAATGCCTACAGAGGACAGAAGATGGCATTGGATCCCCTGATACTGGAGTTATAAATGGTTGTTAGCCACCATGTGTGTGCTGGGAACTGAACCGGGTCCTTTGCAAGAGGAGCCAGTGTTCTGGGTCACCTCTCCACTCCTGCTCAGTCACCTGTTATGTGGCTAACACACACTGCAATGTAATGCCAGTTATTGTTTTTTTTTTTCAGTACAATTTTGATTATTTTCTCATTTTAGGCTAACATGTAACTGTATCGAAAGTTAACAATACAATTAATATCAAAAGGTTCAAGCCCTTGTAGCTTCAGCTACTTTGGCTGATATTTGTCTTGCAGAGTGTTTAGAAGATGGGAAATCTAACATTATCTGGAACATTCTGGTGAAGTGCTTTGAAGTTCTGGATAAAGATGGTGGGTTTGAGGAACTGGACCACGTTCAGACATAGTATTTAATAAGGTGTGACAAAGGCTGGCCCGAGCAAGAAGAAAACTGGCCAAAGTGCAAAGGTTAAACCAGTGGGACACACGCTCAGACACAAAAAATAATAAATAAAATATTTGAATCAGTGGGATGGGGAGGAGCGAGAGGAACGTTGCAGTGGTCCCAGGGAGAATGGCGGACATCCCTGGTAAGACGATGACCTCGGTCAGGGATGAAGAGATGGCTCTTGAGAGGAGCCTGGCAGTTTTCTATGTGGAGATGGGAATGGAGCCCATTCTGTGCAGAACAAGAGGGAGGAGGGCAGACAGTGAAATGGAAAGGGGTCTAGGCCAGTTTGCACGAACAATATAGGAAACTTGAATGGAAACTGCGGAGAAAGAAGGTCAGAGAGGTGAAAATCATTACAATTCTAGAGCTAAGAGCTTTAGCTTGAAATGAATCCACGTTTCAATCTGCTAATGAAGATACTGCCGATAAGGAGATACTAAATGACATCCACAATGACCAAGGGACGCAGGAGCCTGTCTCCTGACCTGCAGGTTCCTGTTTTTGGATCATGGTTGTGCATGCTTTGAGTTGGCTGCAGAGATCTCACAGGCAGGGCTGTGTACTCAGAGTTGCCAGTCCCTCCATATTGCTGAAGCATTTTCAGGAGGGAAGTGATAGGACCATCATCAAGTCTAGAAAGATTAATTTGTCATCGGAGCATGTGTGAAATGAGAGGGAGCGGAGAGGAATCAGAAGGCAAAGCAGTTGTGTGCCACATCCAAATGACGGGCTTTGTAACCCCATTTTACAGATAAGGAAGCCGACTTCTGGGCTGTGGCCAAACCCAAGCCTGACACGTTCCAAAATCTGTTGAGTCTGACACTGGATCCGTCAGTTCTCACCTTGCTCAGGCTAGGAGGAGGGGATGTGAAGCACTGCCCAGTGCTTCACAGGCAGCAGGGAAGATGAGGGCTGAGAAAAGGCCATCTGGGTGTGGTAATGGGAAGTCATTGGTGGCCTGTAAGGAGGGTGATTTCAGTCAAAAGGCTGGCGGGGGTGGCAGGCTGGTTTCAAAAGGGATGAAAGAGTGAGTGGGTGGTAATGAAACAGTGGCCCTGAATCTACCCTCCCCTTTCAAGAATGTTGGCAGAGGGAGGAAGGAGAAAGAAGGGAAACAGTGTGAGGAAATTGCAGAGCACAGTGACATTTGTGTTTGAGAATGAGCAATCTATCTGCCATTGCATACTACAGAAGATATTTATATAACACTTGAGTGCGTCAAGTAGTATACTTCATAGTGAGAAACATGGCGATGAATAGATGACAGAGGAAGAAGCAGAAGATCATATAGTGCTATCGTACCTGATGGAAATCCCTTTATCAGACAGCATGCCAAGTGATCAAATTTGGTGCTCTTGGAATGATACCAGCCTTGTGGATTTCAAACTTCTAGAAGAGGACGAGTGGATGTTGTTTTCATTTATGTCCTTGATAGCACCTTGTGTGGCATACACTTGGTAAAAATTTGCACAAGGAATAGACTGTGGGTCCTGGAAGCTGAAACGGGGGTGTAATGACAAATTTAAGATAGGATTTGGAAAAGAGGCAGGACATGTCACTTCTGAGAGATGAGAGAATGGGCAGAATAGGCTCAGAGGTCACTAGAAAAGAATGAGACGAAGCTAAACTACAGACTCTGGCATATTGCTCATGAACAACCCTGTTTTGCAGTGGGATGTGGAAGTGGGTCAAAGGGAAATGGAAGAACTGAAGCTATATGAGCCAACATAGGAGGCCAGTTATGGACGAAGCTCCAATTCCATTCTACTCCCGTTTTTCCACTGGCTCACGGGCACGTAACATTTGTGCACTAAATGTGACAGGACACGAATGCACAGGTTAAATGTTCCTTATTAGTTAATCCAGGTCATCAATGTTTGCACCAAAACAGACACTGGATAAATTTTCTCATTTGCAAATGACTTAAATCAGAAAGGGTAAATGGTACACTTAACCAGTGGCAACTCAATATAGGAGACCCTTAGCCTTAGAGGCTTGGAGAGCTTGAAGGAAAGCTTTGAATAAGAGCCTGGAGATGGGGACTGGAGAGATGGCCTAGCATTGAAGAGTGCCAACTGCTCTTGCAGAGGACCCGGGTTCAATCCCCAGCACCCACATGGTGGCTGAGAACCGTCTTTAACTCCAGTTCCAGGGGAATCCGATGCCCTCTTCTGACCTCCGTGGCATTGCACAACACGGGTGCACAAACCTACATGCAGACAGCACATTCATCCGCATAAATAAATAAATAAATAAATAAATAAATAAATAAATAAATAAAAGAACCTGGAGACTTTCTTTGGTAGGTGTAAGTCATGATTAGTACTAAGCATTAGCAAGTTTGGCCACTTTGTCCACCCCCAGCTCTCAGTGTCTTTCTTCCTAGGAGGTGCATGGTTGGGGGGCACATTGGGATGCTTCATTCTGATCATTGTTAGCTCTCATCCAAGAAAGCTGAAAATATTCCTCCATATGCTTGCACATTCCTGTGTATCTGTGGAAAAACATGCCTCTCTGCATGGCAAAAACTGCCCGGTCATAAAGACCTAACATAGTCACGTGTAGTTTCAATGTGAAATGTTCCCTTCAAGTTTCATGTGGTCCAGGGCTTCTGGGAAGTAACAGGAACCTGAGGACTTGGATCTAATCAATAGATTAATCCCTTGATTAATTCTTAATCTGGTGGCATTATTGGGAGGTGGGGGAACCTAGGGCATGGGGTCTATCCATGACGACTCTGCAATTCTTGCATTCAGAATGTCTGTAGCATGAACAAACACCATGTAAACCATGTCGGTTGTGTTTCCTTCTTGAGAAGTAACCAGGGCCCTTTGGTCCATGTCTGAAGTAGCCTCTGGGCTTCTGGGTGTCTGAGCCTGGAAAAATACTCTCTTAGGAGGCCTCTTCCCAGCAGGAAACATCGTCAACTTTCTCTTTTTTTAAATAAAAAAATTAATTATTTTTATTTTATATATATGAGAGCATTGCTTGCATGCATGTAAGTACATTTGTGCAGTAACAATACCCATGGAGGTCAGAAGAGGGTATCGGAAGCCTCTGGACCTGGAGCTAAAGATGGTCTTTAGCTGGGTGCTGGGAATCAAATCTGAGTCCTCTGCAAGAGCAGCCAGTGTTCTTAACCACTGAGTCATCTTTCCAACTCAGCTTTGCATACTTTATAACCTGAGGCTTTCAACATGTGAGGTCCTATCCTTAAGGTATCTTTCTTACTGCTCCATTGCAAAGTGCTTGGCTCCATTTTGATGCCACTAATCACAACAATTATAGCAGCTTTGTCTGCTTGCTTTGCCTGCAGCTTTAAACATAGGCAAACACTGTTTTTTCACAACTTGAGGCCTTACTTTTTCATGTAGGAGTCTCTCTATAAAGCTGGCTAAAAGCATGTCACAATTCTATGCTATATCCAGAACGTTATACTGTCTTGAAAAATTCCTCTGCCAAATTTTCAGGACATGGACAGAATGTAGACACATTATTTGCCAGAATGCAACAGGAATTCCTCTAGCTTCCAATAGTACTAAGCTCCCATCTGAAACCTCAGGAAGCTGGTCTTCCCTGTCCACATTTCTATCAGTATTCTGGGCTCCTAAATTCCCAATACAATTGTTATTAAGCTTTACTTACAGCATTCTAGAACTTCTCTAGCTTGCATCTACAAACTCTTCTGCATTCCTCTTGTAAGCCAGTTCCAGAGACCTAAGAACCACATAGGCTTAATCATAGCGGTGATCTCACTTTCCTGCTACCAATTTTCAGTATTACATTTGCATTACTGTGACCAAATACCTGACAACTTAAGGAAGGAAAGCTTTATTTCAGCTCACAGTTTTGGAGAGTTGTAGTCCATCATGGGAAGGAAGGCACATCTGGAGCAGCCTACTTCATGGCAAAGGAAGCACGAAGCAGGGGCTGTTCTTATGGTCACAGACCAGAAGCAGAGAGAGCAGGCCAGAGCCAGGGATGGGAATGACCTTCAAAGGTCCATCCCTAAGGAGCTGCTCCCACCAGCCAGTCTCCGTCTCCCCAAAGCTCCGCAGTCTCCAAAACTATCACTACCAGTCGGAGATAGAGCATTGAAAACATGAGTTTGTGGGGGACATTTTGTTTTGTTTTGTTTTGAGACAGGGTCTCCCTGTAGCTCTGGCTGTCCTGGAACTTGCTATATAGATCAGGCTGGCCTTGAACTCCCAGAGATCTGCCTGCCTTTGCCTCCCAAGTGCTGGGATTAAAGGCGTGCACCACCACACCCAGAAAGGGGGGGCATTTGAAAGTATATGAATGTAAAAAAAAAAAAAAAAAGAAAGTATATGAATGTAGCAGGCATGGTGGTGCACTTTGATCCCAGCACTTGGGAGGCACAGGCAGTCAGATCTCTGTGAGTTCAAGGTCAGCCTGGTCTATGTATTGAGCTCCAGGCCTGCTGGGACTAAAGAGAGACCCTGTCTCAAAAAGACCAAAAAAAAAGTGTATGAATGTAATGCTTGCCAAGTACGTAAGTGCACGTGTGTCATGCAGTGCCTATGGGTTGGAAGAGAGCATAAGATCCCCTGAAACTGGAGTTGTTAGTCACCACATGGATGCTGGGAATCAAACCCTGATCCTCTGTAGGAGCAGTCAGTGTTCTTAACCACTGAGCCATCTCTCCAGCCCCAGTGGGGAATGTTTGATCCAAACCACAACAAACAGCAAATGACTGACTCCAAACAGGTACTTAATCAATGTATACTGCTACTTTTGTATTTTTATCTATCTTCCTTAAGTAACTTAAGAACTTCAGAAATCATGGGCTTTTTCTTTACATATTATTGGTTTTTGTTCCCAATGTAGATTGTCTGATAGTAGATGATACGTAAATCTCAAGTGAATAATTGAATCAATATGCACATGTAGGTCTGACTACGGCCTTGCACACACACACCCCAACCCCCCCGCCCCCCCACCCCCGCCAAATTGGACAGAGGTAAATCTTGCCTGCTACTCACAGTGGGTGATGAGGCTCTGCCTTGGTCTTTGTGTCTCCACCTAGTGCAGGGAAAATGTATAGCCTCACACAATATGATCATTTTTCTTTCTAGACTTTTACTTTAGGTACATATGAATGAGTCATAATTATGCTTCAGAAAAACTGAAAATGAATGAAGTGTATTTAGAAAAATTATAATCTAGTAGGGCAGAAGGTGCACTTATGAGATCAGAATATAAAAGCAGAACCCTTTGCCATAAATATCTTTAAAAAATATCCCTAGGACAGGGCTCCTAGAAATAAAAGGTCAGGTCTCATATGAGCATACTGCCCCTTAAGGTTAGCTGTGTTAAGACACCCCCTGGCACATGGTACTTGTTGGTCCTTGGCAACATGGTGTATGTTACATTTATAGGATGCATAGATGAGAATCCAGACAGTAAGAACCTCTACTTAGAACACCTCTTCCTTTCTTTCCTTGAGGAGGAATTTCAACCTCCTCTGCAATTTGTCCTCCAAGTTCTAGAATAAATGCCACTTGCTAAGGGAATTCTTCCCTGACCATCAAGACCAGGCAAAGCTCTTTTTTAGTGTACTTCAGTTATCCATCAGAATGCTTTCATAGTCCTAATAATTTAAGGAAGCATTTGCTTAATGTTGGTCATCCCTGCAAATCAGGTTCATGCTGTGCATTGTTATACTCTTAGCATCTAGCACAAAGCATGCAATCAATAAATAACAGTGGTGTGTGTGAATGAACATGCAGGAACATGAAGTCAAGAATGGTAGAGTTCTTTTCAAAAGCCATCTATTAACTTTTTATTTCTAATGATTGCCATTGTTTTCAGGATTCTGCCAAGAATTTCATTGTATTTTTAAGCATTGCTATTACTAAGAGCTTTCAAAACAGGGATAAAGGGCTTAAATATTTATTGAATACAGACTTTTTTTTTTTTTTTGTGGTTCTTAGCCTCAGCCTTTAACGGCTGCACTATCCCCACAGCCCTGAATACAGACTTTTAAAAATAATTTTCTTTTTATTTGTTTATGTATTTTTTACATGTACGAATGTATTGTCTGCATGTAGGTTTGTGCACCTGTGTTGTGCAATGCCACGGAGGTCAGAAGAGGGCGTCAGATTCCATTAGAACTGAAGCCAAAGACAGTTCTCAGCCGCCATGTGGGTGCTGGCGATCGAACCCGGGTCCTCTGCAAGAGCAGTTGGTGCTCTTAACCGCTAGGCCATCTCTCCAGCCCCCAGACTTTTTTTTTTTTTTTTTTAAAGGAGGAGCAATGTACTAGCAAATGCTAACCAAACTGACTAATTATGAAAACAAGGTAGGATAGTGGCCTTGGAACCTTATTTTCTAGTTTCCTTTGGACTTGTTCTGCAACAGTGATCTCTATAGACACTGTTTCTTTTTCAGAGAAATAAAATTTAGACTTGCAAGTTAGGGAGCTTCAACCTTTTAAAAAAGATTTCTTCCTTTTATTAGTCACATTACATTCTAACTTGAAATGTATCTAAGAACAGTAGCAAAGAGATTAGTGGCCAAAAAACCAATTAAGCTTACAGTAGGGTTACAGATACCATATCTAGTACAACAGTTTGGTTAAGGAAGTAATGAAAAGGTCATATCAACAACAAAAAATAGTAACACTAAATAGTGGATTTTCCTGAAAGAAACAGAATCCCGTATTCCCCAATCTATCCTTCTCATCTAATAACTACATGTGCTTGGGGTTTAGAAAGCAAGAGAGGAGGGGTCAGCATTGCTGAAGTTGAACACAGGCATAGACACGGTCAGCAGGGCTGTGAAATCGAAGCATCTGTGGAGTCAGGCTCCTGATCAGTTCTTTCAGTTTGATCTCAGATCCCGTTCTAGTATACCCATGACTGCACAATCTCAAGCTGGCTACATCTGTGTGATTTAGAGAGGCAGCAGGTTAGAGTTCAAATAAACACAGCCAACCACTCTAGCAACTTAAATGCGACAGATTCAGCTGCAGAATAACCAACATAATGTTTTAGGACAAGGCAACCAATTGTACCTTTTCACATACAGGTAGAGGTGTTCCCAAGAGAGAACAAGCTGGGGCGTGGTGGCACATGCCTTTAATCCCTGGGAGGCAGAGGTGGGTGGATCTCAGTGAGATAGAGGCCAGCCTACTCTCCATAGGAGCCAGCTGTGGCTACAGGGAGACTCTGTCTCAAAAAAGAGGGGGGGTACCATATGGGCACCTTTAGTAATTTTGTCTTGTTCTAAAGCACTGTAGATCCCCAGGTCTCCAATTGTTCTGCAGCTGTTTGAGCTGGGTTCCTCTTCTGTGTTAATGTCCTATCTTGAACCAACAATGCTCTCAGATGATCAGAAAGATGTATTTAGACCTTACCGTTATGATTTCTGATCCTCTTTAGCTCTTTTGAAACAACATGAAAGCATTGCCTCACTAATTATTTTTAACCAGCTCATAGAAAAATTAGTTTATCTTCCTGATCAAAGCAAATTAGACTGATCATGGTTGATTAGAATGCAACAGTAAAATCTCCATACGTTCTCCTCCATTCCCTTTCTGTCAGAAATGGGGCCTGTGTCAAATATGTAGATATTTCCCACGGCCAGGCCGGACTCTGTTTCCAACAGGGACTGTGGCTTGGACAATGGTTCTTACACAGACACTAAAGTTCTTTAGTTCAGTCATTGTGTTCAAAAAGAACTAGCAACCCTCAGCTAGCATTTGATGAAACATCTAGATTTACATATTTCCTTAATTGCATTTTTGAATGTGAGTGAGATTTATCTGACTAGAGTTAAATGCTTCCTTTATTCCCTTTTCCAAGGCAAAATTCAACTCCATGCACTCTTAAAAAAAAATCAGGTGGGGGTGTACAGAATCTTATTCAGTTTCCATCTGAACAAATTTTAGGGTTTCAATAAAGTGGGAGGAGGGAGTTATGTTACCAAAGTCAGGAAAGATGTATCTTTACCTTTTAAAGTGGAAAGGTCAGTTTCTAAGGCTTTGGCTTGCTCAGCTCTTTCAAAAAGCCCATTTTGATTTTAAATGAATGCTATTCCTTGTTAACGAATCCCCCAAATCAATTGCTAAGAAGCTTCAAAATGATTGTCCTTAATAATTTCTTACTACCACTTTTGCTATGTGACTGTAAAGACGGAAAGGTTAGTTTTATTTTCATTATTTATTTACTATAAATTAACAGTAAATCTTGCACTTAGCTCCATTTAAACCTCCCTCTGCAGCTGCCCATTTGAAAAATAAAATGGTTGCCTTCTTTCACTTCAGTGGGCACAATACAAAACATCCATTGAGCTTTTCCTTTATTGCAGCTGCCAATGCCCAGCCGACTTTTAACAAACCAACCAAGCGGAATCACAATGCAGCTGCAACATTTTATGGTATTTCTGTTGGTTCTCTTTTGAGACTGAAGGTGTTAATTAGGAATCAAAGAACACAACCCTGCCAGCCTTCTTTCACAAACCATACCCTGGTCACTGCAGTTTTCAGAAGAAAAATAAATCTAATAAAGGGATAAAAATGTTGTTTGTCACACCAGTAAAGTGTACTTAAGACCCTTTGATCAGAAGCTTTTCATGTAGTCTTGTCAGATGGGCTGGAAATATTGTATTTTTTTTTCCTTTTCTCTCCCTTCTTTATGCAGACTTCTCTGAATTTAATTTAAGGCTGTCTGGAATTTAAAAAGTATGAACATAGCCATATAGGGGGATTCTTTTTAGATGATAACTGGTCTCATATAGTAGGATAAATTTGCTTCTTAGGAAATTTTTTACATTCAGCAGCATTCCATCATGTTACAAGCTCATACCACTGGGTGCTTTATTAACATATTTATGGTATTCTAACCATACGTATTCATGCTTACAATATACGTATGCAAACTCTTAATATCCTTTTAAAGACACATGTCTTTCAGTGTTATGAAAATTCTTTTTTTACACCCATAGAATCTAGTAATTTCACAAGTATAAAAACCATACATAACACTTAATGTTAATTTGCCAAATAGTTTGTCATTTTTGTATAATTTTTGAAGCATCTTGTATATCAAGCATTCACACCTAACAGTGTGAAGTCATTATCTTTAATCTTCAGTAGAAGTTAAAAGCTTAAAGTGAGTTTATGAAGGCAGCACTGCTGGGGATTAGTCAAGCTTGCTAGCTTTCTCAGCAAGAGGTTTTGCTCCTAGATGCACAAATCATGGCCAAATCCATTAATCCTGCTAGAGAGAAGCAGAAAGAAGCGTTGCTTGTTGATTTAATGTTAATGAAATGAAAGGGCTCCTGAGGCTACCTAGGGAGGCCCTCTAAACTGTAAAACAAATAAAGTCACTTTAAGTATCGCTCATTGCAGAAGAGGGAGCCATGCCTCTGCTTCTCTGGCTTAGCTGAAGAAACACAAGTGTGTGTGTGTGTGTGTGTGTGTGTGTGTGTGTGTGTGTGTGTGTGTGTGTGTGTGCAGAAACCTCCTAGTTCCTACAGTCCTGCTCCACCTGCTCTGTTGTGATACCTTCAAATGTCAAGCTCACAGAATTGGAAGATTTCAGAGCTGTGTCCCATTTCTAATCTCCTAGAGGCAAAAACTGGGGCTGGGAGGAGATTTTTGTTGCCTGATTCTATGGTTGACTGGCAGACTAGCTGGATCTAGATCAATGGTTTTCTTTTACTTTTTTGCTTTTTCCCCAATAAAATAAGAAATATTAGCCAGGTGTGGTTTGCATGCCTTTAATCCTAGCTCTTGGGAGGCAGAGGCAGATGGATCTTTGTGAGTTCAAGGCCAGCCTGGTGTACAGAGTGAGTTCTAGGACAGCTGGGGCTAGAGGGAAACCCTGTCTTGAAAAAGACAAAAAAAGAAAAAAAAAAAAAAAAGAAATATTGTATTTGTTTTATAAGATTCCTAAGGAAAGTTCTTTTTAAAATAAATATTGACTTGTTTGTTTGTTTGTTTTTGATTTTTTTGAGACCAGGTCTCCCTCCAGCCCCAGCTGTCCTAGAACTCGTTATGCAGACCAGGCTGGCCTTGAACTCACAGAGAACTGCCTGCCTCTGCCTCTCAAGTGCTGGGATTAAAGGCGTGTGTTTGTTTTCTAGGCTGTGTAGCCATACCTCACTGGCCTGCAATAAACTCACAGGGTGACATGAGTGAGGTTTGCAGATCTCTGCTTTTTGCTTGCTTGCTTGCTTGCTTGCTTTGTTTTCTAGGCAGGGTCTCATTATGGAGCCAGGCTGAGTCTGAAGTTACAATGCTCCACCTCAGTGTCCAGAGTGCTGAGATTACAGGTATATGTCATTATGCCCAGCCTAAACCTCTTAGACCAGTGGTCTTCAAAATTGGCGGTATATTTAATTTGTTCCAGGGAGCTAAAAGACATTCTAATATTTCACTTTCTCCCCTACCAGAGATTCTGATTTAGTTGGTTCTGAACTTGGAGATTTTGAAATTAGTTCCTATGAGGAGCTAATTCACTCTTAGAGAATCACAGATCTAGAGGTTGAGCACTCTACTCTCTGCATGTGGCTGTGTTTTTTGATGCATCGTGTGTTATTTCCTAGCTCCTTGCAGTGTGTCAGCTGCTTTAACATCCTGTATACAGAGAAGATTCATTTTGAGATTTTTAGATTATTTCCTAAATAAGTGTTTCTCTGCTTTTCTGGTTTTATGTGTAAACGCTTCTCTGTCTCTGTCTGTCTCTCTGTCTCTCTCTTCCTCTCAGGACTGAACTCCACCTGTTGATGAACCACCTCAACAGTTTGTAGTTGCTAGGGTCCATGCCAACTTTGGCAGCTTGGTTTCTTGCCCCACTCTTCTCTGTCTTGTACTTCACCACACCTTGGAATTCTTTCTATTCTTTAAAAAATTGTCAGCATTTCTTTTGGCTGGCATGTTTTTCTTATCTTATCCCTCTTTACCTGCAGAATTCGCCTTAGATTGATAGGGATCCTTCTGACTCTTCGTTTGAAATTTCTTGAACGTTTCTGTATTCTACTCTTGATTTGGTGACTTTTAAGCTGTTTAACAAAGATAGGCTGACAGAATCTCATTCTCTTGTCCATGCTTCTGGGTGACAATAGATGTGCCTGAAAGTATCTTTCATTTTAACATCAGAAATATAAAATAAATTAGCCTCCTGGATTACTAGTTCATTAGCCACTTGGGAATTCAGAATCATCTTTCTACATGTTGTAAAGTATAAAGAGGATTCCTCGGGGCTGGAGAGATGGCCTAGTGGTTAAGAGCACCGACTGCTCTTGCAGAGGTCCCGGGTTCGATCCCCAGCATCCACATGGCAGCTGAGAACCATCTGTAACTCCAATTCCAGGAGAACTCCAGTTCCAGGGGAATCCGACACCCTCTTCTGACCTCCGAGGCATTGCACGACATGGGTGCACAGACCTACGTGCAGACAGTACAGTACATTCATACACATAAAAAATAAATAAAATAAAAAAAAGAGGATTCCCTTTCTCAGACCTGCCATTTTGATTTTATGGATTAGGACAAAGCAGTATATTTCTTTTGCAAAGGGTCTCAGTGAAGGCAACACAGGGCCCATCCAGCAGCCCTGGATGGAAAGGACCATCTAGCCCAGGCATTACTCAGCTATCTCACCCCTCTAATAGGGATCTTCATGCCAATGTTGGAAGCTACTTGGCTGATAAACAAGCCCAAGTGATACTTTAATCCTTTATTTAGCTTGGAATCCCCTCTCCTGCACAGATTCATATCACTGGTACTTAGTGTCATCACTGATCCAAAAGATCCTTCTAGTAATTATGTTGACCAACAACTTCTTTATCAATGACAACTATGGGAGGTTCATGAAAATAAGACTCTTTTTAAAAAAATTTTATTTATTTATTTTTTTATCTGTATGAATGTACTGTCTGCATGTAGGTCTGTGCACCCGTGTCGTGCAACACTGTGGAGGTCAGAAGAGGGTGTCAGATTCCCCTGGAACTGGAGTTCTCCTGGAATTGGAGTTACAGACGGTTCTCAGCCACCATGTGGGTGCTGGGGATCGAACCCGGGTCCTCTGCAAGAGCAGTCGGTGCTCTTAACTGCTAGGCCATCTCTCCAGCCCCGAAAACAAGACTCTTTGGTTGGATTTTCACTTAGATAGAGGAAACCTATTCCCTTAAATTCATTTTTTGCCACGAATGTAATTTTTTAAGTTGTTATATAAATATAGACAATGAAATGAATTTTGCCATATGTTGAAAGTATGATTTCTACTGAATACATCTTTGGCTCTGAGAAAGGCTGAATTCTCTATCTCTGTCCCTGAAGATTCATCATCTCTTTTAATTTTTATTTTTCACATTTGTGTGTGTGTGTGTGTGTATGTGTGTGTGTGTGTGTTTGTCTGCGTGCATTAGCATATGGGTGCCATGGCACCCGTAGAAGTCAGAGGACAACTTGGAGGAGTTGCGTCTCTCCTTCTACCATGTAGATCCCAAGGACTGAACTCAGGTCAGACTTGGTGACCAGCATGACTTGGTGGCCAGCATGACTTGACCTGCTGAGCCATCTCACTAGTTCCTCTATCATCTCTTGCCTGACACTGTAATGAATCATCTGCAGATAATGGAGGTTCTAAGAGCACAAGAAGACAGCAAGTTGAAAAGATCATAGGACTAAATGTGATGCAAGACAAGAAGGTAAAAACCTACTTAAGGACCATAAATGGTGTGCCATTGAGTCACGCTGGAGGAGTGGGCTATCATCTTAGTTTCTGTGATAAAATGCCCACTGAGCTGTCAACTATCCTGGAGATTATTTTTGTGGCACCTCTAAATCTATATGTAAATATAAAATGTTATTCAAAGCACAGAATCTTTTTATCTTTTTGATACAAAGGATAAAAGATGAAAGAATATTTTTATTTCTAACAGATTCTGGATACCCAATCCACTTGAAGTTGCCTTTTCTTTCTTCTTTCCTTTGAGATCTACTATTCTCTTTTTTTCTTTAACATTGTAAAATTTCGTTTAATGCAAATTGCATTTGTAGTTTCAGGGCAAGTTATTTAGCTATTTTAGGGAATAACAGGAAGAGGCCACATATTATATTTAAAAAGCATTAGTTTTGTGTGATAACTGTAATATCATCAGTGACAAATATTATAGCACCTAACATTTAATGCATGCTTTATGTATACATTATCTATTTCTGCAAAGTGATTTGTGTGATTTAGCAGTCTTCACATCCCCATATGATAAATATAATTATTCCCAGTTTTCAGATGAAAGATTAATACACGAAGTAACTTGCAGCCGGGCGTGGTGGCCCACTTTAATCCCGGCACTTGGTTGGGATTAAAGGGAGACCCTGTCTCAAAAAGACAAAAAAAAAAAAAGTAACTTGCCAAAGTCACTTAAGGTAGGCCTGTGATCATCTTCAACACACCTTTTTTTGTTGTCTTTTTGAGACAGGGTCTCCCTGTATCTCCAACTGGCCTGGAACTTGCTATATAGATGAGGCTGGCCTTGAACTCACAGAGATCCACCTGCCTCTGCCTCCCAAGTGCTAGGATTAAAGGCATGTGCCACTACATCTGGCTTCAAGACATTGTCTCTGAGATGGAAGTAATAATTATCCTTTTGCTGTTTGTTGAGAAGGTCAACTGAGGAACTGGGAGTAAATGTATTAACAACACTTTTTGATTTTTTTTTTTTTCCTTTTTATCTTGGGAGTTTACTGACAAGGCAGCTTTCTAGGCATAACCTAGAAAAGCAACTGGGAGTTTCCAAATTCATTTGGGATCTGGCATGGAGCAGAAAGCCAAGAAGGGGAACACTGGAATGAGGCTTTCAGAAGTGTGGGTTCTGCTGCACCTTTGCCAGCTGTCTAATTTGGGGAACACGATTTACTAGTGAGCCTCACCCATGAGAGGAAGCTACTAGATTCTCTGGCCTTCGATATCCTTTCCATTATGAATTCCAGGGGCAAGATATGGCTTTTCCTCACTGAAATCCTCTACCACCCATCATAGTGAGTTTATTCAATCTCTGTGGGCAAAGATGTTCTTATAACCACAATTAAATTTCAATTCTGCATAGTTTAATGTTACTTAAAATTTTTAATTAATTAATTAGTATACATGCATGTGTATGCATGTGCATGGGTGTGCATGTGCATGCACTGCACTCCTGTGGAGTTGGTTCTTTCCTTCCACCATGTCAGTCCCAGGGATGGAACTCAGGCTGTCAGGCTTGGTAGCAAGCGCCTTTAAGCCATCTAAGGCATCACATCAGTTCCCCTTTTCAGTTCTTTATGGAATATATCCTAAGTATAGTTAGCTATTAGTTCAAGCTCTGAGTTGGTTTTTATTATAATTAACATGAATCTATCAATGTTAGTTGTTTTCTGATATTTATGTTCTGAGCTATTTCTACAGCTAAGGCAAATAGGGCTTCAAATTACTATGTAATAGTCATTTGGGACCCTACCGTATTCAACTAATGCTTCTCACGGTGAGAAGCCCCTGGGAACTGGCTGTTTTGCTGGACGGCCAGCAGCTGGAAGGAGGAAGGTGGGTATTTGCTGTTAGTCAATCATGTTGTGAAAATTTTTGAGTCCTCCAAATGAGATATGCTTACATCCTGGGAGAATCGGGTTTAACTAGGATTTCCTTCTGCTACCCGAGCTTGAAGACTGAAAAAAGATCTTGAACTTCTTCCCGTGCCCTGTTGCACAGAGTCCCAGAGAAAAACAGCTTTTGGAGCACAAGGGCTGCAGATGAGTTAAGATCATCACAGGCGAGTCATGAGGTTTCACCAAGGTAAAAATCAAAGAACTCAATCAATCTTGGTACACTGAAGAGTTGAAAATTGAATCCTGGGATTTTTCTTTTTGAACTTGCCTTCACCTTATAGTTTGAAGGCTTGAGGTGGAAGGCAAATGTCTCAGATAAAGAAGATGTAGGCTTCTGGTTCTCCTCTGCCACTGTTTTTAAGTATGGGATGGAGAAGGATAACGGAGTGTACTGCCCGAGGATAGTTGCCCTGTGGGATCCATTCACTTGCAGTCTCTCAGCTCTGTCTGCTCTGTACTGTGGGTAGCAGACTTCCTCAGCTAACCTTTCCTCCATCTTGCTGTCTTAGGGTTTATTCTGTTGGGCAGTTAACAGTATAACAACAACTATATTAACCGGGTGTGGTGGCGTGTGCCTTTAATCCCAGCACTCGGGAGGTAGAGGTGGGTGGATCTCTGTGAGTTCAAGGCCAGCCTGGTCTACAGAGTGAGCTCCAGGACAGCTGGTACTAAAAGGGAGACCCTGCCTCAAAAATTCCAGAAAAAGGAAAAAACTAAAAAAGAAAAAAAAAGATAACAAAAACAACTATAGAGTATGCCTGCTGCCAGCTGCAGGCAGGTTGGCTAAGGGTCCCTTCAGGACAGGATGAATGAAGAGAAAAAGAAGTTTTCTTATCTTAGACTTTACTAGAAGACTCCAAATTCATTCTGCAAATTAACCAAACATTTGACATAAATGTTTATTGTGAAAGTTTCTATTTATAAAAGATGACTAAGGAATGCAATTCCTTCCACAGAAATTGTTGTTTGGCTTTCATAACTTAATAATCTTTTTTTTTAATGTGTATGAGTGTACTATCTGCATGTGAGTTGGTGCACCTGTGTCATGCAATGCCTCAGAGGTCAGAAGAGGGCGTCGGATTCCCCTGGAGCTGGAGTTAAAGACGGTTCTTAGCTGCCATGTGGGTGCTGGGAATTGAACCTGGGTCCTCTGCAAGAGCAGTCAGTGCTCTTAACTGCTGAGCCATCTCTCCAGCCCTATAACTTAATGATCTTTAACACATACACACACACACACACACACACACACACACACACACACATACTGAATGGTTACTTTTGTGTAAATAGATTTAAAGATTGATTGATTATATAACAGAATTTCCTCAAGTAAATACCTCATAAGAAAATTTATTATATAGCCGGGCGTGGTGGCCCATGCCTTTAATCCTAGCACTCGGGAGGCAGAGGCAGGCGGATCTTTGTGAGTTCCAGGCCAGCCTGGTCTACAGAGTGAGTTCCAGGACAGCTGGGGCTACAGGGAGACCCTGTCTTGAAAAGACACACACGCACAATAAAAGAAAATTTATTACATAAAAATTTCAAGTACCATGTGGCGTTTCATGTGTTGAACCAATAAACTCATTAAAATAACATTGGGTAAACCAAAACACAACACAATGAAAGTTCTAGCACAACCCACATCAACCAACCAACTTTAAAATAATGTCTTTGTTACTCACTAAGGTTAAAAATTCAGCAAATTCTTTATATTTTTTTCCACTTAAAATCAGGAGTGGTTTTGTACTTTCCTGAGAAGTACACTTCTATGGCTTTTCATCAGAACAAAGAGACATCTTTTGTAGGTGTCCTTGCTCTAGTTAACCAAGGTTTCATGAAAAAAAGACAAATATATTTACAGGGTTTCTTTGAATCGTAAAAATTCTTAGGCTCACCAGGCGTGGTGGCGTGTGCCTTTAATCCTAGCACTGGGGAGGCAAAGGCAGAGGCAGGCAGATCTTTGTGAGTTCCAGGCCAGCCTGGTCTACAGAGTAAGTTCCAGGCCAGCTGGGGCTACAGGGAGACCCTGTCTCGAAAAGACCAAAAAAAAAAAACAAAAAAAAAAACCAAAAACCAAAACCAAAAAACTTAGGCTCTCTGGTCAGTGTGGATTTGGGAGAGAAGATACACATGTAAAGTTAGTCGCTGCAAGTGCGTGTGCGTGTTCTCTCTCTCTCTCTCTCTCTCTCTCTCTCTCTCTCTCTCTCTCTCTCTGGTGTTGGGAGGAAGGGGGAATAGAAGAGAGGGAGTAAAAAGAGGCTGGAAGAGAAAATAAAGGAATTTGCCTGCAAAATTTAGTAACAGTTTGAAACATTTGGCTTCGAGTTGTGGAAGATGAGCAACAGCCCGGAAGGCCTGGCTTGAGGCAAGCTTAATCCTGGCTGGCAGGCTGCAGGGGAGGTCACACAGAGCACACATTCTCAGCTGGAGTTAGGCTCCCTTTGCCAGGACAATTGTCTTCTGCATTTCAGCTTCTCAACCGAACTGAAGGTACCTTCAGACAGCCAGTACCTCTGTCTTTGCCCTTAAAAGGGTTGGTCCTGCATTGCCATGCCTTGTCAACATCTGTATGTGTCATTTCCACCAAGCAAGTGGCACAAAGGGAAGTGTTTCTGATTAGTAGGTTGGAGTGCGGGAAGCGTGTGCATGAGATCGCTTTCTCCCCTTGTGACCATAGCCCTTCTCTGCAGATGAAGCAAAACCCTTCTGAAGGCGTGAAGGAGAAAACAGATATACAGAAGACACAAGATACTTGAAAAATTAGCGATTGCTGGATAATTTTAAATGATCAATGCTTAATGTTACGCCAATTAAAAATTAGGGCATGGGGGCTGGAGGGATGGCCTAGCGGTTAAGAGCGCCGACCGCTCTTGCAGAGGACCCGGGTTCGATCCCCAGCACCCACATGGCGGCTGAGAACCGTCTGT
Source organism: Rhizomys pruinosus (assembly GCA_009823505.1). Taxonomy (NCBI): domain Eukaryota; kingdom Metazoa; phylum Chordata; class Mammalia; order Rodentia; family Spalacidae; genus Rhizomys; species Rhizomys pruinosus. The sequence goes on from VZQC01010207.1 coordinate 2,281,130, forward strand.
AACTCCAGTTCCAGGGGAATCTGACACCCTCTTCTGACCTCCGCGGCATCGCATGACACGGGTGCACAGACCTACATGCAGACAGTACATTCATACACATACAAAAATAAATAATAAAAAAAATTAAAAAAAATTACGGCATGAGAGTACCATTTTAAGAGATTATAGAAACTGTATTCCAATGCATCCTAAATTCTCCAAATATCAGCACTTATTTGATGGGGGCTTTTTATACTGAATATAATTTATAATGAATTAGTTACCATTGGTTTTTCACGTTGATGCTGTCTATCAGGTTTACAATTGCAAACGAATTAAAAGACTCAGGAAGTTAAATGTGCACTTCAGGAAAGGTTCTTTGTTTGAAGGAGTATGGTTTTCTCTGGTTTAACTTGAAGTGACTCAGAAAACTGTAACACACTGATCTCCGCATTGGTCAACATATTCAACATATTCTGCTTTTGCAAATATATGTTGAACTTTATAAAACTATGAAATAACTCTCTAAAATGAATCAAATAAAACCATCATAGCACTCTTGTGGCACTAATTCATCTTCTTTATATAATGGTGAATACAAATGGAAAATCATTCATTCATTAAGAAAGGTCACATTGCTGACCTGAGAAAGAAGTCCCAAGAATGCAGCTATGTTATTTAACAGACAGATTTAGTCATAGGGGAAAAAAAAAGCATAAATCTTGTGTAGGAGCTCACTAATCAGCTGATCACTCTTCACCACAGTCTGGAACTACTGCAATTTAATCTGAGTTGGAGATAAGAAAATTCTTCCTGCAGTGGTAAGAAAATGGATGTGTATCCTCTAAACTTATATTAGCCCTGAACTATGTAACATAATGCTTACTTTAGGAAAAACAAAACAAAACAAAAAACTACATTTTTCTCTGGAAGTCCATGAAGAGAGATTTCTGATCTGAGAACTTCATAAATTATGTTCCTGGAAAGAAAAATATGCATAATCATTATCAGACAAAGCTGGTTTTCTTGCATTGTTGTTAAACTGGCCTTGATGAAAATTTCAAAGAAATACAAATGTATTCTGAGCAATGGAAATGTCCTTGGAATGAACTTATAGGCCCTCCAGTTAGGTTGACTAGCACCTACATCATAAGGGTGTTACAGGGGCGTGTGAGTGAGCTGGGGACTCATCACAGTGTCTGGCACTCAGGAAGCACAGAAGAAATCTGCTATCTTCATTAAAATAATAAAGTAGGGCTGGAGAGATGGCCTAGCTGTTAAGAGCGCAGACCGCTCTTACAGAGGACCTGGGTTCGATCCCCAGCACCCACATGGCGGCCGAGAACCGTCTGAAACTCCAATTCCAGGAGAGCTCCAGGTCCAGAGGAATCCGACACCCTCTTCTGACCTCCGCGGCATTGCACGACATGGGTGCACAGACCTACGTGCAGACAGTACATTCATACACATACAGAAATAAATAAAATTAATAAAAAATGTAAAAATAATAAAGTAATTTGGATATGTAAATTCTTGATTGTCTTAAAATATACAATTCTTTGCAGGATGTAGACTGACTGTAATCAACTGTATTTCAAATGGGACTAGGCCACAGTCATGGGATCCTGGTAAACTTGCTCTCCTATCTTTCTCTGATCCTTTTAAGTCACTGGGATTTCAGCTAATGCAGCCAATTATGTTGTCTAACATGACAAATATTTGTTGGAAAGTCGTTAAATGTTGTTAGAAGTCAGGCACTCATGTGGCCATGGACATGAAGTACAAAGTTTCCTTCGCTGCAGGAGCTTAAAACCAAGTGAGGAGTAGAAACTAAAGGCAAGAAAGCACGGGATTACATCCTGGAGTGTTATTCCATTTAACGTAAGGGATCTTTTCACTGTCATGGATTGATTGGTTCCTTTACACACACTAGGAGTAAATGTCAGCTTCTTCTGTTTCAGGCTTATACAGTGAGGAGAGAATATATAAGAGTATGACCAGCAAAGGACACTGTATCTCCTGAAACTGGAGTTGCAGATGCTTGTTAGCTACTATGAGGGTACTGGAAGCTGATATTAAGAGCAGCCAGCATTATAAGCTACTGCTTCATCTCTCCAGCCCGAAGTATTTTAAATTGATGAATTGTGAACTAATTGGCTAAAACTGCGAATATTGAATAATGTTTTATAGTTTTATTGTGTTATTTATTCAGATATTAATTTATGTCTTTGGCAGTCCTACACTTCTGACATTAAAAAGCAAATAGCTCAAATACAAACTTTAGGTATGAAACATCATAGACCAATTTCATATTTCTGAGCTTCTTTGGGCATGTTCAAGGGCAGGTGGGCTGTGATAATTTTCTTTTTAAGCTACAGAGGTCATTTCCTGATCCCAGCCTCCTAGCCTTTGTGACTGCTCCTCTGACCACCTCTTCAGCACTCCTTTACTTTGGAGCAATACAGCAGCAGAAGGAAAGAAACTGGAGACAGTGCTGTTTTATGTATAGATCCATGTCTGCTTCACAAACTGTCACAACCATATTGGACACAGTCTGTAACAAGTTGTTTGAAATTTATATTGCAAAATTGCTCGAATCATAACTCACCATTTAAAAATTATTCAGACTAATTTGGTCAATTAGTGTCAATAATTGCTCCCATAACAAAAACCTCTACTGGACTCCCCCTAACCCCCAATCCTGGAGAAGAAAGAACATCAAAATGCAGAAAAGTTACTGGTATTCTCTTTTTAAATAAAACGTAAACACATGTGCCAAAGTATAAAATTGGTAACTGATCCAAATTGTAGCACATATATATTAATCCTTTTGTAACCATTTCTAAAGTGCAAACTTTTTTCTTTTACAGAAAATACTTGTCTTTGAAGAGAAACAAATATGTTACATGATTTTCAAAGAAGATTCTAAACTTTAAAAACATTTTAAAACTGCATCTTAAATACTTAAAACATGTACAATTCTGGAGCCATATATAATTTGACTGAGATTTAAAAATTCTTTATAATCTCAGTTTTGTTAATTTCATATAGAATTAAATTTTGTTTCAAAAATATCATGAGGAAAAATGACTAAATTACACACACACACACAAAGTTCTCTTGATTCTTTTGATTCATAGGACATAAATTTGCTGGTTGATGATATATATATATATCCACCAACTAGGAAAAGCTCAGTTTTCATTTAAAAGGAAACTGCTGTTGCAGACTAGTAAGAAAAAGTATATTTACTGTGTTAGGCTGTTTATTAAGATTTAGTTTTCTACCTGGATGCCACACTAACTAGGTGAAGAACACATCAGAGTAAAGCATGGCAGTTTATTAAGATCCTATTTGAAAAACTGCCCACATTTGGCACACTAAAATAACACATATATGATAAGGTCATGTGCCAGACAGACCTCTGCCTGCTTACTGATGAGATGCATTAAATGTTGTACACAATTATTGTCTATATGTCGACCTTGGTGTAAGCTTTACTTTCTGCTGAGTGAACTTTATTGGCCCCTGTTAGTAAAATCAGAGTCCATAACCAATGGGGGTGAATAGGTGGGGGGAGAAGGGGGAGAAAGAGAAAGAAAAGAGATGGTGGAGGTTTTTTTTTTTTTTTTTTTTTTTTTT
>VZQC01010207.1:2290884-2320084 GCA_009823505.1 Rhizomys pruinosus
TTTTTTTTTTTTTTTTACCTGCAGGGTTTAGACTATGGTTAAAGATAGGGAATACTGGGGGCTGGAGAGATGGCTCAGTGGTTAAGAGCACTGGCTGCTCTTGCAGAGGACCGAGTTTGATTCCCAGCACCTGGCTTAAAGACTGCTACCGTCTTTAAGCCAGGTGTGGTGGTGCACACCTTTAATCCCAGCACTCGAGGCAGAGGCAGAGGCAGAGGCAGAGGGATCTCTGTAGGTTCAAGGCCAGCCTGGTCTACATGGTTAGTTCTAGGCCAGCTGGGGCTACAGGGAGACCCTGTCTCAAAAATACCCCCCCCCAAAAAGATAGGGAATATCTAAAAATATTTGTTGAATGACCAACTCATCAACATAGGCAGCTACAGTTGCACCCACTTATCGATTTAAAAACACTGAACATAAAAGGAAGACAGTAGTAAAAAAAAAAAAAACTGAACAATTTTTTTTTGATGTTGAGGTGGCTCAAGGAGCATCTGTCATTGCGTGATGTCATTGTTTTCACACTGCCAGTGTGTAATGAATCTGGCAGAACTGATTTGAATCTAGATTCTTCCAGTTTCAAGTTGCTTGATCACAGACCCAAACCTGTCTAGGTTTCAGGCACCATCCTGGTAAAGGGGTGAGGGTAGTCTTTACCTTGATTGTTCTAAATGTTACAGTATCTGGACCCTGGCCAATACTGGGTTTTTCCACCTAATCAGTGTTTGTCTTCTCTTTTGGGGATTTGAAGCTTGATGATAAATGCAGATGGAGTAGAAAGATTTGTGATCCAATGAGATGGGGAAGATGGATGTGTTGAGTGAGACCAGGAGGAAATGGACAGCTATTACTTTTCCCTTTTAGTTTTCTTCTAAAAAGCTTAATTAAAAAAAAAAAAAAGCTTATGTGTATATGTGTTTGTCTGTTTGTCTGTAGGTGCACCAACCACACACCTGCAGAGGCCAGAGAAGGACATCAGAACCCCTGGAACTGGAGCTGCAAGCTGTTGTGAGCCACCTGATGTGGGTGCTGGGAACTGAACCCAGGTTCTCTGCAAGAGCAGCCAGTGCTCTTAACCACTGAGCAGTCTCTCCAGCCCTACTTCTTCTTCTTTTTTTTTTTTTTTTTTTTTTTTTTTGTTTTTGTTTTTGGGGTCTTTTTTTCAAGACAGGGTCGCCCTGTTAGCCCCAGCTGTCCGGGAACTCACGCTGTAGACCAGGCTGGCCTTGAACTCACCAAGATATCATACCCTCTTTCCGCCTTTTTTTCCTTTCTTTTTGCCTCCCAAGTGCATAGGATTAGAAGGCGGCGCCACACACGCGCCTGGCTCCAGGCCCTACGGCTTTATCAACACGTTCCTTTCTTCTCCCTCCCATTCCACCCTTCCCTTCCTCTCGCCCTCCCCTCCTTCCCCCCCTTCCCCCATCCCCTCCCCTCCCCTCCCCTCCCCCCCTCCCCTCTCCTCTCCTCCCTCTCTCCTCCCTCCCTCTTCTCCTCTCCCTCTCTCCTGTCTCCTCTCTCCTATTCTTCCATCTCGTGTGTTTGCATGCCCAACATTTCTGTCCTGTGGTAAGACTACTCCTTATTTTCCTCTGGGAGCCCCCTCCCCACTTTGCATCCATCAGCCATGTATCTCCACTTTCCTGTCCTGGGTGGGAATGTGACCCCAGAAAAATGACTCTAGTCTGTTTGGAGGATTGACATGGATCCTCATTTTTTTTCAAATAAAAATATATATTGTAAAAAAGATTATAATAGGGCTTGGAGATACAGGTTATACTGATTTGAATCAATATGAATATGATAGGAAATCTTTTATTCTTCACAACTGCTGAGAATCTAAAATTATCTCAAAAAACATTTTTTTCACATAAATTTATTTTTATTTTTTTAACAAATCTAGACTCGTGTTCCCGCCCATTCTCCCACCCCGCCAGAGCTCATGCATTCTGCCAAACATGCTTTTCATCTCTTTCTCAGTCTTTCTCAATATTCTCCATGAGGAAGTTGATTGTTTTGAGCAGAAGTTCACTGTTTCAGTCAGTCTCAAAAAACACATTTTATGGAAAGTGAAAAGATGGAAGGAAATGAAGGAAAGATGTGTCACATTGTCAGTTATGGCATGAACCTTAGAACCTTGACATCAGAGTGGCCAGTCACCATTACTACTGCTGAATCCTCATGCTTCAGTGGTTGGTTTGCCAACTGATGTAGCGATATTTGATATTTAGTGCCGAAAAAGAAATTCAAGTCCATTGAAAAATCTTTCCATTCAAGACTTCACTGGAAACGTTATTCTCTTTAAAGTTTTTGATTCTAATAATTGCCTGGTGGTGTCAGGAAGATTTCTATCTTGTTTCCTCCAAGTTGTGTGAACTAATTCTTTTTTAGGTTGGAGAATTTTTGTGTGCTCGCCTTTCTTTTTCTTTCTTTCTTTCTTTCTTTCTTTCTTTCTTTCTTTCTTTCTTTCTTTCTCTCTCTCTCTCTCTTTCTCTCTCTTTCTTTCTTTCTTTCTTTCTTTCTTTCTTTCTTTCTTTCTTTCTTTCTTTCTTTCTTTCTTTTGTCTTTTCAATCTTTTCAAGGCAGGGTCTCCCTGTAGCCCCAGCTGTCCTCAAACTCACTCTGTAGACCAGGCTGGCCTTGAACTCACAAAGATCCACCTGCCTCTGCCTCCCGAGTGCTAGGATTAAAGGCGTGCACCACCATGCCTGGCTGTTTATTTTTTTAAGGGATTCACAATATAAGAGCACAGTTGTTTTTAGATCACATTGACATTGCTCAGTTTGCCATACAATTAGGTAATTGGTGCTAGCATCCACAGATGAGGGATACCATTCATTGTTTGGTTTTCTGGGACCGTGTTACTTCACTTAGCATGATATCTTCTAGCTCCATCCATTTACCTGCAAAGTTCATGATGTCATCTTTCTTTACCACTGCATAGAACTCCATTGTATAGATGTACCACATTTTCTCTATCCACTCGTCAGTCGAGGGGCATTTAGGTTGGTTCCAGCTCCTTGCTATTGTGAGGAGAGCTGCAATAAACATTGCTGTGTATATATCTCTGCTGTAAGATGAGTCTTCTGGATATATGCCTGGGAGTGGTATGGCTGGGTCAGGTGGCAAGTTCATTTCAAGTCTTCCAAGGGTTCTCCACACTGCTTTCCATAGTGGCTGTATGAGTTTACATTCCCACCAGCAGTGGATGAGTGTTCCCCTTTCCCCACAACCTCTCCAGCACTTGATATCATTCGTTTTCTTGATCCTAGCCAGTCTTATTAGAGTAAGATGATATCTTAAAGTGGTTTTAATTTGCATTTCCTTAATTATTAGTGACATTGAACACTTCTTTTTTTAACATTCTTTTTTAAATTTGTTTATTTTTTTAAGTGATTCTACAATATAATAGCACAGTTGTTTTCCCATAACATTGACGTTACTCAGTTTGCCATACAGTTAGGTTATTGGTGCATTTTTTTTGAAGTGAGCCAAATTATTAAGCATAAGGAATGAAAATAAGTAATATTCATGTAAAACCAATTTGCAAGTATCCATGTCCAAATTTTGAACAACTCAAGGTTCCCATAGTCCAGTTGGAGAAGCTTGTATGCACAAGCATGTTGATCAAATAGGAGTCCAGTCTATATTGCTGTAGTCTCACAATTCACCCCAATCTCTCCGCAACCCTTACATTCTACCACACCTCCTCTTCCACAAGTTGTTCCTTACACTTTGGGAAAGGGGCACAAGTGGGCGAGAAGCAAAACCATCTATTTTCTCTGGAGATGTCATTTTGGAGTCTATTCTGTTCAGGTTGTTCCCCTTCATGGGTTGACAGCTTATCCAGGGGTACCTTTTGAATCCTACTAACAAAGCATAAGCAATTAAATGTGCAGGCATTTAAGTAGTACTAATTAATATGGCAAGCTAAGCTGTGAGCATAGACACAGATGCTTGGATGGTATGCTAATCCACAAACTGTGGTTTCTCTATAAAGGGTGACAAGTTCTTATTGTGGCTTATAACATCTCCTAACCACTAGAGGACATAAGCTAGTGGCATCAGTCATGAATTATTCCTCCAAGGAGAGAGCTAGTAGCCAATTAGATTTGGCATATATATAGACACATGGCTGCCACTGTTGCACAGTTTCTCCAGGCAGTTGAGGTATAGCTGATACTGATGGAGGAGTCTTGCTTGTCTCAAGGAGACCAATATTTTGCTGTATTGATTTAGTGGTCTTTGGTAACGCTCTCTGGCATTTCAGAGGCCAATTGTACATTAGCAAGTGACATCTCAACACATTTTTTCATGCTCACACCAGGTCTTCCACGATAGGGACTTACCGCCTTTCTCCTTGCATATATCCCACCACTTATAGGCAAAAGGCCTGTATAATTTGGGGGGCTTGGATCCCCTAGCCAACATCTCCTAGGCAGAATAATTCATTGCTGATATCAGAGCTTTCCTGTACTAATATATTTTACTTAATTACACAGCTTATAAAGACTTTACTATTGAATTTGGCTCTAAATAGAGAATTATCCTTTCACAGTTCTTATGCCTATCAGTCAATTAATTACCTGTTTTATAAGAAATTACCACTATAACAGTTGGCTCTAATTTACAGTTAGGGAATGACTTCAGTACCATCATGTTTTTCTTTTTCCTATAAAGGGGAGAGGTAGGAAGGTTTCTCAGCATCTGGAATGTAGACTTCATTAGGAACCATTATAAACAGTTAACCCAAATAGAATTCAGAGAGATGCTCAGTGTCTGTGACTCAGGCAGTCTGAGGTTCCTCTTTCTTTAATGTTCAGATGGGTCAGCCTCTCTGCTGGCATTTCCCAATCCATCCTGCATAACCAAAAGTTGTACATTTTCAGGCATTTAGATTGTTGTTTTTACCTGTGGGAACATACAAATGTCCTCCCATTGTTAGTTTCAAGATCTAAAAATTGAAAATTTATCAAAAGGTTTGGAACACAGAGTTTTCCATTTGTATCCCAGAAGGGATACTCTCCCACCTCCCTCTTTTTGTTTTTTAAATTTTTATGTTTTGACCTATAGATGCCTAAGTTGTATTACACATACCCATAAACAGGAGCCAAGGCCTAAGTTTTCCTTAAATCTACCCAAACTGTTTATCATTGACTGTATGCTACTTATTTGGGAAGTAAAAAAATCTTAATTTCTTTAAATTGTCCTACAAATAAAAGAAAATGTTACAAGGTGATGTTGTATAACTCAGAAAAATATAGAGACCATTTGTGTACCTTAACTCCAAAGTTATTGTTGGAAGTTCAATACAAATTGTAAACAAAACAATTAACATTTTATATTCCCAATTAGTTCAAATGTATTACCATTTTCACCAAAACCTACAACCAAATTTAATGAATCTAAACATTTCACTAAGCCTTAAAATATCCTATAATATGTGGACAAAGCTTGGGCAGAGTTGAGTACCTGACAAATAAATTTTACCCAATATACACTTTGCTCTTTAAAGCTATATGACTAGACTATGACTTCAGAGAAATCAAGTCCATTAACTTATATGGTTTATTTTTTATTTCTGTGTAAATCTCTACTGAAATACCTCTCTATATAAATATATGTTATTTTTAAGTATACCCCTTTAAACTGTAAACGTTACAGAGTGGATTTTAATGACTTTATCTTCCTCCAAGCTCTTGGCCTTCTTCAGGCCTGGCATGAAAACCTGCTTTAAAGACTTTTCAGTATCTAGCTCCTTCTTTTTTCTTTTTTCTTTTTAAGATGTTTCTCAGCCATCTCTAATTCCTCACTTGTGAAGTCTCTGTTCAGTTCTTTGTGGATCCTCATTTAAGAGGGTCTTCTTTATGGCTTCATAAGGTCTAACACAACAACCTGCAATTCATGGGGGCTACCATTTGTGTGAGAGAGAAAGCTCATTGGCAAGCGACAAACATTAGGATGAGCACAGAGAGAAGCAACATTTGATGAAGGTCGTCTTCTAAACACTTGGATCTAAAGCTTCTCCATGACCCCCTACATGTGGATGGACATATAATTTTATTTTGTTTAGTTGTTTGGCCTAGTGAGTAAGAATTTAGCTGTGATCAACTTAAGAACAAGCATGCTCAGTAGAAACCTTGAAATCTTAGGAACCGCGAAAGGTATGATGACTCTTCAAGGTTGAAGGCCTTGAAAAGAAAATCATGTAACTTGAAAATAAGAATGCTATAGCTAATGATGATTTTGTTAATAACAAGCTGAGCCGATAAAGATGAAAATGCAGGACACCAAATATCTTGCACAAAAAAAGGAAGTTTCAATAAGGCTGTGAGCAGTGATCTCTGCTTTGTTGAAAATACCAACTAAACTAGCCAGCTGTGGTGGTGCATGCCATTAATCCCAGCACTTGGGAGGCAGAGGCAGGCAGATCTCTGTGAGTTCAAGGCCAGCCTGGTCTACAAAATGAGTTCCAGGCCAGCTGGGGCTACAGGGAGATCCCTTCTCAAACACACACACACACAAAAAGAAAATACCAACTAATTTATAAGATAAGGCTTCCAAATTGCCTGGTATGGCCACCAATATTGACTCGGCCTTTACATAGTTATAGGCTCTTACTGGGCTTTTAGGAGAGGTGGGTATGATTCTCATCCTACCTTTAAGGGTGGGAAGAGTAATTTTCAATGGTGGCCAGGAAGTTGTGGGGTGGGAAGGCAAAATTCTAGCCCGAGTCTGTTGACTTTAAGTCTGGTTTCCCTTTTGTCATAAGTTTGGAAACTGGATAGAACCTTGGGTTTATTATAATCTTATTGTGATTACCTATCATCTTTCTATCTATCTGTCATCTATCACCTATCTATCTATTTATCTATTATTTATTAATCACTGATCTCTGATTTTAACAACTAGTTACCACTGGAATACATACATAAAGAAACACTACCCCCTCTTTCATGAGATAATTAGGTTGACAAGCTAAAGTTATATTCAGTTAGTATTCTGTGCTTGATGTCTTGCTCTGTAATTTTGAAAAGTATGTCAGCATTAACGAGCTATTGATTAATGGAATATCTCATACTGGGATGTAAATCATTCTTTATGTTTTTAGGAACTTAGATTTCACTTCCTAAAATTAATTCTGCCGAAGTGTAGTCTGGTACATGTCTACTTTCTGGGTTTGCTAGATGGATGTTTTCCTAATTCTTTAATCTTTGATAGAAGTCCACAACGGAAAACATTCACATGCATTACAAGAATTACTAACAAGCTTAGCTGAAGCATGCCAGGATAATTTTAGTTAACAGGTAAGTCAATATTTCTTTTACAACTGTAGTGAAATCGTGTTTACACAACTGGTGGGCTATTATGGACTTATTTAACTTGTTTGAAAGAGTATAGAGCCCATTATTTGCCCTCCTCATTTTACATTCATGATATAATCAGGCTTATGGTGAATTTCTTAACTTCCTTTTACCAACAAGGTCTAATTAATTGAGAAGGGAGGAGGAGGATTTAGGAATAAAGGTCTATTTTCTTTCAGAATTATTTATTTTTCGAGAATGCATTAGTTCAGCTAATTCATTACTTTGAAATAGCCTATTATGTAAAATCAATTGGATCTGTCTTTCATTTTATCCAACATAAAGGCAACCTTTAAATATATCCACATGTTATAAAGGAAAGGACAGTGGTGTGTGATATTATCAATCCTTTAGCTCATTTTGATTTCCTTGTCTAATTTCATGTCTGATAATGAACACACTCCTGTTGCTCTAAAGCTGGCTTCCTGGGAACATGTGTCCAATCAAACTCACATGGAAACCAGGGAGAGGTTCTCTTCAAACTAAGAATAAAACTAATGAGAAAAAAATAGCAAAAACACTTGAAATTAAATGATCTTCCTGCCCATTCACATGATTTATTTAATTTTGCCCACTACTTCCCTAATGTCCAGACAAACTCTTCCATATGCCCACTGTCCGGGGTCTTTTCTGGTCTTGTTAGAACTATATGCCTAGGATTTTGAACCATCTACATGTTCACATGCTTGTACTGAAGTGGCAAGACTCAAACAAAGCTTAGGCTGTGCTCCCCAAGTGATGAAGCACTAACAGGTTTCCTTTGCACAGTTGTCTCCCACAAGTCCTCTAACTAAAATCTGGGCAGCGTCATCCTGCAACTAGAATCTGTGCAGAGTCATTCGCTAGCTAGAATTGATACAAAATGGTAATCTCTTATCTGCAATCCTGAAAATTTAAAAGCTACAAAAGGAGGTTTGGAAAAATAATTCAGATGATCTTTCTGTGTTGCCAAAGCCAGTCTTGATCTTCTTGCCTCCATCTTTGAAGAAGCTGTGACTTCAGGTGCGCCGTCCTCATATGAATCGGGGAAAGGTTTTGAAAAAAATTTGGTGGCATAGTTTGTAGGCCTCTTTGCAATCTTTATCTATCCCATGTAAATATTAATTCAAAGTCTGCAGGAATTTAGATATGTTTGCTTTCAGGGTTCTTCCCTAGATCACCCTGAAGATTTTATAAAACAAAGGAGAAATAATTCTAAAATATATTGTAGTTTTAAAAATTACAAATTTCTACATTCTGTAACATATATAATCTTTACATTTTCAACTAAAGGATCATGGACATGTCAACATCACTGAAACTTGGAATATCTATTTTCAGAAGAAAAAGATGAAAGGCAGAAAAAAGACTAGTGATTGGATGTGTTGGATGAAGAAAGAGGGAGCGATCTAATCAAGATCAAGGCCTGAGGCTAGGGAGATGGCTGTCAGTAATGTGCTTGCTGCCCATGCATGAAGATCTGAATTTAATCTCCAGCACCCACGTAGCCACATTCCTGTAATTTCTTCAGAGACAAGGGATCCCTTGGATTCACTGATCATCCAGTCTAACCGAATCTGTGAGTGACCCTGTCTCAAAAAAAAAAAAAATGATGAAGAGTGACTGAGGAAGATGCCTGGTGATGACGTCTGGTCTCCACACATATGAACACAAATGAACATGTACGTATACTTACACACATACAGAAAGAACAAAGCCTGGGAGAAGGGAGAGAAAGTCCTGGTCAGATTAGGAGACCAGCATAATTTCCCTTCACAGAGAATATGCCAGAAATCCCTGAACTTTGGTTCTTGACAAATTTGTACAACAAGGTAGAGAACATTGTATATGTTAAGAGGCAACTTTGTTAAATGCTAGAGAGGAAAACAGCACCTGGTAACATGCAGTACTAAAGACAGAGATGTGGATAGAACTTGTCCAGGAATGAAGGAATGGTAGAGAAACACTTTTATGGACTTGAGTCTATGGATGTGCAGGATTTATAAAGTAAAATAAAGTACTATGGAGCATGCTATTTCCCTAAATGTCTTATTTTGATAAGTCCAGTGTATTTTAGTTGAGCAAGTATAGTAGCATTTTGCTGCAATTACAACCTCATAAAGCTGGGTAAAATATATTGCACAAACATTGTAGCTCAAATCTGTGAGTCATTGTGAAACATTGTCCAGATTACTGCAGTTAAAATTTACAGAAACCTTTTGTGGAGTGTTGTTAGGTTTGTGGATTAATAAAACTAGCCTGGTTGTTTTCATTGGCCTTTAACAAGAGACAACATTTTGATTTTTAAGTTTCATGATTATTTTTTTTCTCTACCTTTTCCACTCCTGTACGTCCTCCTCCTCTTCCCATCAGGGTTATCGAGAGTTGGCAGGATGGAATGGGGTCATCAGCTCGGCCACCAATTAGGACAGTGTGCCATGACATCCTAGTTGCAGTCTGGGATTCCCAAGGACCAGGGTGCAGATTACTGTTCAGTTTTTAGCAAGCTGTGTGAATTGTGAAGCAATTTCTCAGGGACTCATTTTTTTAACATTTGCATTTGTTAATTAAAAACCATTTAATTAGCATATGTAGTATTAGGTCTCACTATGGCCTTTTCAAACAAAAGTTGTTTTTCTTAATTCTTCCAGCTCATACTTTCTAGGTCTGTTCATTTTCCTGCAAATTTCTTAATTTTTCTTCATAGCTGAATAAGGTTCCATTGTGTATATGTGCCACATTTTCATTCGCCATCATCTGTTAATGGGCATCTAGACTGGTTCCATTTCCTTGCTGTTGTGAATAATGTAGCAGTAGACATAGGTGTGCAGGTGTCTTTACTGTAGGACATAGAGTCCTTTGGGTATATGCCAGGAGGAGGATAGCTGGTCACGTGGTATTTCTAATTTTAAATTTTTTTTGGAGGGGGGTGGGACACAGCCACACTGCCATCTATAGTGGTTATACTAGTTTATACTCCCACCAGCAGCGAATAAGAATTCCTCTTTCCTCAATCCTCTCCAGTGTTTCTTGTCTATTTACTTTCCTTTAAAAATATTTTTAATGATTCTTTGAGAATTTCATACAGCGTATTTTCATCATATCTGTTCTCCCACCTTACTATTTCCCTGATTTCATGTCCTCTATTATTTTTAATATATTTTATTGAATTCTTGTGTTTTTCATGTAATATATCTTAATCATATTTACACACCCTCCCCTAATCTGAACCTGTATTATGCCCCCCACCAGATTTCATGCCTTCTGTCATATATGTTAAGGCCTATCCAGTCAAGTTTGTGTCCTCAGATGTCCTTTGGTGTGAGCTCATTCACTGGAGTCTGGTCAGTCTATCTACCATCGCTCCTTTGAAGAAGCCCAGCTCTCCCTTACCCAACAGTGATCAGATACTAATAGTTCTTCCTTAAGTTGCTCCCTCCTGCCCTTCCCTAGTTCTATGCTTTGTTTTTGTCTGGTTTGAGTTTGCATGGGTTTTATGCATGCTGTTACCATTGTGTAAGTTCATATGAACTTTTCCAGAAGCCTGGAAAGCTCTATTTCCTTGTGATCATCTGCCGCCCCTCCTCCACAGTGGTCCCTGAGCCCTGGGTGGGTGAGGTTTAACATAGGAGTCCTATTCAGGAACATGCACTATGCAGTCTCTTATTCTTTCCACTTTGGCCAATTGTGGCTTTCTGTGTTAACTACTCTCTGTTGTGTGAGGATGCTTTGTTGGTGAAAGTTGGGAGATGAATTAGTATTCTCCCCACTCCCTGTTCCATTATGTTCTCGGAGCCTCAGGTGTAGAGGTTCCGAAGGCCTATGTGGTTTAATTTGTATTTCCCAAATGTTCTTAGGTGTAGGTCCTGATCAACCTACTTGGCTTCATACTCTTAAAGAAAAGTGACTTTCCCACCCCAGCAAACATGACTTGCCAGTAATTCCTCAGCTAGGGATGGGCTTCTTCCTCACCTCTCCCATCCATGTTGGAATTTTGTTTTGGTTGAGCTTGATCTGGTCTTATACATGCTGTCACAAGTATTGTAGGTTCATATGTGCAATGGCCGGGCTGTGTCTGGACAACACAGTTTGCTTAGATTCATCCACCACCTCTGGCTCTTAAAATATTTCTTCCCCCTCTCCTGCAATGACCCCTAAGTCTTGGCAGGAAAGGGTGTGGTGTAGGTGGGGTTTTTGGCATTTTTGAGACAGGGTCTCCCTTTAGTCCCAGCTGGCCTGGAACTCACTCTGTAGACCAGGCTGGCCTTGAATTCACAGAGATTGGCCTGCGTCTGGCTTCCGAGGGCTGGGATTAAAGGCATGCACCACCAGGCCTGGCACTAAAGATGGTTCTTAGCCACCATGTGTGTGCTGGGAATCGAACCTGGGTCCTCTGCAAGAGCAGCCAGTGCTCTTAACAGCTGAACCATCCCTCCAGCCCCACTCCATAGTCTTATTTTCTGCACATGGACTAGTTGTGAGCCTCTGTGTTAATCACTATCTATTGCTAGAAGCATCTCTGGTGGGAGCTGAGAGATGTACTGATCTAATGATGTAACAACAAGCCATTGGGAGTTAGTTTAATACTGTCCATTTAGCAGAATATCTCCTCTATGGCTTGTGACCCATCTAGTTATAGGTTCTTGACCCTGGTAGTAGTGCCAGGTATGGGCTCCATCTTGTGAAGTAGATCTTAAATCCAATCAGAAAGTGGTTGGTCACTCTCATAACATTTGTGACACTGTTTCACCAATAGGCATATCTTGCCAGGTCAGTCATTATTGAAACTCACAGGAGTTCACATCTGGCTAAAGGTGAAGCTTATGTTTCTCTTCTGGAAGCATGCATAAAACCTTCCAGCACTATGTAAGCTAGCCAGCTTTGAAGTCAGCACCAGGTTGATTTCTCCTTTATTGTTCTATGACTCACGTATGTAATGTCTTCAGGAACAGTGTCTTACTGTCAAGTTCTGGAGGATAACCAAGAGGATGGCAATAGGCAGTATTGTTTGAGGGTCTATGGGATCCTTCCCATCAACAATTCCAAAAAAGAGAGTCCATCCTGGTATTGGGCTTTTTATTTACTAGCCTGTGGCATCTAGTAGGGGCGTTGTCCCCTTGTTATAGGGTAACCCCAGTTAAACTCTTGTACACGTATTTTAAGATGCTTCTACAGGGATAAGTTTCCATGTGACTTTTTCAATGGCCTTCCATGTTATCGCTCTCCCCATACTCTACCCTACCCTCCCATTCCTCGCCCTATTTAATCCTTCTCACTCTATTATCTCCCCTACCCTCTACATCACTGCATTCTCTCTCCTCTTTCATAAAGCCCCCCCCATGGCCCCTTATCAGTTTCCTGACCTCTATGGATTTTTCAACTGAAATAAACACATCTAAAGATTCAAAGGTAGTATCCACTTATGAGAAAGAACATGCAATGTTTGCCTTTATGGGTCTGAGTTTACTTAGGATGATTATTTCCAGTTCCATCGATTTATCTCTGAATTTGATAATTTCATTGTTTGCAATAGCTTAATAGTCCATTGTGCAAATGTACCATCGTTTCATTGTCTGTTCATCGACGAACAGACAATGAAACGATGGTATATTTGCATATATCTAGGTTATTTCCATTTCCCTGCTATTGTGAATAGAAGAGCAATGAACAGGGATGCATAGGTACCTCTGTAGTAGGATATAGAGCACCTCTGTAGTAGGATATAGAGTCCTTTGGCTATATGCCCAAGAGTGGGACGGTTGGATCAGATATTTCTCACTTTTTGAAGGACCTGAATATTGATTTCCATAATGGCTGTACCAGTTTGCCCTTCATCCACAATGACTAAGTGTTTCCCCTTCTTCCCATACTCTCCAACTTTTGTCATCGTTTGTTTTCGGAGCATTTTGGATCATTTTCTTTTTGGATCTTAGTCATTCTGAGGAGGATAGGATGAAGTTTCAAAGGAGTTTTAATTTGAAATTCTCTGATAGCTAAAGATGTTAAACATTAAAAACAATTCTCAGCCACTGTGTTTCATCTTTCAAGAACTCTAGTTCCAATTTTTTATTGGGTTATTTGCTTTTTTGATATATAGCTTTCTTAGTTTTTTTTTTTTTTTTTGTATATTCTAGATACTAACCCTCTGAGAGATATTTGGCTGTTAAAGATTTTTTTCACTTAAATGATAATATCCTTCTCTCTTTTCTAATTTCATGTGGTCCCATATATCAATCATTGGTCTTAAGGCCTGTGCTATCAGGATCCTGTTCAGAACATCCTTTCCTGTTCAGAAAGTGTATTCCCTACTTCCTCTGTCAGATTCAGAGTGTCAGATCTTATATTGGGATCATTGATCCATTTTGATTTTGTGTGTGTGTGTGTGTGTGTGTGTGTGTGGTAAGAGATAGGGATCTAGTTCCATCTTCCACATATAGCTACTCAAGTTTGAGCAGCACCATTTTTTGAATGTGCTCTCTTTTCTACAATGTGTATTTTTGGCCCCTCTGTCAAAAAAAAAAATCAGGCAGAAAAAAAATCAGGCAGCAATAAATGTGTAGACTTAAACCTGGGTCCTCATTTCTGTTCAGTTGATCAATGTGTCTGTTTTCGTGCCAGTACCATGCTGTTGTTCTATAATCTGTACTCTCTATATGTCACTCTATAATGTGAAATCAGGGATGGTAATGTCTTAGGCTCTTCTTTCATTGTTCAGGATTGCTTTGGCTATTCTAGGTTTTTATGTTTCCATGTTCTTTTCCATTTCTGTGAGATTTGTGATCGAATTTTGATGTGGATTGCACTGAATCTGTAGATTGTTTTTGGTACGATGGCCGTTTGCACAATATTAATCTTACCAGTCCATGAGCATGTGAGGTCTTTCCATCTTCTATATCTTTTTCAGTTTCTTTCTTCAATGCTTGAAGGTTTTTATTGTAAAATCTTGCATTTTCTTGGTTAGATTTATTACAAGATATTTTATATTTTGAGGCTATCACAAATGAGATTGTTTCCCTGGTTTCTTTCTCAGAATGTTTGTTGTTGGTGTATAGGAAGGCCACTGATTTTTGTGTTTGTAAACTACTTTTTTGAATGTGCTAGGAGTCTTTGGATGGACTATTTAGGGCCTTTATATATAGAATCATATCATCTGCAAATAAGAATATTTGATTTCTTTCCCCCCAATTTGAATCCCCTTTGTCTCCTTTGCTTGTGATATTGCACTAGCTAAAACTTCAACCACTGTATTGAAGAGAATAGACATCCTCATCTCATTCCTGATCTTAGCAGAAATCCTTTGAGCTTCTCTTCACTTAGAGCGATGTTGGCTGTGGCATGTCTTGTATTCCCTGCAGCCAATGGGGACACTTGTCTCTTTTCTTGATGATAGTCATTATGATTGCAGTAAGATGGAGTCTCAGAATGGTTTCAATGTGTATTTCCCTGATGACCAGGGATATTGAATATTTTCAGTTACTTTTTTTCTCTTTTGAGAGCTTTTTGTTCATTGAATTAAACCATTTGTGGATTTTTCTGGTAGTTATATATGTGCATGTGTATGTTTAACGTTTTCAGGTCTTTAAGATTCTAGATATTAGCCATTGTCTGAAATGTAGCTGATAATTATTCATTACAGTATTTACCATTTTAATACCTGATTATTCATTACAATATTTATTATTTTGGAGTCCTTATTTATGCCAGGTGCTGTTCTAAGAACTTTAAATACTACACTTTTCTATTTATTTTTCTTTTAAAAATTTTCTTTTTATTTTATGTGTACGAGTGTTATGGCTGCATATATGTAAACACACTTGTGTCATGCAGCTCTTGTGGAGGACAGGAAAGGGTGTCAGATTCTTGGAACTGGAGTTTTAGATGGCTGTTGGCTGCCATGTGGGTGCTGGGATTTGTCTTTTTTTGTTTGTTTGTTCGTTCATTCATTCAGTCACTCATTTGTTCATGCTACTGTCTCATGGTGTTCAGGTTGGCCTTGAACTCACAAAGATCCGCCGCCTCGCCTCCCAAGTGTGCAGGTAGATAGGCGTGCGCCACCACGCCCAGCACGTGCTGGGATTTGAGATCCAGGTCTTCAGTAAGAGCAGCCAGGTGTCTCTGGACTGCTAAGAAACCATTTCTCCAGTACCCCCATTTATTTTTATTTGAGAATCGCCTGTATGAATTTAAATACAGTTTAATCCATCCGTTCCTGGCTCCATCCTTCCTCTGCTCCTCTCCTCTCCTCCTGCGCCTCGCCTTGGCCTTCCTTCGCTCCTCCTCCTCCTCCTCCTCCTCCTCCTCTTCCTCCGGGAAAATGAAGCTCAGTTATAAACAATTTTCCAAAGTCATTCTGCAAGCACATGGCATAGTGCACAGTGAATCTATAATTTACTTCACTCAACACCTTACTTTTAAGTCTTGGAAAGGGAGCAGACTTTGTAAAAAGGAAGACAATAAATTTAGCTTTGGGCATGTCAAGTTTATAGATGAGAAACATTTCCAGGATGGTGTTGACTATAGTAGGGACCTTTGTAATCTCTTTTTAGGTGAACTCCTTGATGTGAGCCAGACATAAATTTTTGGTTATGGGCTTGTAGAAGTATGCTCTGTGTTTGTACCACTCTCTGCCAGTGGTAGACCAGATACTCTAAAATCCGATATCTGGGAGGTATGTCAGCATCCTAACCACTTTTATGGCTAATATTTTTTGGCAGGTGATTTTGAAGTTTCCTCATTCTACTTAAGGCTTTTCCATCATGAGTTGAAGTTTTGAAGGCAGAAATATCTTTCTCCCTCTCTCCTTTATTTTTGTGGTAAGAGTCACATAGTAGCCTCCTGTTTTTAAAAACAGTTTCTTTTTATATACTGCCTTTCTCTTAATCTTTTTGTATCATCAGACCACAATACAGTTTCTGAGGGCATTCTACCAATGTTTGTGTGATGAGTCAGTAACCTGATGAATACAAGCTCATTAAGGAAACACTGGAAAGAATCCCCAAACAACAAGAATTGTACAAATAAGGGTTGTCTGCAATGCCACTACTCAGCGTTAATTGCTGGCTGGAAAGATTTCCTTTCAGTCTTTTCAGTGTTCACACATTTTTATCTAATTGTGGTAATTTTCCATTCAAAATAGGAAAATGAATTCTCTTATCCTTAACATCTTTGTAAACATGAGGTTTTTTTTGTCTTCATGAGCATTTATTCATTCTCCTGATTATACAGCTGAGGATGCTAGGGCTAAAAGAATTTGAAAGACTCCCCTAATTAGGGTTGATGAAATGGTCGGAGTTAGTATTGATATTCAGATATGATAATTGCACTGTAAGAATATTATGGAATTGTGGAGGAAGAGTTTGGAGACCAGTATCTAACGTTTCTTTTCTTTTTTTATGTACATGTGTGGTGTACATGTATATAGGTGTCTTTGAACATGTGGGCACATATGGAGGTGTTTTTCCTCAATTGCTTCTCTACCTTATTTTTTTCAGAGAGACTCTCTTTCTGTACCTGAAGCTTGCCATTTTGGCTAGAGTGGCTGGCCATCAAGCTCCAGGATCCTTGGATCCTCCTACCACAGTGCTGGAATTACATGAGTGCACCACCATACCCAGCTTTCACATGGGTTCTGGTGATCCAAACACAGTTCCTCATCTTTGTGTCTCAAGCACTTCACACATTGGGCAGGGCCTCTGGGCCTCTAACATTTCTAGAGCAGCCACTATACATCATTGTCCAAGGAACTTTCATGTATTATTTCATTGAATATTCACAAGTAACCCATGTGGTCAGTACTAACAACATCCCCAAGAATATATATATATATATAGTATTATTGATACTTGATATATTAGATATTATATGATATCTCAGTGTGTGTTTGAAGAAGGCCCAAGATCACATATCTTGAATGTTTAAAAATCTGGGATTTAGGCCAGGCACATGCTTTTAATCTGTTGGCAGCCTACCACACAGACAATGTGTGCTGTGCCACGCCCTAAGATGGCGCCGACTTCCTGAGTCACTACAAGCCGCTTCCCGCCGTTGCCTTTGCATGGGATAAACTGCGCATGACTACTACTTTCTGGGCCCGCGCCTTGGGCATGCTAATGAGGCATCGGACAGTGAACCTATCCAGAGCATACCAGAACCCTCTGGACTGCTATATAAGCGGTGCTTCTGCCCCATTTCGGGGTCCTTCTCACAAAAGAGCTGTGCACAATAAATATTACCACAGAAGAATCCTGTTGTCCGCGTGAAGTTCTTGCCGGCGAGACTACAGCACGCAGGACATTAATCCCAGCACTTGGGAGGCAGAGGCAGGTGATCTCTGTGAGTTCAAGGCCAGCCTGGTCTACATAGTGAGTTTCAGAACAGCTGGAGCTACAGTTGAGACCCTGTCTCAAAGGACACCCCACCCCCCCAAAAATCTGGGATTTAATCACAAACAGGTGAACTTAAAACTCCTCCCATTAACCCTATCCCAAACCACTGCATACAACTTCTTGCAGTTTCTAGGGAGGGGCAACAAAACAGAGAAATACCAAAACTTCAGAGAGAGGTCAGGGAGAGAAGTGAGGACCAGAGAGAAAATTAGAAAAGGGCACTAGAGAGATGCGCAATGGTGGGCAAGCTCCATGTCAAATGCTGCAGGTGTTGGTTGGGTAAAAGTTACATCATTGTTTTTGAAGCAGGTATTTAGCAAGATAGTTTAAAATTAAGCACATGTCTGAAGGAATAGTTACAAATTATTTTTAACATGGTTTTAGTAGCATAATCAATGGTTAATTCCTTTTTTGTTGTTGTTTTTTCGAGACAGGGTGTCCCTGTAGCCCCAGCTGTCCTGGAACTTACTCTGTAGACCAGGCTGGCCTTGAACTTACAAAGATCCACCTGCCTCTGCCTCCCAAGTGCTAGGATTAAAGGCATGCACCACCACACCCGGCTCAATGGTTAATCCCCAAAGGACTTCCTCAGGACTGTCATCTTCAGCAGTTCAAAAAGGCCTTAACAACTACCGTAGCTATTTGAACAATACTAGACTCACAGGGTATAATGGGACATATATTTGTTCATTTGGCATTTCTTAATTTATGTTTGAATAGCAGTTTTATTTGTTTAAAGGATATTCATGTGCATTTTCTTGCTTCTTAGGACTACCACAGCAGAGTTAGCCAAGCAATAACAAGTAAACAACCTCCAGCAACTTGGACAATCTGGAGTAGCAGTTCCTTGCTAGGAACTTCTGTGTCACTGGGTATTTCTTAAGAACTTACTCTGGCTAGTACTGTGTTTGGCACTAAGAAAACATGAATGAACAGAACAGAAGGTCCTTAACTTCTGGTGTTTATGATCTGGTGAGAGGGTCAAGCAT
Source organism: Rhizomys pruinosus (assembly GCA_009823505.1). Taxonomy (NCBI): domain Eukaryota; kingdom Metazoa; phylum Chordata; class Mammalia; order Rodentia; family Spalacidae; genus Rhizomys; species Rhizomys pruinosus. The sequence continues at coordinate 2,309,599 of VZQC01010207.1, forward strand.
TGGTTACGTGAGTCTACACACATAGTTACATGTTTACAAACTTCTGAACTCATGAGTGATACTTTCTTGCAAACAAGATCAACAATGAGGAAATAAAATAACCCATAAAGGTGAGGTTTCTATCTTTTAAGTGTTGATATCACACCACTTTGTTTGGGAAGACTTCATTTCATAGGAAAGTTAAATAATATTATTTCAGATACATCTTTTTCAGTTAGAAAAATGGAGTTTTACTTTCTGTCCAGATTTTTCTTTAGACATTTCTCTGGTTTTCCTTTTGCTGTTTAACCCTGGTGATAGCTTGTTGATTACAGATTCATTCTGGTGGCAAACAGAAAAAGAAAATCATGTTAATAAATGACATCATATTAATGATAATATGATGATAATATATATGATAATATAATGATCAAATGACAGTAGGCTGAAGCAGAGTTTTAGCACTGCAACTTAGGGTTGCTTTGGACACTGCGGGTGTGCATTGCTCTGGCAGAATCAGGTGGCCTATGTTAAGTACCTTACTTTTCTTAGCTATTTATCAGGTTAAAATCTTTTAAGAGCAAGATCAATATTTTTCTACAGACTGGTAAGAGAAATAAAGAAAGAAAGGAAGGAAGACAGACAGAAAGAAAGAAAGGAAGGAAGGAAGGAAGAAAGGAAGGAAGACAAAGAAAGAAATAAAGAAAGAAAGAAAGAAGGAAAGAAAGAGAAAGAAAAGAAAGGCCAACCCTTTGAGTGACTACTCCAGTGCTAAGCCACTATGGACATTCAGTTGTTAATAGACTAACAACATTGACTTTTACTCTTGATTTATCTATGTGTGAAATGTCAGAAGAGATTGTATTTTTCCAAGAAATTAAAAATGTTTGACAATGTGCTTTTTATTCCATTTCCAAATGCAAATCCTTTTCAGCCTTCACACTGAGACCCGCGCTCATAGCTTAGCAGTGAACACACAGCCAGACTCTGGCAGGTCTTTTCTGAAGGAGCAAGCAGGTGTTTACTGATAAGGAAGAAAAAGTAGATAGCACAATTCTTGGATACGGAGGAAAAAAACACTTTGGAAAGAAAAAGCATAAACAACTTACTTTAAGTTGTAAGTGGAAAATATATATAATACTATTTCTAAAATTAATATGTATTTCCTAAGAAACTAAAGATGAAGTCAACTAAAGCCTCTTAAGTTTTAAAATTTTGGGAGTCAGGAGATGGCTCAGTGGTTAAGAGCACGTGCTCCTCTTCTGGAGGACCTAGTTCAGTTCCTAGTATCCACACTGGGCAGCTCACAACTATCTGTAATTCCAGTTCTGAGGGATCTGATGCTCTGTTATGGTCTCCATGGTACCTGCATACAGACATGCAGGCACATAAACATACATCAATATAAAAGATGTAAAAATTTTATTCTGCGTAATGTTAATAAGACAAAAATAAACACATAAAATAGTTACAATAGAAAAGTCAGAAAAAGTTCCTCAGGCAGTCAATTTAGAAAGGTAAAGGAAGCATGTTACTGAAGCTTAAATTCAAGTGCAAAAAATAAACTAAAGTTAAGGAGGCCCTGTAAAAACAATGTGTTTGCCAGCAGGTTGTATGTACCTATGTGTACATGTCTATACACACAGGGTATTGTATTCTGTGGGACTAACCATTATGTGTACTATAACAGATCTTGTTTTATAAGCACGTAATTCAGATTTAGGATTGACTTACTTGTGCAAGAAGTCTTAAGTGTTTAATTGTAGTTAGGAAGTTAATTAACATCTGTTTTTCCAGCCTAGGAAAACTATTCCTTCATTATTTTCTCTTAATTGCAAAATATTTATTGAATCCTTACTATGGTGGGATTCTGTTCTTGGATCTGGAGATCTAGCAAGCAAATGCTAACAGCAAAAACTCCATGATTTTTACATTCTGTTCTAGAGGCTAACAATAAGAAAACTAGATAACTAGAACACACAGAGCATTGGAAGGTGATTAACTAAAACAGAAGTCACTAAAACCAGGCAGGGAGGGTGATTTGCAGTTTTAAGTGGAATGGCTGGGCAGGGTTCACGAGGTGGTAACATCAGAGTAAAGACCTAAAGGATGTAGGGGAGGGGCCTTGTTGTGGTTAATATTGATGGTCAGACTGGCAGAGTTTAGAATCAAAGAAAAGATAGACTTTGGGCATACCTGTGAGAGACTACTTAGATTAGGGTATCATTCCACGGTCTGGGATTCACGTAAAAGAGAAAGTGAGCTGAGCACAAACACTCGCCAAACTCTCCAATGTGACAAGTGACCTGAAGCTCCCGTGGCCACACCTTCCAAACGATAGCCTATATAGCCTGCCCCTTTTCACTTTAAACCAAAACAACCCTTTCTTAAATGGGTTTTGTCAGGCAATTTGTCATAGTGACGGGAAAATGACTAATTCAGGCCCTTACAGCTATACTTTAGTGGGTAATGTTCTAGGTAGAACAACAAATGAAAGGCTCCTGGGCAAGGAGGAGCAACTTAGAATGAAGAAGAGCAAAAGTCAAAGTAGATGGGAGTCAGCAAAGAAAGGGAGAAAAGGCTCAAGATGTTGCTGGATTGTGGCTTTTGCTTTTCATTAGATGGGGATCCAGTGGAAGGCTTTGAGTGGAGTGACTTGATCAAATTTACATATAAGTGGATGCCTGTCTGCTGAGTGGGGAAGGAGATGAATGATGAAGAGAGCAAGGGAAATGCAAGTTTGGGCCTAGGTGTTCTCAGTAGAAGTGGCAACAAGTGGCTGGTCTCAGGGTTAAATTCTGGATATTTGCTGAAAATAGAGCTGACAGGATTTGTTGATGAATTGGATATGGGAAGAAAGGATCAAGAAAGAAGAATTCAAGGTTTTTGACCTGAGCAACTGGAAGGATAAAGCTGACATAAACTGAGATGGGTGCAGGACTGTGGGAAGAAAAGGGTTTGGGAGAAAACAAGAAGCTGAAATGGGACATGTTGGTTTTGACAGCATATTATATTTCTTAATGGAAACAGTGGATGTGTGCTTAAATGTACATGCCTGGCATTCTGAGAGCTCCGGCCTGGAGATGAAGATCTGATAATTGTCTGGCTGTAGGTTGCAGTAAAAGCCGAGTGGCTTTGTGAGGCCATGAAAATTATGGAAGAAGGGAGAGACCCTGACACAGCCCGAAGGCCGGCTTGTAGGCCCACAGTGCAGGATGGTGTCAGAGGCTCATGAAAAGAGATTAGGAGGCAATGGCCCACGAAGAGGGAGAAAACAGGAGAAATCAGAGTCTGAAACCCATGGGAAAAATGGAAAAGAGAGACCAACAGGGGCATATTTTTTCTAATGGTTTCAAGATGCAGAGGAACTGTCTGTAAAGGTTAACATTCTACAGGTCATTGAAAACATTTAACATGAGCACTTTTGCTAGAGTCATATGGCTAGAATATACTAGGAATGGATTCACAGAACTGATTTGAAAACGTGTGTGGTAAAGGAACACAAAAATATTCTCTAGGCAAAAGACCTAAACATACTTTGGATATTGCAACAGAAACAATGTCCACAACTTACATGGATTCAGTCCTTATTTGTGCCTGGCACTGTGGTAAAGGGCTTTACACATCTGATTTTACTTGGCTCTTCACACTATAAATATGAATTATTATAAAAATCTCTCAATTTTATAAGTGAAGGAATTGAAATATGCAGACCTTAAGAAGAATGACACAAAGAATAAATGGTAAAACAGAGGGGAGCATTTCCTAAACTCTAAAGCTGACCAGTTGTTTTGTTTCCAAGATATATTGATTGGTTTGGGAAATAGCCTTATTATTTAGAAATTAAGGCATTATTTTGTCCATTCCATTTATTTCGTGAGTCTTATTTTCTTAACATTTAGCACTTATGTACTATTTTTTTTTTTGTTTGGTCTTCTCAAGACAGGGTCTCCCTGTAGCCCCAGCTGTCCTAGAACTCACTCTGTAGACCAGGGTGGTCTCGAACTCACAAAGATCTGCCTGCCTCTGCCTCCCAAGTGCTAGGATTAAAGACGTGCACCACCACGCCCAGCAGCACTTATGTACTATTAAGAAATCATAAGTTGGTGTTTTATTCTTTAGGGCAGCAGATCCAATAAAAAATTTCAATTCATTGGATTATATTAACACACAATTACCTTAGAATGTTGATAAAAGTACAACTTTATAGAATGATTGCTGTTTTGTGTGTATGGGTTTGTGAGTGCAGGTGGAGGCTAGAGACCAAGATTGGACAGCACATTCTTTTCTTGGGGGGGTGCTATAGGTTTCCCTGTAGCTCAGGCTGTCCTGGAATTCACTTTGTAGACCAGGCTGGCCTTGAACTCACAGAGATCCACCTGCCTCTGCCTCCCGAGTGCTGGGATTAAAGGTGTGCATCACCACACCCGGCTTCAGCATGTTCCTTTTAAAAATAGGATGTCTCAGTGGACTGCAGATTACTGATTTAGCTAGACAGGCTGGCCAATAAGCCCCAGGGATCTGCTTGTGTCCATCTCCCCAGCTTTGAAATCACAAGCACTCACCACAACGTCCAGTAAACTCAGGTCCTTATGTTTGCACAGTAAGCACTTTGCTGAGTCGTCTGCTCGGCCTCTGATTTCAGTTTTTTGATAGGAGTTTATTTGGAGAAAATTACATTTAAAAAAAAATGAATTCTTACAAACCTTTTTTTTTTTTGTCTTTTCAAGACAGAGTCCCCCTGTAGCCCCAGCTGTCCTGGAACTCACTCTGCAGACCAGGCTGGCCTTGAACTCACAAAGATCCGCCTGCCTCTGCCTCCCAAGTGCTAGGATTAAAGGCAAGCCCCACCATGCCCAGCTCACAAAACTTTTTATTTATTATTTTTATTTGAAGTTTATGAGTGTTTTGCCTGCATGTGTGTAAGTGCACCCATGTTGTGCCTTGCCAAGGAGTCAGGAGAGGGGATTAGATTCCCCAGGAACTGGAGTTCCAGAAGGTTGTTAGCTGCTGTGTAGGGGCTGGAAATCAAACCTAGGTCCTCTGCAAGAGCAGCCAGTGCTCTTAACCACTGAGCCAGCTCTATAGCCCTAAACATCTTATTTTTAGCCATTCCTATTCCTCGAGGGGGTGGGTGCACCAGTCCTAGAGGTACAACACCAGGTCAATGCGTGTAATGGATGGAGGAAGCGCCTGTTATAACTCCTAGCTCCAAAACCCGTTTAGCATAATGTTCTCAGGTAGAGGAGCATCAGATATTAAACTGATAAGAACAGATACTGCACTTGTCCTTAGCCAAAACTCTGAGAAGCGATTCAAATGAATTCTTAATAACATTTAAACAGCCATTGGTCCCACCATATACATGTTCAAAATGTGTCTTTAAAGTAGATATTATTATTTTGAAACTGAATTTTAAATATGAGAAGCAAGAGTTGGGCTTGGAGAAGTTGAATACCCTGTCTAAAGTCACAGAGCTTGTAAGAATTGACCCCATGTCCTCTGAAATTACATTCCATGCTCTTTCCACTACAACATGCATGTAAATTTAGTTAATTCCCAAGCTCAGTTTGAAATATTATATCTTTACTCATCTGTGTAAAATTGATTCCTCTCATTTGATGCGCCACTATAACTCTAACAGCTGGTGCCACAGGGCCCCATGGACTTAGGAAGCATCTCTGCATGTTTTAATTGGACCTGTTTTCTCTGGGAAGCATGTGAGTGAGTTGATTTGTTTTTTTCTTTACTAGGATTTTAAAGAACTTAACGGAGGAAAAAGTAGAACTGCTGTGTGCTTGGCTATGCTTTTCATAGTGGCTGACTCTTTCGAGGATGCAGCTAGGATCGACATGGTAGAGACCTGGGGTGAACACAGATCAGGATGTAGAGTTTTGATTTGCTGTGAGCTGAGCTCCAGAGCACATCATTGCCTTAAAAAAAGACTCCACAATTTTCCATCCCCCCTGGCTCCCAGATTTTATTTACAACAAACTCGCTGATGTACCTTTAACACTTCTACTTTGAGCCTCGCGGATCAAGCTGTACAGTTACTTAAAAATGCAACTATGGGGGGCTGGAGAGATGGCTCAGTCCATAAAGTGCTTGCCTTGCAGACATGAGGACATGAGTCTCATTCCCAGAATCCCCATAAAAAATCTGGACATTGGGGGCTGGAGAGATGGCCTAACGGTTAAGAACACCGACTGCTCTTGCAGAGGACCCGGGTTCGACCCCCAGCACCCACATGGCGGCTGAGAACCGTCTGTAACTCCAATTCCAGGAGAACTCCAGTTCCAGGGGAATCCGAGACCCTCTTCTGACCTCCAAGGCATTGCATGACATGGGTGCACAGACCTACATGCAGACAGTACGTTCATACACATAAAAAAAAAAAAAAGCTGGACATGGCAGTGGATGCTTGTAATTGTAGGTCTTGGGAGGTAGAGGCAGGCGGATTCCCGCCCATTTTGTGAGTTCTAGTTAAAAAAAACAAAAAAAGGGTGACTGGCTCCTGAGGAATGACAGCCAGGGCTGTACTCTGCTCTGTACGTGTTGGTGCATGGTGCATACATGGAGGCTCATGTGCATCTATACCAACACATGATCCTACACCCACATAAACACACACACACACACACACACACACACACACACACAGAGACATAACGTAATTATGATAACCCAGTCATATGCCTGAAATTCTTCCATGGCTTCTCATCCCATTTGAAATAAAATGACAGTCTTTACACAGCCTGCAGAGCTCCCACGACCTGATTCCCTCCCTGTTCTCCTACCTCACCAGCATCATTTGGGGTGTACTACAATCCTCAGGTCTTGAATTTCCTCAAAATCTTTGTTTCCTTTAGGGCTCCCATGATACTACTTCCTATTTTGAGACTTCCTTTCTTCCATTTTGATAAAAACACTACCTCTGCAGGGACCTTTCCTGACCCTTCAATCAAAATCAGGCTTCTCTATTACCATTTTTCTAATTACATTTTCTTCAAATTAATCATACAATTCAGAATTACATTTAACTTTTCTTTCTTTCTTTCTTTCTTTCTTTTTATTTTATGTGCATGAGTGTTTTGCCTACATATATGTAAGTACACCTGTGTCATCTAATGTCCACTGAGGTCAGAAGAGGGCATTGGATCCCCTGTAACTGGAGTTATGGATGGTTGTTAGCTGCTGGGATTAAAGGCATGAACTACCATCCCTGACCTATAAATGAATCACTTTTAAAAACCATATTCTCCACTTGGGATAAAAAATAAATATTCAGCATTTATTCTGGGCTACTACTCTAAGCACTGTGATGACATCACGAATCAGTTAGTGGTAGAGCTGGAGGTGCGCGTTTGGAGCATCAGATGATTTACTTATGGGATGCCAACTCTCTGCTCTATTTCACCAACTATCCTGAAAGTGATTGACATGGAAAGAGTGCCAAATGATTTGGTTAAACATCATATTCTACATTGTGTGTAGAAATTCTACATTGTGTGTAAGAAACCGAGATCTAACTGTAAGGTGGATTCTTGTGGCTTGTTTTGAAAATAGGAGCATTCATATTGACTTTCAATCCTTTCAGTGGGGATAAGTTAGGATAAAACTCAACTAACCCTCCTTATCTCTGTTTGGCATTCTTTTACTGCCCTACCAGAGAAGCAAAGGCTGTTTAAAGCTATCATTTTAGCGCCCTCTGCTGGTCACCAATGATGTGTTTAGGAAGAAACGTGGGAAGTGCAAATAGTGCTGAAAGGATGAAATGCTTTTGCGTTTTTTTGCTGCATTCCCTTTGGTCCAAGTAAGAAGCCCATAGGTTCTTTCTATAACAGTTTAAACAACTGTATTGAGACACAATTTACATATTATAAATTTCACTTGCTTAAAGTGATGAATTTAGGTTTTAGTATATTAGTGCTGCACAATACCACCGCAATCTAATTTTCGCGGTTTCAGCACCTGAGAAGAGACCAGTCTATTAGCCACCGCTCCCTTCCATGGCTCCTCGAAGCCATTCACCTCTTTCTGTTTTTTACAGACTTTTTTTTTGCTAAAGACAAAATCTTTTTTCCCTTTTATATTTTGACAATTTTACACATGTGTACCATGTGTGGTGATCATATCACTTCCTATTGCCCCATCTTACTGCATCCCTGCTGTTGATCCCCTTTTCATAACTAGTCTTCTTTTATGTCAGAGAGAGAGAGAGAGAGAGAGAGAGAGAGAGAGAGAGAGAGAGAAAGAGAGACAGTGTGTTCACACTTGCAATGCTGCGATGCCCATGTCGTATGCATAAGGCTGTTTTAGAGCACTCCTCTGAACCCAGGTCTCACAGTCTTCCTGCTTCCTCTTCAGTGATGTTCTCTGGACCCTGGAGAGGGTATCCTGGAGAGGGTATCCTATTTAGGGCTGAGTACTCAGCAGTCACTAATTCTCACAACTTTGACCAATTATGAGTATATGCATTTAATGATTGTTTACTGTAGAGAGATGCTTCTTAGGCTTAGAAGCAGCACTAGTCTGCGGGTATAAACATAAGTGCTTAGAAGGCAGTTTAAGTCCATGTTGGAAAACATTAGTACTTGGTTCCTCCATAGGCTTTTGACCAGGTTTATAGTACAAGGCATGCATTCTTTTTTTTTTTTTAAATTTTATTTATTTTTGTATGTGTATGAGTGTACTGTCTGCATGTAGGTTTGTGCGCCCATGTCGTGCAATGCCGCGGAGGTCAGAAGAGGGTCTCGGATTCCCCTAGAATTGGAGTTCTCCTGGAGTTGGAGTTACAGACGGTTCTTAGCTGCCATGTGGGTGCTGGGGATCGAACCCAGGTCCTCTGCAAGAGCAGTCGGTGCTCTTAACCGCTAGGCTATCTCTCCAGCCCCAAGGCATGCATTCTTTACTGTGAAGCAGCCCTTGAATATGAACAGAAATTTGCTGGTTACTTCCCAGGCATGCCGCTATTGTACCAGTGGACATGCCTTGCTTGGCAAAGTCAGTATTGTAGCAGGGTCAAAAGCTGGAGAAGACAGCTGATGGATTCCCCTACCCTCCGTGCTCCAACACTTTATAGCAGTCTGCATGGTACCTTCTGGCACTACAAGAGCTAGCTAGCACAAAGGAACCTTCTAGCTGAGTTCCACATTGATTTATCTGTGTCCCTTATCCAAAATATGTCCTGTGTTCAATAATAGGGTCTTGGCATTTAGTTCTATTGAGCAACTAAGAGGATTGCTAATAAGACTGTGTGGTTTTAGGAGCCCCTGGGACCTTTCTGACCAGTCACTTATAGAAAGGTACACATGCCTGGCAATGAGATTTTCTTTTATTTTAAAATAAAATCCAGTTTTTAGATTTTAGGTTTCCAGGAAGAGCATTATCCAATGTTCAGGGTGTCTTTGTCCAATTAAAAAAAAACTTAAATTTTCAAAAAAATTGTTATCAACTTATAAAACAGTAAGTTTCTATGTAGCATTTCTATACATCTTTAGTTTTGATTAACCTCCTCCAATCTTTCCCTATTTCCCCACCACATCCTTATTTAAACTCTTCCACTCTTGTGCTCCTCTCCTCTCCTCTCCTCTCCTCTCCTCCCATCCCTTCTCCTCTCTTCCCCTCCCCTCTCCTCCCCTCCCCTCCCCTCCTCTCCCCTCCCCTCCCCTCCCCTCCCCTCCCCTCCCCTCCTATGACTTGTGTCTCACTATCCCTGTCTCCCTTAGGGCCTCTTTCCCTTCTTTATCACTGCTCCTTTCTTCCTTTCCGGCTCCTACAGACACTCACTCCAGCTTAAATATAAAAATCTAACCGGGATTTGCATAGGAGAGAGCATATAGGCATTGTCTCTCTGGGCTTGGATCACCTCAGTCAGAATAACATCTGGTTCCATCCATTTTCCTGAAAATTGAATACTTTTATTTTTCTTTACAGCTGAATAAAATGCTGTTATACATGAATTACATTTTAATTATCCAACCATCAGCTGATGGACATCTAAGCCGATTTCATTTCGTGTATTGTGAATACAGCACCAATGAACATGGGTGTGCAGGTATTTCTGTCATAAGATGCAGAGACCTTTTGGTATATAACTCATCTGGGTCATATGACAGCTCTATTTTTAACTTTTTGAGAACCCCTACAGTAATTTCCATAGTGGCTGCTTGAATTTATTTATTATTATTATTTAAATATTTCATTTATTTTATTTTATGTGTAAGAGTGTATACCTACATGTATGTAAATGCACACATGTCATGGAATGTCTGCGGAGGTCAGAAGAGGGCACTGGATCCCTCGGAACTGGGGTATAAATGGTTGTTAGCCACAATGTGGGTTCTGCGAACTGAACCTGGGTCCTCTGCAACAGCAGCCAGTGCTTTTAACCACTGAGCCATCTCTTTAGCCTCTGAACACTTTTTATAGTGTTTCTTGTTTCTTAGCTTTTTTTTTTTCCTTTTTTGAGACAGGGTTTCCCTGTAGCCCCAGCTATCCTGGAACT
>VZQC01010210.1:0-10508 GCA_009823505.1 Rhizomys pruinosus
AGTTTCAGACGGTTCTCAGCCGCCATGTGGGTGCTGGGGATCGAACCCGGGTCCTCTGTAAGAGCGGTCGGCGCTCTTAACCGCTAGGCCATCTCTCCAGCCCCGTGTTCTTTTTAATTTTTAAGAATTTTATTTTATTTTTGTAAGTGTATGAATGTACTGTCTGCATGTAGGTTTGTGCACCCCTGTCGTGCAATGCCTCGGAGATCAGAAGAGGGTGTCGGATTCCCCAGGAACTGGAGTTAAAGACGGTTCTCAGCCACCATGTGGGTGCTGGGGATCGAACCTGGGTCCTCTGCAAGAGCAGTCGGAGCTCTTACCTGCTAGGTCATCTCTCCAGCCTCTTAAGAATTTTCTTAACATAGGTGCCAGATATAAACACTTCAGCACTTTGTCTACGCTGCCATTTCTCAACAGTTGAGGAAAGTCTGAAAAGAACTGTGGAAGGCACAGTCTCTGAAGGAATTTTCTTTTGTTTTATTGAGGCAGGATTTCATGTAGCTCAGGTTGGACTGATACTTACACTGCAGCTAAGAATGACCTTGAGTTTCTGATCCCATCTCCACCTCCCTGCTGGATTACGTGTGTGCTGCCATGCTTAATTTATGTGGTGCTGTAATGGAACGTGCCACATGCATGCTGGCAAACACTCTACCAACTGGCCCTTATCCCTAGGCCTTTTTTTCTCTTTTCTTTTTTGTGTACACGGCCTCACTGTGCAGCCCTGGCTGGCCTGGCGCTCACTATATACCAGGCTGGCTTCAAACTCAGTGACTTTCCTGCCTGACTCCTCCTCAGCACTGAGATTAGGGTTACAGGTGAGCACCACCATGCCCAGCCCGAGAACTTTCTATAAGAAATGAGCCGGGCGTGGTGGCGCACGCCTTTAATCCTAGCACTCAGAAGGCAGAGGCAGGTGGATCTTTGTGAGTTCAAGGCCAGCCTGGTCTACAGAGTAAGTTCCAGGAGAGACAGGGAAACCCTGTATCAAAAAGACCCCCCCCAAAAAAACCACAAAAGAAATAATTTACCAAAAAAAGGAAAGAAATAATTTACCTTAATTTCCCAGAAATAGTCTAATAATTTTAATTAAAAGATCAATTAAAAATTGGTTATTTAAAAAAAATTTTTGAGAAGGAAAGGTGTGGCAAATTCAACTTCCTAAACTCAATTTTTTCTTTTTTTGGTGGCTTCTTAGGCTTTTGACTAAGATCAGGTAAGTATATATATTTGATACATATACACACATAATATATTTTTGTGTACACATGTAAACAACGAACACTAATACACTTAAAATTTTTTTTATTAATTTTTTTATTTATTTCTGTATGTGTATGAATGTACTGTCTGCATGCAAGTTTGTGCACCCGTGTCGTGCAATGCCGCGGAGGTCAGAAGAGGGTGTCGGATTTCCCTGGAACTGGAGTTCTCCTGGAATTGGAGTTTCAGGCAGTTCTCGCCTGCCATGTGGGTGCTGGGGATCGAACCCGGGTCCTCTGCAAGAGCGGTCAGCGCTCTTACCCACTAGGCCATCTCTCCAGCCCACACTAATACACTTTTTTTTTTTTTTTTTTTTTTNTATATATTTGATACATATACACACATAATAATTTTTTGTTCTTTTTACTATGTAAAAACGATACACTTAAAATCTTAATTTTTTTATTATATTTTTTATTTATTTCTGTATGCTGTATGAATGTACTGAGTTGCATGCAAGTTTTGTGCACGCCCCCTGTGTCGTGCAATGCCGCGGAGGTCAGAAGAGGGGTGCGGATTTCCTGAACGGAGTTCTTTCTCTGGAATTGGAGTTTCAGGCAGTTTCTCGCCTGCCATGTGGGTGCTGGGATCGAACCCGGGTCCTCTGCAAAATGCAGCGGTCAGCGCTCTTACCCAATAGGCCAGTCGCGCCAGGCCCTACCCTAATAGCACGGTGGGGGTGGTGGGTGGGTTGGGGGTGTGTGCGAAGAAAGGGGCCCCTGGCGATATTCAAGAGCGGGCCGATCTTGGTGTGCCTGTGATTGGAACGCTCACTCTGTGGACCAGGCTGGGGCTGGCTGGAATCGCACAAATGAGCGGCCCGCCGGCCGCGGCGCGCCCTAAGGTGCGAGGAGGAATAGGGGGGTCACCACCCGCCGGCTTCACCACGAATACACTGTGTTAAAAAAGTATAGACTGGGCTGGGGAAGAGAGTAAAATTTATTATTTGTGATTAGTTTTGTTTGAAAAGGATTCAGTAGCCATGGCTCGGCCTCCAATTCCAAAATATTACCCCAAGCGATGACCTTTACTTTTGATCTTATGCCTTTCAACCTCCTTCAGGCAAATAGGATACAGTCTTGTTGCCACCATGCCCAATTTAAGGTGCTGGTGACTGAACAACCCAGGGCTCTGTGCATAATAGGACACATCCACCTCTATCAATGAGCTACATTCCCAGCCCCTCAAGTGGGTTGTTATTTATAAACAAATAGCATGCATAAACAGTAGCATTGGTCATAATCCAATTAATCCTTAAATTGTATGTGCCAGCCATCTTGGGCACTGATAACTGATAGAACCGCTTACATAGAAGCTCTACTATATAAGGTGAAAAGGAAAAATAAAGAATTTCAGTGTAGTCCACTCTCCGCCCGCAGGCCCAAGGCGGCGTCCGCCCCCAGGCACCAGCGTGCGAGCCTAGCGCTCACCAGCACCCTTGGCCCAAGCGCCTTCCTCTCGTCCACTAAACCAAACTCCCCAATCAAACTGAACCAAAACACCATAGACAGTGACTCAGAATAAGTGACATGGATAAGCAGAGGACAAGTAGAAGTGATCACTAAAGCTGGTGCCTGACAGAGGCACGGGCAGGAAAGCATCACACTAGGGGACGGAGGAGGGGGAGGTCCGGTTTGTTGGCTCGGGCGGCGGTCCGGGTTCAGTTCTTTCGTTTCTTCTTCATCAGATCTGTGTGAGTTATTTTCAAGTGAACTTCCAGCTTTAAGCACTTTGTACACGATAGGTATCCAACCCTTAGAATGACACTATGAAGCAGGTACTCTCATTTCCTCCATTTTACATGTATGCAACAGAAATGTGGTCATTTGCCGAAGCCATACAAAGTTAGGGAGGCAGACAGTTTGACCCCGGAGAGTACACTAGCAACCAAGAGGTTGTATTGCTTCCTACAGAAAGCTATTTTTCGTCATTTGGGGCAAACTTGACAATTCAGCACTACTTCAGCTGTTTAAGTAAAAATATCCTTCAATTTCATAAGCTAAAAAGACTCCTGTTTCTCTCCCAGGCGCGCTAAAATTCCTTCTTGCCCCTTATTTACCTAAGGACAAGGTGCGTCAGTGTAGATTAGCAGTCCCCCTACAGTGAGGCCTATGTGGTGAAGAACAGCCCCTTGCCACAGCTGCTGCCTGAGTCATCCGGGAATCTAGTCCTCTGGCTGAGGCCCTGGCCAGTGCCTTCGCAGTAACTTCATGAGAGACTTGAGCCACAATCACAAGTCTAAGCCTGGGGCCACAGAAACTCTCAGACTAAAAAAGTAACACGGGATGGGTATGGCGCGGGGGCATATCGGTAGCCCCTAGTATCTTTGTTCTCTCGTGAGTTCAAGGCCAGCTGGTCTAGAGAGTCCAGGCCAGTGGGAACTAAAAGGGAGATCTGTCTCAAAAAGCCAAAAAAAAAAAAAAAAAAAAAAAAAAAAAAAAAAAAAAATAAATAAATAAATAAAATGTTAAAATGCTTTCTGTTTCAAGCCACTAAGTTTTGGATCTGATGTAGTCCTGGCTGCTTGAGTCACTATATAATTGAGGATGACTCTGACTCCTCCTGATCCTCCTGCTTCCACCACCCAAGTGCTGGGATTATGAGCCTAGCAGTTTGTTATATAGCAAGCATTTAATTTTTCATGATCAGCACACCTGTGGTTCTTTTTGAGACAGGGTCTCCCTGTAGCTCTGGCTGTACTGGAACTAGCTATGTAGACCAGGCTGGCCTTGAACTCACAAAGATCTGCCTGCCTCTACCTCCTGAGTGCTAGGATTAGAGGCGTGTGCCACCACACCCGGCCAGCACCTACTTTAATTAATCTGAGTAGTTAGTCTAATGGCTAACTCCTGGCTTTATATACAACAACTGAGATGAAAAACTACTTGTGTATGAGATGAAACCCAACATAAAAACTATACTTCTCCATCTTTACCTCCTCTTCCTCCCCTTAAACTGACAGAGGCTAATACTTTAAAAGGTGCTATAGTCTTATTCTATCTTGTCTTAAGTAGACTGTTGCTTTTTTTCACAATAATTTCAACTCCAGCCCATCCTTTTTTTTTTTTTAAATTATGTATGTTTATTTTATGTGTACAAGAGGTTTGTCTGCATGTATGTTAAGTACACCCTTGTGTGCAATGCCCACGGAGGTCAGGAAAAGGCATCTAGTAGTTAAGGAACCATAGTTAAGCACTTTTTTTTTTTTTTTTTTTTTTTTTTTTTTTTTTGGTGTTTTCCAGGCAGGGTCTTGCTTTACTCCCAGCTGACCTGGAGCTCACTGTGTAGACAAGGCTGGCCTTAAACTCACAGAGATCTGTCTGCCTCCACCTCCCAAGCGCTGGGATTAAAGGCGTGTGCCACCACACCTGGCTTAGCACAGTGGTTACCTGCTCCTGAACTGAACCCCAGTGTTCCTGACCACTGAGCCATCTCTCCAACCCCTTCCACCTTTTATCTCTGAAGTATGAACTTACAATGGATTCTCATCTTCGAAAATAAAACATTCCTGCCAGGTGCAATAGCAAGGGCCTGTAATTCCAGCACTCCGGAGGCTTAGGATGATGAGTTCAAAGCAATCCTGGCCTATACACTGAGACTCTGTCACAGGGGAAAAAAAAAAAAAAACCCCAAACCTTGACCCTATCTGTATTTTTCTTCCTGAAGAGCAGCCTATGTGTGACCTTTTCTCCTCTTTAGCTCATCTGAACTTCAACACTCCCTGCTCACCATTCTATCACAGCTCTTTTCATCTGAACTTCAACACTCCCTGCTCACCATTCTATCACAGCTCTTTTCTTTGGCTTCTGGCACTGTGTTATCTTTTGAATCACTTCCCATCTTGATCTTGGTCCTCTTCTTGTTCCATAAACTCAAATTGAGCAAATTATGCCAATTATAAAAAGGACAAGAAAGGCAATGAAAATGTATAATATATCTAAAGACTTTACAATAGTCTAACATACTACTGAAAATAAAAACCACAGAATATGACAAATTTTAACGCATATAAAAACAATACTATAAAAAAATACTATCGGGCTGGAGAGATAGCCTAGTGGTTAAGGGCGCCAATTGCTCTTGCAGAGGACCTGGGTTCGATCCCCAGCACCCACATGGCGGCCGAGAACCGTCTGCAACTCCAATTCCAGGAGAACTCCAGTTCCAGGGGAATCCGACACCCTCTTCTGACCTCCGCGGCATTGCACGACACGGGTGCACAGACCTGCATGCAGACAGTACATTCATACACATAAAACAAATAAATAAAATTTAAAAAAATACTATCATTTATTGATCTGTACCAAGTAACAAGTGGGATTTTTGTTATCAATTTGAGCCAGGGTCTCACTATGAAGCCAAGATTTGTCTTGGATGTTTGACCTACTGTCTTAGCTTCCTGAATGCCCTGCAGCAAGAGGCTTTTCTTTCTTTTTTTTTTTTTTTTTGCAAGAGGCTTTTCATATATTATGGTTCAGTTTTAAAATTTCCTGCAAGATACTACCGTTATTTATGAGAAAACTGGGCAAAATGGGGTAGCTTGGCTAGTCTCTTGGGCAAACACTGGAGTGATGAACTTGTCTGAACTTATTTATTTAATTTTATTTTTTTTATTAATTTTATTTATTTCTGTATGTGTATGAATGTACTATCTGCATGCAAGTTTGTGCATCCATGTCGTGCAATGCTGCGGAGGTCAGAAGAGGGTCTCGGATTCCCCTGGAACTGGAGTTCTCCTGGAATTGGAGCTTCAGACGGTTCTCGGCCGCCATGTGGGTGCTGGGGCTCGAACCCGGGTCCTCTGCAAGAGCGGTCGGCACTTTTAACCGCTAGGCCATTTCTCCAGCCCCTCTTTTTTTTTTAAACTCCTGTGTGGTACTTTATTTTATTTTATTTATTTTTGTATGTGTATGAGTGTACTGTCTGCATGTAGGTTTGTGCACCCGTGTCGTGCAATGCCGCGGAGGTCAGAAGAGGGTCTCAGATTCCTCTGGAACTGGAGTTCTCCTGGAATTGGAGTTACAGACGGTTCTTAGCCGCCATGTGGGTGCTGGGGATCGAACCCAGGTCCTCTGCAAGAGCAGTCAGTGCTCTTAACCGCTAGGCTATCTCTCCAGCCCATCTGAACTTATTTTAATGCATGGCTTAGGCGTATTTCGGGACACTGTATACCAAATCCTGTCAACTAGACATAACTCATACTTCACTTTAAATAAACAGACTATCAATCTTGAAGGTAACTCACTATCAGCATCTAGGTTCCCTGCCACTTGGTTCCATTAAAGGTTAAAGATCCCCAAACATACACGTATCTTCTGGATACATAATATGATCTCCTCTAGGTGAGACTGCCAAATGTGATGAAATGAATAGTTTATCCTTAAAGACCCATGCCTCTCACTTTAAACAAGTACCTCCAAATGGTCTTACTGACCTGGGGTCCAACAGTCAAGCACTGTTGCTAAGGCACTGCGGAGGAGGCCCGTCCAAGCAGCATGGCTCTTTTCTGCTCGGGCCATTGGGGAAGATAAGATTCCTTTCAGAGCTTGTAGGGAGGCTGTGACAGTTGAGGATAACTGGCCCCCAGGTAACTTCACAGCAGTTTCTCTGAGGACACCAATTGTGAGATATAATACAGTCGGGAGAATTGAGATGCTTCCTGCAAGATAAAATAAAACACTCTGGATTCAGCATGCAGATTTCCTGAAGTCATCTTGGAATGAAACAGTTGTCAGGGAAGTCTAGTGTTCACTTTCATTTCTCTGGGCTCAGGGTATAGCTCAGAGTATGCACAGGCCCTGGGTTCCTCAGCATCAAACCATCCTTAAACAAACAAACCCAAACAGAAAAACCCTACAGTATTTCCTATACGAGATGATAATATAAAGATAATTTCAATCACTCAAGATTTTTAAAATTTCCACTTCTAAAATAAATCAAAACAGGGTTGGTCACTGGCCTGGCCACAGGATCTGCCTCTCTTTGCTTTCCTAGAGTTTGGATTATAAGTATGCACCATCATGTCTGACCTTTTTAGTAAGTTTGGAACTCAGGTCCTCATGCTTGCAACTCAGCTACTTCTTGAGCGTATCAATTAGGACTGCTACACCTGCAGCAGATTCTGACAGTTATAACTGGATATGTTATTTCAGTTGTACCTTTCACTGTCTGGCTTTTGCTGTATTATTTATTCTAGCTTGTTTCTTTTGAGACAGGATTTCACTATGTAGCCCGTGCTGAGCTTGAACTCTGTAGTGCTGGGATTTCACCCCACATCCAGCCCCATTTTAAGGCTTACAATCCAAGGGCTCTAAGTATATTTACAATGTGGTAACCCTGACACTATCACTGATTTCAATTGTTTTTTTAAAGATCTGTTGTTCTGGGTATTAAACCTAGTTCTTACTCATGCTAGGCAAACATTCTACCATGAGGTACATCCCTGGGCTTTTCTTCCCTCTCTTTTTCTCTTTTAGTTTTAATTTTGAGATAGGATTTCCCTAAGCTGCCCAGGCTAGACTTGGAACTATGTAGTCCACTATGCAAGCACTATATTCCTGTCTTAAAATCCTGAATAGCTAGGAATACAGGTATATATTACCATATCCAGCTTGAACTTATTGTTAATCCTAATTTTTGTATTTCTCTGCAGTATAAGTGTGTGTGTACATGTGTGGGGATATGTAGGGGTCAAAGGCTGACAATAGGTATCTTTCTTTTTGTGCTCTCTTCCCCCCCCCCCACCCAAACACAAACACAAAGACAAGGCCTCACTGTGTAGTCCTGGCTACCTGAAAGTTGCCATGTAGACTAGGCTGGCCTCGGACACATAGAGATCCACCTGCCTCTGCCTCCGAAGTTCTGGGATTAAAGGCATGAGCCACCAAGCCTGGCCACCTTATTTTTTGATAGGATCTCTTACTTAACCCAGGAACCCCCTGCCCGGCTAGACTGGCTAACCAGCAATCTCCAGGAATTCACCTGTCTCCACCCCTTCCCTGAGCTAGGGTTACAGACATGCACCACCATTCTTGGCTTTTTAATAGATGCTGACATCCAAACTCAGGTCCTCGTGTTCCCTTTACTGGCACTTTAACAGGCACTTTACTGTCTTGAGTCATCTATCTAGCCCCTTGAATTTATTTTATATTATTTTATATCAAAACATTTTACAAGGAATTTGTAGAAATCAACTTAGACCAACATGTTAAAAGTTTTTATGGAACTAGGAATGGTGGAATATACATAGAATCACATAACTTGGGAGGATTTCAAATTAGCGAGACTGTCTTTAAAAAAAATAAAGGGGACTGGAGGAATTGCTCAGTGACTAAGAGGACTGGCTATTTACTTTAGAGGACCTAGGTTTGATTCTCAGCACCCTACATGGTGGCTAACAACCATCCATAGCTCCAGTTCCAGGAGATCTGAAGCCCTCTTCTGACTTCTGAGTGCACTGCATGATACTGGTGCACTCACACACATGTGGGTACTATACTCATACATATAAAATAAAAATAATAAAAAAAAATTTTTTTTTGGTCTTTTCAAGACAGCTGGGCCCTGTAGCCCCAGCTGTCTTGGAACTCACTCTGGAGACCAGGCTGGCCTTGAACTCGCAAAGATCCTCCTGCCTCTGCCTTCTGAGTGCTAGGATTAAAGGCCTGTGCCACCATACCCGGCTGGCTCGCTCGTGCTCTCTCTCTCTCTCTCTCTCTCTCTCTTTCTCTTTGGTCTTTTGGAGACAGGGTCTCCCTGTAGTCCTAGCTGGCTTGGAACTAACTATGTAGACCAGGCTGGCCTTGAACTCATATAGATCCACCTGCCTGTGCCTCTCAAGTATCACCACATCTGGCAAAGCATATATATTCTTACCAATTAAGAAAGCTCTATTGCCGGGTGTGGTGGCACATGCCTTTAATCCCAGCACTTGAGAGACAGAGGCAGGCAGATCTCTGAGTTCAAGGCCAGTCTGGTCTACATAGTGAGTTACAGGGAGACCCTGTCTCAAAAAGACCAAAAAAAAAAAAGGCTCTGTGAAGTCCTGACTACCTGTTATGTCTTACAATTTGAGGGAACAACAACAACATAAGGAATAGGTCAACGATACACTTAAATTTTGCCCAAAACAATAAACCTCTCCAGAGAAAAACTTTAAAAAGACTGAGAGAAAGATGCAGGACATGTGTGGCAGAATGCATGGACTAGGGTGGGGTGGGGGGAAGGGAAAGGGGAATATGTCTAAATTGGACTGAAAAATTATGTATGAACTACACAAAACATCAATAAAAGTATTTTATTAAAAAATTTTAAATAAGTAATTTATTTATTTCTATGTGTGTATGTATCTGTATGTGCATGCAACTGCACACACACATGCCACAGGGGCATATGGACATCAGAGAGTACCTTGTAGGAGCCAGTTCTCTCTCTACCATGTGTGTTCTGGAGATTGAACTCAGGTCATCAGGCTTGGTGGCAAGTTCTTTTCCCCACTGAGCAATCCTACCAACACTATATGCTAGATTTTTTTTTTTTTATGGTCTTTTTGAGACAGGGTCTCTTAGTCCCAGCTGGCTTGGAGCTCACTCTGTAGATCAGGCTGGCCTTGAACTCATAGAGATCCATCTGCCTCTGCCACCCCCCCCCCAAGAGCTGGGAATAAAAGATGTGTGTCATCGCTAGGCTCTATATGCTACATTAAAAAAAAAAAAGTTTCTTTTTGGGGGCTAGAAAGATGGCTCAGTGGTTAAGGGCACTGGCTGCTCTTGCAGAGAGGATCTGGGTTCAGTCCCAGAATCCACATGGCAGCTAATAAACTTCTGTAACTCCAGTTCCAGGGGATCTGATGCCTTCTTCTGACCTTTGTGGGCATTGTAGGACATGGGCTCACTTATATATGTGAGTGTCATTTTTGGTGCTTGTGGGGCATGTATGTGTCCATGTGAGTGTGTGCATGCAAGATGGAGGCCAGAGGTAGACACGGAGTGTCTTTCTCTATGTCTCTATCTTGTTTTTTGAGACGGTCTCTCACCAAACTTAAGAGTTCACTGACTGGCTACAATGGCTGGATAGTAAGCTCTAGGAACCTGTCTTCGTCCTCCCCCTTCATCCCAGCACTGCTTACAGGTGCATGGTGCCATGCTCAGCTTTTTTTTTTTTTTTTGTCTTTTCGAGACATGGTCTCCCTGTAGCCCCAGCTGTCCTGGAACTCACTCTGTAGACCAGGCTGGCCTTGAACTCAC
>VZQC01010213.1:0-15881 GCA_009823505.1 Rhizomys pruinosus
GAGGGAGGGAGGGAGGGAGGGAGGGAGGGAAGCCAGGAACATAGGAGAGGGGAGGGGATTCCTCCAGTTTTCAAGTATGGAAGTGGAGTTTGGTTCCACGAACATCACAGGAGAGCACTGGCTTATATGAAAGGCCAGAGATTTGGCTCTGTTCTTTTTGTTTTGGTCTTCTTGAGACAGGGTCTCCCTGTAGCCCCAGCTGACCTGGAACTCACTCTGCAGACCAGGCTGGCCTTGAACTCACAAAGATCCACCTGCCTCTGCCTCCCAAGTGCTGGGATTAAAGGCGTGCACCACCACGGCCGGCAGCTCCGTTCTATTTTTGACTGTTTTTATACATTTGAGATGGAATCTCTTTTCCATCTACCAAATGAAGAGCACCCATTATTGCAGGGATGCCCCTCTGAGACGGACAGGGTTGGATGAGATTTTTCTTCCTACACGACTGTGGGGTTCCTAGAAGCCAATCGGCAGCTTTGCTGGAGTCTTTGATTTCTCATTTCAGGGTTTGGTCTTTGCTTTTTGAAATACTCAATTGATCTATAGAATCTTCTTAAAAACAAAAACAGGCAAACACCCTCATGGACAGTAGGGCAGACTAGATCCTCTAGGATATTCAGTGGTTGAAAATTACTTTAAACAAGAAAGTCAAAATAGTAACAATCCCACCTATCTGTATCACAATTCATAGTTTATAAAACACTTCCTGTCCCACTAAATCCTCAAATCACTCTTCAACATGGCTGTCTTATACTACAGATGAGGAAACTGATGCTCAGAGAGGTTAGAGAAACAGCTTAAGGGGCTGGAGAGATGGCTCAGCAGTTAAGAGCACTGACTGTTCTTGCAGAGGACCCAGGTTTGATTCCTAGCACCTACATGGTGGCTAACAACTGTCTATAACTTCAGTTCCAGGGGAATCTGACACCTCACTCCGTGGGCATTGCATGACATGGGTGCACTTACACACATGCAGGCAATACACTCAAACACTAAAATAAAAATAATAAATAGAATATTTTTAAAAAGAAAAGAATGTTGGGCATGGTGGCACATGCCTTTAATCCCAGCACTTGGGAGACAGAGGCAGGTGGATCTCTGGGAGTTCAAGCCCAGCCTGGTCTACATAGTGAGTTCCAGGACAGCTGGGACTACAGGGAGACCCTGTCTCAAAAAGACAAAAAAAGACAAAAAGAAAGAAAGAAAGAAAGAAAGAAAGAAAGAAAGAAAGAAAGAAAGAAAGAAAGGAAATAGCTTGAGTTCATGTGCCCAATGAACACAGGAGAAAGTCCGAGTTTGAATTTTCATTCTCCCACTTAATAACTGTGTAGCCTAGAGCAAGTTATCTAACTTCTCTGAGTTTCAGAACTGTTATCTGAAGTACTTAATGTCACAAAGATGAACTTGCTGGGCTGTTAAGATGATATCTTAGAAAGATCCTGTTAAGAAATATCTTTCTAAACAGTATCTTTCTAAAAGGAAAAGCATAAAGGAGAAATCGAGGTGTGTATTCATTTCCTCAAATGGCCAGCATTGTATTCATGAATACTTGCAGTGGACAGTATGGAAGCTGTTTATTTTTCAATCTGAAGTAAAATTCTTACAAGATTAAAAAAAAAAAAAAAAAAGATCAGCAAGAAGCAAAATCACCAACCACCAGGTGTGGTGGTTCACCTCTGTAATCTCAGCACTCAAGGATGAAGCAGGAGTATTGCTGTGAATTTGGTGCTAACCTGGGCTACACAGTGAGTCCCAGAATAGCCTGGGCTACAGAGTGAGACCCTACCTCAAACAAACAATGAAAGTAAAAACAAAGAAAGATTATGTAGATACTGCAAGTTTTATATCCCAAATACAATATCTTGATAAGACAGCACGAAGCAGTCTGCCTTCTTTGTAAGGTTCTGATTTGAATCTTGCAGAGACACTGCAGAGGGAGAGAGATAACTCAGCAGACTTAGCCAGGTTTTATCTCGGAACAATGCAACGGCTTCTGTTTGTCAAAATCCTCTTTGCGGAAATATCATTATCTCTGAGTTATAAATATGAAAACAGGAAATACATGTTATAGGAGAATTCAAGAGTTCAGGGATTCTCAAAGTCTTCAGAAATGCATCACATATGTCAGGAATTCACAGATTGAAATGCGTCTAACAATGTGCCAGGTCTGTGGGAAGGGCTCACAGAACTCCACTCTGAGCCATTACTGTTTAAAAAACAGAAATATGCCGGGCGTGGTAGCGCACGCCTTTAGTCTTAGCACTCGGGAGGCAGAGGCAGGCGGATTTTTGTGAGTTCAAGGCCAGCCTGGTCTACAGAGCGAGTTCCAGGACAGCTGGGGCTACAGGAAACCCTGTCTCAAAAAGACCAAAAAAAAAAAAAAAAAGGAAATAGTTGGAGAATATCATTTGACCGTTATCCAAAAGATAAGCTGCTGAATTCACTTTGTGATTGGTCTATTCTCTGCCTGCCTTGCCCGATCTTGCGTCACAAGAGAAGAGAAGCTGTGAAATAGGTCAATGGGGGAGAAATGTCAGATTGTAACTAAGAAACCTGAATCAAAGACTACTGGAGGGCCCGGGTATTGTGTGCAACCTTTAATTCCAGCACTTGTGGAGGCAGAGCGCGTCAGACTCGCGGGTTCACGGGCAGACCTGGTCTACCAAGTTGAGCTCCGGCCAGCTGGAACTAAGGGAAGACCCTGTCTCAAAAAGACACAAAAACAAGACAAAACAAAGAAGGCAACAAACGGAAATGTAATCATTATCATTTCAAATTAAACAGAGAGGGAGAGATGCAAAGATGGTGGTTGTGGTGTAAAGGTAGGGGCAGAGGAGGTGGCAGAGGTAGTTTTAAGGCTACTATAATGTTGGTGGTGAATGACAATGGTGGTCAGGACACTACCATGGATACAGAAGGAACTGTATCTCTGGGATTTGGGCTTTGCTGTTCCCGCACAGCCCCCTGGTGTGAGATTCAAAGTGTTGTCACTACAGTCACTGCATGACGCCTCCCCCCTGGTCATCCTGGGGTGTAGTGCAGGAGTGCTCGGAAGTACGCCCAGACATCGTTTGGCCAGCCAGATCCATGACATTCATCTCCCAGCTCATGTGCATGCTGGGCATGGAAGCCTGAAAGAAGGAAAGAGACTTTCATCTCACGCTCGCCAGACCCCTGAGTATGCCACCCGACCGGGCCCCAGAAACACCGAGTGTCTACCCCAAAACTAGTGGAAGCTTCTGTAGAGAAGGCATCAAGGCCAGGCCCTGCCTGCACCCCATCCCACTGGCCTCTGTCAAAAAGAATGAGGGCTTTGGACCCATGCTGCCCTCAATGAATAGATTCTCCCGGACTCTGCAGAGGAAAACCAAAAACCCCAGAAATGTTGGTGGCGGGTGGGGTGCATTAGTTTACGTTTGACTCCCAGAGTCCCAAAAATCCCCATCTCAGAGAGATCGATGTGCTAAAGCCAAAAGGGGAATATGGTTCTTATATAGGAAAAATTGCAAGCCGGGCGTGGTGGCGCACGCGCTTTATCTCCTAGCACTTGGTAAGGCAGAGGCAGGCGGATCTTTGTTGCGGTAGTCAAAAGGCCAGCTGGTCTACAGAGATGAGTTCCAGACAGCTGGGTGCTACAAGGTAGACCGCGTTCTCGAAAAAGCACGTAAAAAAAAAACAAAAAAAAAAGAAAATGCAGTATGGGATGGAGAGATGGCCTAGCGGTTAAGAGCACCGACTGCTCTTGCAGAGGGTTCGATCCCCAGCACCCACATGGCAGCTGAGAACCATCCGTAACTCCAATTCCAGGAGAACTCCAGTTCCAGGGGAATCCAAGACCCTCTTCTGACCTCTGTGGCTTTGCATGACACGCGTGCACAAACCTACATGCAGACAGTACATTCATATAAATAAATAAATAAATAAATAAATAAATAAATAAATAAAATTAAATTAAAAAAAAGAAAATGCAGCACCCCCCAAACTCTCCCTACTCCCTAGACCCTGTGAAAGCTCAAGCCTAAAAGATAAGGGGGGTCCAGGAGGCTTTGGGTGCAGCAGGTGACTGGTGCTTACAGGATCAAGGGACGTCCCACATCTCTAAATCCTCAGAGACAAGTGTCCAGGAGAAGCTGTGACACAACAGCCATCAAAGTGCTTAAAGTCACAAATGGCAGCAAGAACCAGATGGCAGCCCAAAACTCATCTGAGTCTCTATAAGGTCTGTGATCTTAGGGAGATAAATCACTTAAACCTCAATTTCCTCCTCTAGAAATGGGGTTGATACTCGTGATTCTATAGGATTAAAGGATTAGATGAGATAATTTATAAATGGATTAAGCTTAAAGAATGCAACTATTATTAATAGTTAATGTCTCTTCATTTTTAGTTGCTATCTACTTTGGTCCTTTTCAGATCAAAACAGAATGCATGTGGCCTGGATAGCATTCCCTGCTGTGTCCCCAGTTGTCAATAGTTCCAGCCATTGCTACTCACCCACGTGAATCCTAAGCAGTTGATGGCATCAGCCAGCATATCCCCTAGCAGGGATGGCCAAGAGGTAAGTGCTGGGTAGTAGGCATGCATGTGGGGGCTCTGCCAGTGCACCACCTAGAGACAGAGCACACACAGTTGGCACCAGGCAGCATCCAGAAAGCTCTCTTCCTTTAGAGAACCTCTCTGGTGAGAAAAAGACACCTAAGGATGAGGAGACACTCTTCAGATAGGCAAGCCACACACTCCACAGAAATAATGCACATTCATTGGTATTCCTGCCGTCCATGTGCCTCACACCGTGAGCTAGTTCATCACTAGAGCCTTTGCACACAGCAGAAAGGAGCGTATGAAATGAAAACTGTCATAGGAACAAGAGTGTAGGATGCTCAGCGGTGTTGATATTCAAAAATACTGATTCATTGCCATGTTCCCTCTCCCCAAATACTAAAAGAAATAGGAAGCCACAAACTCTAAAAGAACAGATTGGTTGTCTCCTCCCACCTGCTGCAAAAGCTTCTTTTGTTTTGTTTTTTCCTTAAAATTTTTTGATTTACTAATTTTAATTTTATGTTTTGCCTGCATGTCTGTAAGTCCACCATGTGCATGCAATGCCTGTGGAGGCCAGAAGAGGGCATTGGATCCCCTGCAACTAGAGTTATGGACAGTTATTAGCTGCCATGTGGGTGCTAGGAACCAAACCTGGGTCCTTTGCAAATGCAGACCCTGTTCTTTTTTTTTTTTCCTATTTATTATTTTTTGGGTTTTTTTTTGTTTTGTTTTGTTTTCTTTTCAAGACAGGGTCTCTCTGTAGCCCCAGCTGTCCTGGAACTCGCTCTGTAGACCAGGCTGGCCTTGAACTCACAAAGATCTGCCTGCCTCTGCCTCCCAAGTTCTATTTATTATTTTTTATGTTTATGAGTGTACTGTCTGCATGTAGGTTGGTGCACCCATGTCGTGCAATGCCACGGAGGTCAGAAGAGGGCGTCGGATCCCATGGAGCTGGAGTTAAAAACAGTTCTTAGCCGCCATGCGGGTGCTGGGAATTGAACCTGGGTCCTCTGCAAGAGCAGTTGGTGCTCTTAGCTGCTGAGCCACCTCTCCAGCCCCGCACACCCTGTTCTTAACTGCTGAGCATCTCTCCAACCTTGCTTCTTTTGATTTTTGGAGCTCCGAGCTCCCTAGGCAGAAAGTTCCTGAGTGAGTAGGAAGGTGTGAATATTTTCGAAGCTACCATTGGCTTCCCAGTGGAGATGATGTCAAGAGAAGTGAGGACATGGAGAAGGGGCCAGCCCAGGGGTAGGACAAGCAAATCTCTGGTTTTAACCCTGAGCCCTTAATCAAAGGAGATAGAAAGAGGAGCAGGGCAGCTGGAGAGGCAACAGGTGGCTCATCTCAGCAGCTGTCTAATCCTGTCTCAGCCCACCGCCATGCTCATTTCTGCATCTGTCTCTCAGTGGTGCTGGGTGCCCTGACAGGAAGGCTCTCCTCATGATGACAAAGCCCTCCTAAGCTGTGAATTCTGAAGAAACTACCCATTTCCACAGGGCATGGTGGCGCACGCCTTTACTCCCAGCACTCGGGAGGCAGAGGCAGGGGGATCTCTGTGAGTTCAAGGCCAGCCTAGTCTACAGAGAGAGCTCCAGGCCAGCTGGGGCTAAAGAGAGATGCTGTCTCAAGAAGACCAAAAATAAATAAATAAATAAATAAATAAATAAATAAATAAATAAATAAATAAGAAAGAAAGAAAGAAAGAAAGAAAGAAAGAAAGAAAGAAAGAAAGAAAGAAAGAAAGAAAGAAACTACCCATTTCCCCGTGATCCTTCCTTTGGTTATGAGCCGTGTTTCCAAATGTTTCCTCTGCTGAGAATTCACTCGAGAGCACCTTAGCACACCATTCTGCTATCTGGTATGCACATATTCTTGCAAACCTTGTAGTGCAAAGACTGCCCTAGATACACGTGACTTAAAGACCAAAAGGCAGGACAACACTTTCCCATTCACTCCTCATACCAAAAGAGAAACGGAGCAAAAAGTACGATTAGTTGCCTGCATAGATTGTACATAATGAAAGCAATTAAACGATATGGGCGAACGCAAAAAGTTCCCATGCCTGTTCTATTGAAAATCCTAATGGTCTACGGTTATGAAAATGTCATTTTAATTTTTAGTAAAGTGTGGGTCCCAAAAGATATATGAAGTCATACACTATGGCCGACCAAATAAAACGCGCAGGGAAACCAGCTCTTATAATACCTCTAGACCCGCAACTTTGAGTGTGGTCCAGCAAGAAGAAGAAAAATCAAAAAAATAAATTCCGAGGGGGAAAATCTAGGGACTGTTAAGAAGTAGATTAGGGCGCTTAAGCGAAGAAATGGTTTGTGTAAATTTTTAAGGTAAGATGGTTAACAGGTAGAAAGGATAGACTATCCAATCCATCTGGTAATAAGGGGGAAAAGAGGGGGGGGAAAGGCAAGCCCACCTCACAGAGAAAACCACCAGTACACGGAAAACTGTGTCCGGACTTGTGAGCTCATGGCTCTACTTACTAAGTCGCGTCAGTCCAACCGATCTTCCTATGTAAAATTCTGGCAGTTAAATTCTCACCAAACATGAATACACAGTAAGTGATGGGAAATCCATATACTCCTTACAAATCCTACTCTTCGTGCTTTGTAAGGGATCATACATGACAATCATTCAGAAAAATCCCTAGAAGGCTGAGAGAGGCAAAAATTGCAATTGTTTTGGAGGGATTATAAATATTAATTAATTAATAGGGTAAAGAAAATTAATATAAACTAAACTTAAAAATTACTTATTACGGATGAGCAACTGAAGTTTGTCCAAGAAAGTTGACACATCTTTTCCAGGCGTGGTGGCACAGACCTTTTACATCCTACGCACTCTTGGGAGGCAGAGGGCAGCGGGATCTTGTGATTCATTCAAGGCCAGCCTGGTCTACAGAATGAGTTCCAGGACAGCTGGGGGCTACAAGGAGAGACCTGTCCTTCAAACTGACAAAAAAGAAAAGGAAAGGAAAAAAGAAGGAGAGAGGAGGAGGAGGGGAGAGGGGTGAGGAGAGGGAGAGGGGAGGGAGGAGAGTGAAGGGAAGGGAAAGGGAAGGAGAAGGAGGGAATAGGGAAAGAAAAAGTTCGTAACGGTGTAGTTCCTTTCCCGTCATGTGCCCTTTGGAATTTCCTGGCCCTTCGCAGAAAGTGTCCAATTTCCCACTTAATGCCCGTAGTTCCCTTATAATCGCGGGCATTAAGGGGTCCATTAACATATTCCTGTTCCGCTAATTCGGCTTATACGTCCTGTCGCTGGCTTCCGTATCCGATGTCCGTGTCCCTGGACCTGTCCCGTTGGACATAATATCCCTATTTCCTTTCGTTGGTCCGGTTTCCGTTCCCTCCCTTTCCCCTTTTCCTTTGCCCCTTATCTTGCCTTTCCTTTTTCTTTCCATTTTCCTTTCCTTTCCTATGTCCTGTTCCTTCCCCCTCCCCTTTCCCCTATTCACCGTGTGGCGGTCTTCCCTCCCCGTACCATGCCCCCCGCCGCCCCTCCACCCCTCCCTCCTTCCTCTCCCCACTCCCCCCCCCCCCCGTTGCCCCATCACCTCCCCCCCATCCCCGCCCCCCTTTTCTCGTCCCCTGCCCTCCCCCTCTCTCCCCCTATCAGGCCTTCCCCAGTCACAACCTCCCGTTCCCTCTCCCCAGTCAACCCCGTACCATGTCCTCTCCTTCCACTTCCTCCAAACCGTTCCCTCCATTCTAGTCCCTACAAAACCACTTCCTCCTTCCCATTTCCACCAACTTACCTTCTCTCCAGACCTTCCTAGACCTAGACAAACAACCGTTAGTCCTCCTCTCCTACCCCCTATAGGCCTCCTTCCCCCTCCTATCACTCCTTCCCCGCTTCCGCCCCCTTCCCCTCCGTCCGCCTACCAAAACCAACCAACAAAACCAACACACCAGAAACAACAACAAACACATCCCCACCAAAAAACACCCCACAAAACACTACAAACAAACCACCTACCCCACGAAAGACCAACCCCAGCAATCAAGTCCCTAGATGATCTACTCTCCTCTCTCTCATCTCTCTCGCTCCTCCTGCGTCGCTCTCTCCTGCTCGCTCCGTCTCTGCTCTCCTCTCTCCTCCTCCTCTCTCTCCGCTCTCTCTCGGCATCTCCTGAGATCCTCTCTCATCATCTACAGTTCCTCTCTCTTCTCATCTCTCTCAAGAATCTAACACTCTCCTTCGAACAATCCTCCGAACCATCTCCATCTCTCGCTCTCCTCCTCTCGTCTCTTCCTTCTCTCCTCTCCTCTCTCCATCTCCCCCCAGAGTTGGAATTAAATCAAAATGAAATAGTGAAAAAAGCCACCCAGTGTTCAACAAGGTACTAGCCAAAGTAAGAATGTAAAGGACCAGCTGCTTCCAGGCCAGCTCTCAGGGGCCAGAGCCATCTGGAAGATGAGATGAAAGATCGGCCCTTCATTATTACTATGCTTAGTGACAGTATTGTGGAGACCTCAGAGAAGGGTTCTACTCCCTGTTCCTACCATCTATTCTTGTAAAATAATCAAATGAAATAAACCAGAAGAACTTTATCAAAGCAGACAGACCAC
Source organism: Rhizomys pruinosus (assembly GCA_009823505.1). Lineage (NCBI taxonomy): Eukaryota > Metazoa > Chordata > Mammalia > Rodentia > Spalacidae > Rhizomys > Rhizomys pruinosus. The sequence continues at coordinate 9,126 of VZQC01010213.1, forward strand.
AAGGACCAGAAATGAGCCTCCTTGGACACACCCTGGAAACTTTGGGGATTCCGTTCCTCTAGCAAATCAGCTCCTTTCAGCTGCACTAACGGTCGCTCTCAGTCTCATTCCAGATTACAGTTAGCTCCTCAGCCCATGGTATTCTTCACAGAATAAAATCAGTGACATAATCTTATCAGGGAGCTGGCCTTTTCAGTAAAACCGCACCAATACTGACATTTTCAAAAGACACTTATGAAACAGACTGAGTGGTCAGAGAGAGTCTTCAGCTTTGTGCAAACTTGCCCTTACTTTCTGAGTTTGAGCATTTTCTCAACCTGGTTTCTAGATATATCTGTCATCTCTAAGTCCAAAGCTCTTTGGAGATGATGGGGGCAAACCTCATGCGAACACTGGGAAGAGATTCTAGACACACACAGGTCAGAGTCTAAAGAGCCAAGTGAAGGGAGTCAGGGGCAATAGGTACGGGAGCTCCAGGCTGGTGTTGCCAGGGCAGGGCCAGTTTGGGGGTTTGCTCACTTGCCATAGGGGTAACAGAGCGTGGGAAAGTAGAGCCTCAGGGTCAGCCTAGCTCAAGCTGAGATCCCGGATCTGCCACCCAAAAATTTGGAGCAAAAGAACAAACTTCTCTGGGCCTTGCTTGCCTGGTCTGTCAAAGGGTCATTAGGAGAATTAACCTAGCTCATCCTGGACTGGTACAGCACCTGTGTAGGACAGGGCAGGGAAGGGAGCTGGGGTGACTTTAGGAGGTGCACCCAAACAGGACTCCTCAGGTCTGGTGAGCAGAAATGCCTGGTGCTGAAGGCCCATGCAGCAGCAAGCTAAAACTGCCACCCCAGCCTTCTCCCTCATGAAGGCGTCAGTGATCCTGGAAAAGCTTTCCTGCCCTTTAGAAGCATCGGTCACCTGACCTCCCTGGTAGGAAGGACACACAGAGGGAGCAGCTTCTGACACATCAAGATTGGCTGACTGTAGGGCACCCTTGGGGACTTGGGCTCTCTGAGTCCTTCCATCTGTCTAGCAAGGTCTCAGAGACTGGGTAAGAGAGGCCCTGGCTCTGCCTCTCAAATCCAGACCTGTCCCCAGCCTCTGCTCTCCTGCCTTGCTCCACAGTCAGCCAATCTTCGTGTGTCAGTCCCTCTCAGCAGCTGTTCACACCTGTAGGGGTGGCACTGATGTCACTGCCTGCACCAGCACACTGGTCAATACTGGCTCCAGAAACCTACTTGTACACAAAATTCTAGTCCTCCAACGCCCAAAAGATGGGCTTTGATGTTGGAAGAGAAGAGGTGAGGGATGTGTTCCCCAAGCTGGCTCGAGGTAGGCTTGCTTCAGCACCACCCATCCCTGCCCACCCTGAAATCCAGAATCACCCCTATCTCACCCCAGGCATGATGATCCGCTCGATGTCCCCAAAGATGTTATCCCAGCTGTCCGGTTCCTCGGGAGCACTCTCAGGGAGCTGGGCTCGCAGGTATCCAGGCTGCACATCTGGGGTCACCTGCCTCTCCCGCACAGTGCTCAGGTATTGGCAGATATAATCCACCATCTCTTTTCCTAGGAGGGGGTGGAGAAACCAGGTCACACTCCCTTGGCCCATTTGTGCCTGGCCCTCTGGGGTAGAGCTCAAACGACTTGGTGAAAGCTGATGGACTCCTGACTGGGGAGTCCTGAACTCAGACCCAACTTTGAGGACGAGGGTATGGATGACTTATGAAAGGGACAATGGAGAGAATGGACAAGCAACAGGAAGAAGTTGCCAGCCAAGACTCTGGCACCAAAGTCAAAGTGCAGTTTCCTTTTTCCTCTCCTCCCCTTGCCTGTATGGTCTATCCTTCCTGTCTTTTCTTCTCAGAGGTAGAAACACTGTTAATTCACTGTCTTATAGGTATACAGCAGAATCCTGGTAGCTCTTCGTCGTACCCAAACCTGGTTACACATTCATACACACGCTACACACCACACATACCATACCTCACACATACCATATACATACATACACACACCACACATGATACACACATATCACACCACACCACAAAACACACACACACACACAATGTTCTTTGTTAGCAGCAATGGAAGTTACTATGACCAGTTCTCACAAAAAGTGAAAAACTTTTCTTATTAGTCTCATTGAATTAGAGCTCTCTCATGTTCTTTGCACTCAGGATCATCTGAGTCTGGTTAAAACTGTAAGTTTGCACACACAAAAATTGTGTATAATTTCTGAGAGAGATATGCGGAGCAATACCTAAAGCCCAACCAGGAGACCAGACAAGAGCTCTGGAATCCTCCAGGATCACAGTCCCCTGGCCTGGCCGGCAGGGCTTCACACAGGTCTTCGGTATCAGATAAATCTATCAAAAGGATGAAGTAAGAAGTAAGAGAACAAAGAGTCAAGCCAAGTACTCTGAAACCCTGCAAGTCTTTTCCTCTTTCCTTGCTCTTGTTCTTTGGGAATCTCAGTACTCAGAGGTGCACTCACTCCCCAACCCTTGGCTTGTGTCTGTATCTGTTTCTGTGAGTATCTGTAACCTTTCCTTAACATTCCTTCAGCACTTTTTTTCTCCTGCAAAAGAGAAAAGAAGGAACCTAGCTTATTCCCTCCACCTCACCCCATGCAAAGTTCCTACCCACAGACTCACTGCCAGGAGAAATCTGAGGACCGCTTCTTCCTGATTTCCTCCGCCCCCATCCCCAACACCATCACAGCCTCAGAGCTCCAGCCATGGTCTCCAGCAGAAACAAGAGCACTCTGGACCTCGCCTCCACTCACCCAGACACAGCCATAAATGAATGTGTTCCATCACTGGATAAGGACACAGGACCCTGACCTCAGCTAGGTGTGCTTTTGGAAATCAATTGAATAAGTTGATGCACACGGCCTGCAAAGGTTGGTGGTTACTTAGTTATCTCTTGTGAGAGGGAAAGAGAGAAAAGTTAAGATTTTTAAACATGACACTATCTTATAGCAAAGGAATTTTAGGAAATATGACCTAGTAGTGGAAATGAGAATATTAAAAAATTATACACACTCGAAATTCTCTTTTCTTTATATAGACTTTTTTAAATTTTTTTAATTAATTTTATTTATTTTTGTATGTGTATGAATGTACTGTCTGCATGTAGGTTTGTGCACCCGTGTCATGCAGTGCTGCGGAGGTCAGAAGAGGGTGTTGGATTCCCCTGGAACTAGAGTCAAAGACGGTTCTCAGCCACCATGTGGGTGCTGGGGATCGAACTCGGGTCCTCTGCAAGAGCAGTCGGTGCTCTTATGCTCTTAACCACCAAGCCATCTCTCCAGCCCTCATACAGACTTTTAATGTGTATTACAGGAGCCCCAAACTCAAGAAGTGGGGATCAAAGTCATCACAGTCACAGTCACAGTCTGCTCTATTGGACAAGTCCCCTCTAAGAAAAGCCTGGAGAGATGGCCTAGCGGTTAAGAGTGCCGACTGCTCTTACAGAGGACCCAGGTTCGATCCCCAGCACCCACATGGCGGCCGAGAACCGTCTGAAACTCCAATTCCGGGAGAACTCCAGTTCCAGGGGAATCCGACACCCTCTTCTGACCTCCGCGGCATTGCACGACACGGGTGCACAGACTTGCACATTCATACACATACAGAAATAAATAAAATTAATAAAAAAAAGAAAAGAAAAGCCCAACTTGAAACCAAGAAACCATTGGCTTTTGCTTATGAAAACAAGGCTTGATACAAACGGGCACTTGGTAAATATTTAGGTTATTAATGGTAAAAGAATAACACAAATTCATTCATGGAGAAATGAATTCTAGGAGATTGTATGCTGACTTTCAAATATTTGGGAATTTTACTCTTCTATTTCAGAAGATAATGATTCCTCTTTTCCCGTTTAGTGGATCGCAAACCGTCTATTTTGCGGACACATAGAAAGGGCGAAAGAGGTACAGTTGTGCCATGTATGTGGAAGTGGGCGGAATGGTAAGACAGGAATGAAAATTTTAAAACTCGACCCACATTCTTTTTTAGGAAAAATGTTGGAGAAGTCAATCCTAACACCCCTAGCAGCAGTCCCCGCAGCCTTCCCATCAGGGAAGACAGCGTGTGCATGCTCACCTCGAGCGCGGTACTCCCCGGGCTCCATCACCCTTCGGGCAGGGCAGCAGCTTCTTGCAGAGGGACAGCAAGGCGTCGGTGGCAGTGCCGCAGAACGGAAACAACCCAGCTTCTTGCTGGTCGGTGCTGTGCAGCCAGTGTGCGCCCCTCACTTAAAGGATCCCTCCCCTACCTTAGCTCCGCCCCCATAAAAATTCCTTCCTTGCGGCCTTAATTCCAGGCCCCCTTCCCCTCGTTCTTGGATTTGGTCAAGAGATCAGGCGCTTCTAAAATGAATCCGGACACCTAGCAACTCAAGCCTGCAAGCCGCGTCTGGTTGGAGAGACAAAGTAAAGAGGCTTCCATCATGTCTTGCCCTGGACAGGGAAAGAAAAGAAGAAGAAAAGAAAAAGAAAAAAAAAAAAGAAAAAGAAAAACAAAACAAAAACAAAACAAAACAAAAGCCCCAGCTTCAGACAAGGCTCCCAGCTCCCGGCGAACACCACGGATTTCTTTTCCATTACTATATAATACCTGTCCTGGGATTTGCCTGTGCTAATTAAAGCAAATAAGGCAAACAGTAGGAAAACGTACTTAATTACATTAAGTATGGAAGTCTTTCATTTGTTCTGGCTGCATGCTGGGCAGAACGGGGACTCACGCCTGGGGAGNCCCAGCACCCACATGGTGGCTGAGAACCGTCTTTAACTCCAGTTCCAGGGGAATCCGACACCCTCTTCTGACCTCTGTGGCATTGCACAACATGGGTGCACAAACCTACCTGCAGACAGTACATTCATACACATAAAAAATAATAAAAATAAATAAAATAAAATAAAATAAATTGGGAAAATAAAAATTAAATTGTAGAAATTAGAAGTGATGCTCGCAAAGATATTTATATAGCTTCCTGTGTACTTATAATTATTTCAAAATAAAAAATCTGTTTTGTTTCATTTGTTTTGTTTTGCTTGTTTCTTTTCTTTGAGAGAGGGTCTCTCCATAGCCCAAATTGGCCTGGAACTCCATATGTAGACAAGGCTGGCCTCAGTCTCACAGAGATCCACCTGTCTCTGCCTCTTGAGTGCTAGAATCAAAGGCCTGTGCCACCACACCCAGTTATAAAAAGATTAATTGCCACTGAAAGCTCATTACTTTATACACACATAATAAACAAAAACCAGGTCATAGTAAATGTGGGAAGATGTGGAGAAATTAAAACTCACACATGGGGTTGGAGAGATGCCTCAGAAGTTAGTAGCACGTGCTGCCCCCTTGCAGAGGACCTCAATTCAGTTCCTAGCACCCATGTCAGCCAGCTCACCACAGCCTATAACTCCAGCTCTGGGGGATCTGACATCCTCTTCTAGTCAGTGGTACCCATTTTATCATATATTAATACTTCACTTCTTGTTTTTTTGTTGTTGGATTTTTTTTTTTCATGTTTTTGAGACAGTGTCTCTTCAGCTGTCCTGGAACTCACTCTGTACACCAGACTGGTCTTGAACACACAAAGATCCACCTGCCTCTGCCTCCCAAGTGCTAGGATTAAAGGCGCCACCACGCCTAGCTGGGGATTAATATCTTTTTTAAAATTTTTTATTTATTTTTATTATGTGTATGAATGTACTGTCTGCATGTAGGTCTGTGCACCCGTGTCATGCAATGCTGCGGAGGTCAGAAGAGGGCATCGGAGTCCCCTGGAACTGGAGTTAAAGATGGTTTTCAGCCACCATATGGGTGCTGGGGATTGCACCCAGGTCCTCTCCAAGAGCAGTCGGCACTCAACCGCTAGGCCATCTCTCCAGCCCCAGGGGATTGATATCTTTTTTTTTTTTTAAGTTTTTTTTTTGAAATTTTTTATTTTTATTTTATTTATTTATTTATGTGTGTGAATGTATTGTCTGCTTGGAGGTTTGTGCACCCGTGTCGTGCAACCCGGGTCTTCTGCAAGAGCAGTCGGTGCTCTTAACCGCTAGGCTATCTCTCCAGCCCCGGGGATTGATATCTTAAGGAACAGACTTCCAGTTGTTTGTTCATTTTTTTTTTTTTTGGTTGTTGTTGTTTTTAATTTGGAAGAGCTACAGGGTTTTGGTTGTTTTAGTTAGGTTTAATTTTCATTGTCATTGTGGTGAAGGAAAACTGGTTCTAACATTGATGATGTTCTGCAGAACTAAAAACCACTGAATCACAAACTTGAAATTGAGGTACTTTATAGAAATGGTAACTACAGAAAGGGAAAAACCCAGTAATATAAGACTTTTCATGAAAAAAGTCTTAGCAGATTTGCACTCTGATTATTGTGCCAAAAAATCTTTCTTAGAAGTAAATTTAGAATAAATGATATTAACAAGGACAGCAGCTGACATTTATTAAGGTCAAAGTGGCATGCCCCAAGTGAGAGCTGTTTAAATAGGAAAGCTTCAGTTCTTTTTTCTTTTCTTTTTTTCCTTCTTTTTGAGACAGGGTCTCCCTGTAGTCCCAGCTGTCCTGGAACTCACTCTATAGACCATGCTGGCCTTGAATGCCCAGAGATCCACATGCCTCTGCCTCCTGAATGCTGGGATTAAAGGCGTGCGCCACCACACCCAAGTAGCATCAGTTATTTTCTTTCAGGTGTTTTACCATCCATTGTAGTTCCTCCAATTATGCCTACTTGAAATTTGTATATCTT
>VZQC01010220.1:0-79125 GCA_009823505.1 Rhizomys pruinosus
GATACAAAGGGTTCCTCCCTGTAAGCCACCCAGTTTTTCTGGAACTCACCTGTAACCAGGGCTGGCCTTTAAATCACAAAAGTCCTGCCTCCTCTGCTCTGCCTCCCATGGCTAGGATTAAATATGTGCGCCACCATGCCTGGCAAGGTACTTTTCAAATATATTGGTGGAAACATAAGTAAGCAGTTTTACGAGAAAGCAGATGAAGCTCCACTCTAAGCCTCTACTAAGCCTGAGATGCTAGCTGGTGACACTTTTAATCTTTTGGTGGTAGAAACTAGGATTGGTTTACATCTTCAAAAGAGTGTTACGTTAGTCACAGAAAGAATTAAGAGTCAGGCATAGAGATGGGTAAGGAATAGCTATTTGGGGTGGGGGGCTTAAGATAACCCAAGAAAATTGTGAGTCCACTCTGAACCTGCAACATTCCAATTACTCCACAGTCCTTGAAGTTTTAATCAGTTAACAGCCTTGTAGAGATTCAGTGGAAGGTGCAACTTTTTTCTGGGAATCTTTCATTCACAATCCGCTGGTACAATAGTGGCCTGATTGTTACTGGGGCAAGCAACCACTTTCTGATTGGATTTGAGGCCTGTTTCATAGGAGAGGATTCCATTCCTGGATGTACAACTAATGGTTCAAGTTGAAATGGGTGTTATGTTTGCTAGATGGGTCATGTTGTCAACTCCCGTCTAAATAGTGCTGAGGCTCATAGATTTTGTGCTGCGTTTCCCACCGTGGGGAAGCTTCTGTTTTGGAGGAGTAGCGCAACTTAAGCAGAGACCAATACGAAAAACAAGCGACGAGTGTGCGCAGCACCCCGAAAATGACAGCTCCATCAGCCTCCAGCGGAAAGAGCAGGAAAATTAAGAAGAGGAAGGAGAAGATCGCAAATAGAGCTGCTAAGCAGGTGTACAGGAGGAGTGGCGTGGGGTACGGGGAGGAGGTGTGAGTTACGGGGAAGGATTGCGGGGGTAACGGGGAGGATGCGGGGTACGGGTGAGGAGTGGCGGGGGGGGTAACGTGGAGGTCGTGGCGGGGTTACGGGAGAGTTTGGGGTCCGGGGATGAGTGGCGGGGGACGGAGTAGTGCAGGGGTACAGGGAAGAGTGCAAGGGTTTGGCAGGGTGTTCTGTGCAGTCCTGCCTTCTGCACCTGACATGGCTTAGGCCCTTATAACCCCCAGCACTTTGTGGGTCCCTTGCCGTTAAAACCAAGCCAGCCATCACTGGATGCGGTAAGAGCTCCTGAGGCTCCAGCCCTAGCTGAAGAGCTCTTGGTGGTTGATGGCTGCTGGGGGGAGGGAATCATTTTTCTTTGGAAGATGGCGACAGGTAGGTTGCCTATGCTCCAATGGATAGCTCCACAGCCATGTCTTATACGGGCAGCATTAACTGGACTCAGTGGTTATTTAAAAAAGAAAGTAGGGCTGGAGAAATGGCCAAATGGTTAAGAGCACTGACTGCTCTGGAGAGGACCCGGGTTTCGATCCTACACCCAGTGGCGGCCGAGAACCGTCCTGTAACTCCAATTCCAGAGAAACTCTTAACTCCCATTTCCAGGGGAATCCAACACACCTCTTCTGACCTCCACGCACTGCACAACGAGGGTGCACAGACCTACATGAAGACAATACAATCATACACGTTCGAAAGAAAAAAACTAAAAAATCAATAAAGAAATAATTTTTTAATATTTTTTAAGTATTTATTTATTTTATTTATTTTCTGTTGTGTATGAAATGCACTGTTCTACATAACAGGTTTGGGCACCCATGTCGGGCAATGCCCCGGGGAGGTCAGAAGGGCATCGGATCCATGGAAACTGGAGTTTCTCCTGGACGTGGAAGTTCGGACGGTGTCTCGGCCCGCCATTGTGGGTTGCTGGGTTCCTCGGACCGCCTATGGGTGCGGGGCTCGCCCCACGGGTCCTCTGCAAGAGCGTTCGGCGCGGCTTAACCGCTAGGCCTCTCTCCAGGCCCCCCCGCCCCCCCCCCCCCCGTTTTTTTGTTTTTTTTTTTTTTTATTTTTTTTTTTTTTGTCTTTTTTGTTCGAGAACAGGGCTCCCTGTAGCCCCAGCTGACCTGGAACTCCACTCTGTAGACCAGCTGGACTTGAACTCACAAAGATCCACCTGCTCTTGCCTCCCGAGTGCTGAGGATGAAAGGGCGTGCGCCACCACGCCCGGGCCTAAAATAAAATTAAAAAAAAAAAAAAAAAAAAAAGAGAAAAATTGCAGGTTGGTGGGAGACATGTTCAGGGGCTGTGGGAAACAAATTGGAGAATGGGGGGTGATATGATCAAAATACATTATAGGCACTTATAAAATTCTCAAAGAAGCAAATAATATATTCATTTAAAAAATGTTGCTTTTGTCGGGTGTGGGGGTGCCAGCCTTTAATCCTACACTTGGGAGGCAGAAGGCGAGGCAGATCGTTGGAGCTTCAAGACCAGCCTGGTCTACCGCGTTTGGGTTCCAGGCCCTCTGGGGCTACCAGGGAGACCCTGTCGCACAAAAAAAGACAAAAAAATAAAAAAAAAGAAAAAAAAAGTTTCTTTTTTGGTGACAGTCCTCACCACGTATCCCCGAGTGGTTCCAGATCATCAAGCCCCTCAGCGCTGTAATTTTCAGGTATGGTGTCCCCCACAAAGCCGATTAAATTAAAATTTTGTCATTGCTTATTATTTTGAGAGCCTTGTTTCATTTTTGTCTCTTTTTGTCTTTTGACAATAAGGTCACTTCCTAGTTTCACACATTCCCAATGGGTTTAACTGAAATAATTATTACTTCCTCTCTTAAAAAGAAACTTTCACAGTAGTTATTTAACAAATGCTATGTGCCCCAAATCACCTAACTGGGACTAGGGAGCCTACTTCAGTCATGCCCAGGAGCCACTGAAGAAGCAGCTAGGAATCCTTAGGGATTTAATTTGTTGGTTTCAGGTAACATTGTGAGATACCTCTGTTACTCAGTTAAGAAGTCAGTATAAACTGGGTGTGGTGGTGCATATTTGTAATCCCATCACTTGGGAGGCTTAGGCTAGAAATTTGACACAACCATGAGGTTAACCCTGGGTGTGCTGCGTACTAATTTCGGGCCAGCCCGGGGCTACAGGTTAACAGAGATGGTCTCCAAAAAAATGTGTTTTTTGTTAAGAAGTTCAATTGGGACTGAGATATAGCTCCACAATGTAAGGCACTGGATGCTGCTGTTCTAGAGGACCTGAGTTCTGTACTCCAGCTCCTGGGAGGTAGGATTATAGGTGCGCCACCACGCCCAGTTTATGTGCTGGGGACAGAACCTAGGGCTTCGTGAATGCTGGGCAAGCACTCTGTCAACTGATCTACATCTTCAGCTCATACTATTTAATTTTCAAAACTCCTTTCTTGTTCTTTTTTATGTGTATGAATGTTGAATGCATGTACATACGTATGTATGTATGGTAATGTTATGTTTGTAGTGTTCTGATATCAAGCCAGCTCACACCCAACCACATGTAACTCTTTCCCGCCAGTTCCGATGCATGCACCACCACGCTTCTGGCCTCCACAGAAACCTGCAATGTGGCATCCACACATACATACACTTAAATAAGAGTTGAAATTAAAACTATTAAAAGCCAGTATAAAAGGGAAAGAACAGACTTTAGAATCAGACAAATGGAGACTAACATTCCAGTTTCACACCTGTTGGGTGAAACCTGAATTTCATCTCATTATTATTAGATGGAGATAATTACAGCGTCCTCCTTATGTTGTGAATATAAATTGTCAGAAATTAATAAATGGTTACAATCCGTACCTTCCCAGATGCCTTTTGTAAGACGAGAATCTTACTACTGGTAGTTATTACGTGTGTTCCTCTGGCACTATGGCTCGTGTAAATGGCCCACTGCCACCCCCGTCTGATCACCCTGAGTCGCCTCCCTGAAGCCCCCATCCGGCCCGCCGCACCCTGGCTCCCCCCTTGTCCTCTGACCATGTATGTATACCATGATGCATACCCCGACCCACCCTACACGCAATGAAACACACACATGCACAATGGAAGAGCCACACACATTTATAAATAAGTAAATGGCACATAAACAATGAGACAACCACAACTGAATGCGAAAACACATTGAACCCCTGTTTTCAGAGGTGGGCATTTTTTCTTATTTGGGAAGCCAAAACCTAGTACATTGCAAAATGAACTGTAAATTTAAAAACACATGCAACCTGGCCAGGCATGTGTTTATACGTGGAATTCCAGCACGCAGGAGGGAGAGGGCAGACAGATCTCTGTGAAGTTCACGGCCATCTGAGCTACATCGTCCGTTCCAGGCTAGCCCCGACTACCTAGTGCGACCCGGGTTTTCCACCCTTCCAGTGTGCAGGGCCCTGTGGTAGCGCCAGCCTGTTCCCTCCGACAGAGCACCGTGGGGAACGGCCGAGGCCGGCGGACTCTCTGTGGGTTCCAGGCCCAGCCTGGTCTACAGAGAGGTCCAGGATGCTAGGGCCTACGGAAACCCTGCCTCCAAAAGACCAAAACAAACAAAACACACAAAAAAAAAAAACTTAAAAGGAGGGGGCTGGAGAGGATGGCCTAGTGGTTAAGAGTGCCAACCTCTCTTGCGAGGACCTGGGTTTTTCCCAGCACCCACAAATGGCTGAGAACCCTCTTTTTAACTCCAGTTCCAGGGGAATCTACATCCCGCTTCTGTCCTCAATGGCATTGCATGAGAGGGGTGCACAAACCTACATACAACAGTCACATGCCATACACTAAAAATAAATGAAATAATTTTAAAAAAACTTAAAAGTAATGGGGCCTGGAGAAATGGCTCCGCAGTCGAGCACTGACCCTCTTAACAGAGGACCTGGGTGTTTGAGTCCCAACCCCCACACAGTGGCTGACACCATCCTTAAATTTCCAGTTTCCAGGCCAGGGGATCCAAACCCCATTCTGACTTCCTTCCTTGGGCATTGTATAGCACAGTTGCACTTACAACAACAGCAACACACGCCATACCCATTAAATTAAAATTGGTTAAATCAAAAGAATAAAAAAAATAAAAAAAAAATAAAAAAAAACGTGTGTTATTTAAAAAACTCATGCAACAGAAAAAAAAAATAATAATTTCTTTTAAAATAATAAGACTGGCTGGAGAGATGGAACTAAGCGGTTAAGAGCGCCGCCGCTCTTGCAGAGGACCCGGGTCGATCCCAGCACCCACATGCGCCGAGAACGTCTGAAGCGCCAATCCAGGAGAACTAAAACTCCAGGTTCAGGGGAATCCGAGAGACCCGCTTCGACCTCCGCGGCATTGCCCGACACGGGTGCACAAACGTGCATGCACAGTAACATGCATACACTAAAACGGAAATAATAAAAGAATAAAAAAATTAAAAAAAAAAAGATAAATAGCATATATAATGCTTTTCTATCCTCTACCAAAATGCCTAACACATAAGATTGGTTTGGTAGACTATAACTGACTTTTTTTTTTTTTGGGGTTTTTTTTTTTTTTTTTTCTCCCTGTAGCCCCAGCCTGCCTGGAACCCACTCGGTAGAACAGGTTGGCCTTGAATTCACAGAGATGCTACCTGTCTCTGCCGCCTCCTCTCCCAAGTGCTGGAAATCACAAGCATGCGCCACCACACCTGGCATGTATTTATTTCTTTATTTCTTTATTTGTTTGTGGCTCTGCAAGAGCCAGTACTCCTAACCACTAAGCAGGTCGTCATTCAAATGCTGACTGTTGATGAGAATTTAAAACGTTTACTGCTTTATTTTGTTATGTTTACTTTTCCAAGTTATGTACTGGAAAAGTAAATTGTTACTGTGAGTGAATTAAACCATAAGTTTGAGTCCCTTAGTTAGGGAACTATTGGAGAAGTATTTAACATGCAAATCTTCCCCTGTTTTAATTAGTAGTAGTTCTGAAAGACACAGATAGTCAGTTGCAAGGACACTGTGGCTCTAAGGTCAATAGCTGAGCTGTCCAGTTATGACTCACTGTAGCACAAAACTTTTCTGCCTTTTTTTTGGAAAGAAAGGGAAAGTAATATTGCCATAAGAAATCACATAGGTGGGAGCAGGGCGTGTGGCGCATGCCTAATCCTAGAACTTGGGAGGCAGAGGCAGGCAGATCGGCGTTGTGAGTTCAAGGCCAGCCTGGTCTACAGAGTGAGATCCAGGAACAGCTGGGCTACAGGAAGCCCTGTCTCAAAAAAAAAAAAAAAAAAAAAAAACAATGAAAAAGAATCTACGTGGTTGGCATCATGCTAAAAACTTGTGTATTCATCATCTCATTCAATTCCCTACTTCAAAAAGATATACAGAAACCAAGGCTCAAAAAAGTTAAGTAGGGCCAGAAAGATAAAAGCATTTGCTGTTCTTGCAGAAAAAACCTGGTAAGTCAAGAAGCTATAGATATGGCAGCTAACAACCAGCTATAACTCCAGCTGCCCATGGGTTCTGGACACTCCTCGGCTAAGCCTCCTTGTGGGATCACCCATGTGGTATACACACTTTGTAAGTTTATTTTGTTTGATATTGTATACATACGTACAATCCACACATATGTATGTACATGGCGATGCAAAACACCATACACATAAAAAAAGAAAAACAAGGGCGTGGAGCGATGGCCTAGCGGTGCGAGCAAAGCACCGACTGCTCTGCAGAGGGACCCGGGTTTCGATCCCCAGCACCACACATGGGAAGTGGAACCGTCTGTAAATCCAATTCCAGTAGAACTCCAGTTCCAGGGGAATCCGACCCCTCTTCTGACCATCGCACGGGGCAATTGCAACGACACAGTGCCAAACCTACAGGATGCGACCAATCGATTGTCATACACATAAAAAATAAATTTAAATTTAAAAGAACAAGAAAAGGGAGTTTAAAAAATTAAATAGTTGAGCTGAAGACGTAGATCATTGATAGGAGTGCTGGCTGCTTGCCCAGCAAGGCACATGAAGCCCTGGGTTCCGTCCCCAGTACCACATAAACTGGGTGTGGTGGCACATCTGTATTCCTACCTCCCAGGAGCTGGAGGGAAGAAAATCAGAAATTAAACATCATCCTTAGCTACAGAGGGAGTGTGAGGCCAGCCTGGGAAATAAGAAACCCTTAATAAAAAAGGAAAAAAGAAGAAAGAAAGAGGAAGAGAGAGAGAGAGAGGAGAGATAGAAGAGAAGAAAGTAAGAAAGAAAGAAAGAAAAAGAAAGAGGACCTAACGCAATCACGACAGCACCGATAAAGATCGGGTAGGTCTTGACCATCACTAAAGGAACAGCGCACAGCACGGCCTACCGCAAGCACTCATCCAGCCGCAGCCCGCCCTCACATCACAGCACGCCAGCACTCCCTCGCCCACATCATGCCAAGCAGGCCACATCCGCACACCCCCCATCCCTTTCCCTCGTCATGCTTTCCCATTGTTATTTGAGGCTCCCAAATCCAAATCTAAATCTACCCTTTTTGTGGGTTGTTTCCCCTTGGTTTTTAAACAGCATGTAGCTGGCTTTCTGGCTTCTGCTTTGTCCAACAGCAGTGGTTTGGGCCTCTAATCACAAGCAAGGAGGCAAGAAACAAAAATTCAGGACTTCAGAGATCAAATCTTATCAAACAGTCATATAAGATGAAACCTGGGCGCCAGTTAACCTGGCTCTGCTTCAACTCCACAACTCTCCTAAACTCCACTCCAGGTTCTCTGTCTAAGAAACCACCCTGGGGGCTGGAGGGATGGCGCTAAGCGGGTAAGACGCCAACCGCTCGCTTCAGAGGACCCCCCGGGTTTTTCGACCCCAGCACCCACATGGGGCGGCCGTAACCGTCTGTTAACTCCAATTCCAGGATAATCAATTTCCAGTGGGAAATCCGATACCCTCTTCTGACCTTCGCGGGCATTGCAGGACAAACGGGGCACGACCTACAGGCAAGACAGTACATTCATACACATACGGAAAAAACAAAAAAAAAAAGAAACCACCTAGACTTTGGAAACAAGGATAATTCTAAAGGTCAGTAGCGTGTGTAAGCCATATGTTCGTCGGCCAGTGGTGGTGTTTGTGTGTGTATTTTGTGTGTGTTTGTGAAAGTGTGTGTGAAAAAAAAGAAAAGAAAAGAAAAGTACCTTGACTTATGGCTTTCTTTGTTATGTTATTGTAAAAACTTCATGAAACTGTTACCATATTGGAAAATGGAATGTTTGGGGTAACCTGAGTCTGTGTTCCCAGACTATAGACACTCATTCCTGTCTCCAAAATAAATGATTTCTGATTTTCTTTAAGGTAAGACTTCTGTTTTTTTGTGTGTTGACAGGGCACATCTTTAAGAGGCTAAAAATTTTTAAATACTGTATTTATTCTTTTTAGTCGGTGTGTATGAGTGTATTGTCTGTATTGTATGTAAGTGTATCCATGTACAATGCCCACAGAGGTCAGAAAAAGGTATTTAATCGCCTGGAACTGGAGTTATGGGCAGTTGTTAGCTGTCATGTGGGTGCTAGGAACTGAATGTAGGTCCTCTCTCTGCAAGAGCAGTCAGTGTTCTTGACCACTGAGACAGGGTCTCCCTTGAGTCCCAACTGGCCTGGAGCTTGCTATATAAACCAGGCTGGCCTTGAACTCAGAGATCTGTCTGTGCCTGCCTCAGCCTCTGCTGGGATGCACCACCACACCCCGCTCCCCAAACCTTTTAAGTGCCAAAGAAGTGTGGTTTGGGAGGGAGTAGCTCAACAGGTAAAGAGAAGCTTTCTACCTATAAGGAATAGTCAAACAATAAGCATTTAAGCAAAAAACTTCTTTCCTGTAAATAAGGAAACTAGCAAACTCCAGGAATGCTTTCTAGGGAACTGAATTCTAAAACAAGATCCCCTTCCCCCTCTCCCTGCTCCTCCTCTCACCTCCTCTGCTCTTCCCCTCCCCCTCCTCCTCCCCCTCCCTCTCCTCCTCCTCTTCTTCTTCCTCCTCCTCCTCTTCCTCCTCCTTCTTTTCTTCTACCTCTGAAAACTTGCTTAATCCAAAGACACAGTAAAGGACACTTTATCCCCCCATTTTAGAGTTGATAGATGCTAAAGAAGTAGCTACCTCAGAGAAATCAATACAAATTTATGCTGAGGGCTAGAGAGAAGGCTCAGTGGTTAGCACACTTGCAGAGGGCCTAGCTTGGATTCCCATCATTCACATGGTGGATCACAACCTCCTATAACTTCAGTACTAGGGAACCCAGTGCCCTCTTCTGGCCTCCACAGGCACAAGGTATGCACACAGTGCACATCATGAAGGCAAACACTAGCACACATCAAATTAAAAAGAAATCAATCTTGACTCTGTAGACCTTTATGGGAAACTCCTCTCCAGGATACTTTCAGGATAACCTTCTCTGGGTCTACATGCTTGAAATGATCGGGGGTGTGGAGTGGTGGCTCACTGAGGTGATCCCACCACATCGGAGGTGACTCTCCCGATCAAGAGGTGAAATTCACTCATGAAATTCACAGGCACTTCTAGACCAGCATGGGCTACCTGAGACCAAACAAGACTTCCTGGGTTACTGAGTGACTTCAAGAGCACCTGGGAAGTCCTCATGGTTGATGAGACCAAGTTGACACTGCAGGGGTTGCAGCAATACTATGTGAAACTGAAGGACAATGAGAAGAACCGGAAGCTCTTTGACATTCTCGATGCCCTGGAGTTCAACCAGGTGGTGATCTTGGTGAGGTCGGTGCAGAGCTGAATCGCCCTGGCCCAGCTCTTAGTGGAGCAGAACTTCCCAGCCACTGCCACCCACCGTGCCATGGCCCAGGAGGAGAGGCTTTCTGGCTGTCAGCAGTTCAAAGGTTTCCAGGGGTGAATTCTTGTGGCTACTGACCTGTTTGGCCAAGGTATGGACGTTGAGCATGTGAGCATTGCCTTCAATTACGACATGCCCCAGGACTCTGACACCTACCTGCACCGAGTGGCCAGAGTAGGCTGCTTTGGCACCAAGGGCTTGTCAATCACATTTGTCTCAGACCAGAGCGATGCCAACACCCTCAGTGATGCGCAGTACCGCTTTGAGGTCAACATCAGTGAGCTGCCTGACCAGATCAACATCTCCTCCTAGAATGAACCGACTCAGTAGAGGAATTGCCATTCTGCAATGTGGCAGTCTATGGCTTTAGAAGAGGCCACATTGCTGGGGTGAAGGACAAACTCCTGCAGCCCCCCTCCTGCCCTACTTCCTTTTACACCCCCACCACTCAGACATGGAACAATTTTTAAAAATTAAGTAAAATAAAACCCTTTATTATTGCAAAAAANAACCCCACTTGTATTGCCATTTAAAATGTCACTTGTCGGAGGTGGAGACATGGTTCAAGGTTAAGCTTGTTTTTCTTGCAGAGGACCTGGGTTCAGTTCTCAGCATCCACATGACAGCTCACAACTTCCTCTAACTCCAGTTCCAGGGAGGATTCTATGCCCTATTCTGGCTTCTGTGCACATTGCATACATGTGGTATACCTACACACATGCAGGTAAAACACTCATACACATAAAACAATAATAGTAAATAAGTTGAAAACTAAAACAAAGTCTTAAAAAAATGCTACTTGGGTACTACCTGGGTGTGGTAGTATGCCCATAATCCTAGCAGTGGGGGGCAGAGACAAGAGGATCTCTGGCACTTCTGGCCAGCTAGTCTAGCTGAATCAGTAAGCTCCAGGTTCAGTGAGAGGCCCTGTCTCATAAAATAAGGTAAAGACTGGGCATGGTAGCACACACCTTTAATTCCACCATTAGGAAGGCAGAGGCAAAGGATAGGGGGATTTCTGTGAAATTGAGGTCTGCCTGATCTACATATTGAGTTCTAACCCAGCTGGGGCTGCAGGCAGACCCTGTCTCAAAAATAAATAAATAGCCAGGCATGGTGGCACATGCCTTTAGTCCCAGCACTCAAGAGGCAGAGGCAGAGGCAGAGGCAGGAGGATCTCTGTGAGACTGAAGCCACTGAAGTCAGCCTGATCTACATAGTGAGTACCAGGCCAGCTGGGGCTACAGGGAGACCCTGTCTCAAAAAGAAAAAAAAAGACAATAAATAAATAAATAGAGTGGAGAGTAATAGAGGAAGGCACCCCATATTTACCTGTAGCCTCCACACACATGTACACACACATACCACATATACATTAATTGATTGCATGATTAATTAAACAAAATCTCACTTAGCTGGGCATGGTGGCACTCACCTGTAATTAGTACTTGGGAGGCTAATACAGGAAGGTTGTCATAAATTTGAGGCCAGCCTAAGCTATATAGGAGTTCAAGGCCAGCCTGAGTTACATAGACCCTGCTTCAAATAAAAACAACTATATATACATATATGTGTGTGTGTGTGTGTGAACAGTCACTCAGGCATAGAAAAATGCTTTTTCTTTTTTTAATAGCTTTAAAAATTATTTATTTATTATTTTTATATGTATGAGTGTACTGTCTGCATGCAGGTTGGTGCACTCGTGTTGTGCAATACCATGGAAGTCAGAAGAGGGCATCGGATTCTCCTGGAACTGGAGTCAAAGACAGTTCTTAGCAGCCATGTGGGTGCTGGGACTCAAACCCAGGTCCTCTGCAAGAGCAATTGGCACTCTTTTTTTTTTTAAACTTTTTTTTTTTAATTTTATTTATTTTTGTATGTGTATGAATGTACTGTCTGCTATGCAGGTTTGTGCACCCGTGTCGTTGCAATGCCACGGGAGGTCAGAAAAGGGTTTCTCGGATTCCCCTGAAATGGAGTTCTCCTGAATTGGAGTTACAGACGGTTCTCACCGCAATGTGGGTTGTGGGGGAATCGAACCCGGGTCCTTGCAAGAGCAGTCGGCGCTCCCAACCGCTTAGGCTATCTCTCCATGCCCCCAATTGCACCTCTTAACCACTTGAGCCATATCTCCAGCCCCAGAAAAATGCTTTTTCAAATGAAATGATAACCTTAAAAAATGGCCTCCCTAACCTGAACAACTTTCACTAAAATATGGAATGTTTTGCTGGGTGTGGTTGTGGTGGCATATTCTGGTAATCTGAGCACTTGGAAGTTTGAGGCAGGCAGATTTTTGTGATTCAAGGCATCTTTCTTTTCCTTTTTTTTTTTTTTTTCTTTTGGTTTTGAACAAGGTTCCCTGAGGCCCCAGATGGCCTGAAACTCACTTTGTAGACCAGGCTGGCCTGAACTTGCACAGATCCACTGCCCTCCTTGAGCGCTGTGATTTTAAAGGCTTGGCCACCACACCTGCCTCAAGGCCATCTTAAGCAACATATGGAGACTGTGCTGTGAAAGAAAAAAGAAAAAGAAGAAAAGAAACAAATTGTGGAGTATTTTAGAAGTAGATAAAAGGCTGACTTCAGGGCTGGAGAGATGGCTCCGTGGTTAAGAGCAAAAAACCACCTGCTCTCTGCAGAGGACCCAGAATTTGATTCCCACACCCACATGGCGTAAGAACCATCTTTAAGCCGCATGGTGGGTTGCATGCCTTTAATCCTAGCACTTGGAGGCAGAGGCGGCATATCTCTGTGAATTCAAGGCGGCCTGGCATATAGAGTGTGTTCCAGGCACAGCTGGGGTTTAGGGGAGACCTTGTCTCAAAAAAAAATAAATAAATAAAAACGGCCTGACTGCCATTGTTGTGGTTCAAGGTAAAGCCAGAGAAAAGTGACAGATGCTGGAGAAAATCACGATATAGATGGAGATTAAGATATAAAGGAAGGGGCNTTTCTTTTGGTGTTTTTGAGACAAGGTCTCCCTGTAGCCCCAGATGGCCTGAAACTCACTTTGTAGACCAGGCTGGCCTTGAACTTGCAGAGATCCACCTGCCTCCTTGAGCGCTGTGATTAAAGGCATTGGCCACCACACCTGCCTCAAGGCCATCTTAAGCAACATATGGAGACTGTGCTGTGAAAGAAAAAAGAAAAAGAAAGAAAAAAATTGTGGAGTATTTTAGAAGTAGATAAAAGGCTGACTTCAGGGCTGGAGAGATGGCTCAGTGGTTAAGAGCAACCACTGCTCTTGCAGAGGACCCAGATTTGATTCCCAGCACCCACATGGCAGCTAAGAACCATCTTTAAGCCGGACATGGTGGTGCATGCCTTTAATCCTAGCACTTGGGAGGCAGAGGCAGGCATATCTCTGTGAATTCAAGGCCGGCCTGGAATATAGAGTGTGTTCCAGGCCAGCTGGGGTTATAGGGAGACCTTGTCTCAAAAAAAAATAAATAAATAAAAAAGGCTGACTGCCATTGTTGTGGTTCAAGGTAAAGCCAGAGAAAAGTGACAGATGCTGGAGAAAATCACGATATAGATGGAGATTAAGATATAAAGGAAGGGGCTGGAGAGATAACCTGGCAGTTAAGAGCACTGACTGCTCTTGCAGAGGACCCGGGTTTGGTCCCCAGCACCCACACGGCGGCTGAGAAGCGTCTTTAACTCCAGTTCCAGGGGAATCCGACGCCCTCTTCTGACCTCGGAGGCATTGCACAACAGGGGTGCACAAACCTACATGCAGACAGTACATTCATACACATACAAAATAAATAAAATTTAAAAAAAAGATATAAAGGAAACTGTATGGGGCAAGAGAAGGAAGCTGGCAGAGAGAGAAAGCCTCTCAGCGTTTGAGGCCAGCCTAGTCTATATAGCAGGTTTCAGGCTGGCCAGTCCTACATAGACCCTGTCTCTAAAAAGCAAAATAAATGCCTTTAATCCCAGCACTCGGGAGACAAAGGCAGGCAGATTGCTGTGAGTTCAAGGCCAGCCTGGTCTACATAGTGAGTTCCAGGCCAGCTGGGGCTACAGGGAGACCCTGTCTCAAAAATAAATAAATAAATAAATAAATAAATAAATAAATAAATAAACAAACAAATAAATTTAAAAGCAAAACAATACAAAACCAACAAAATAAGCCCCAAACCAAGCAACAACAAAAACTTTATAGGGCAGAAGATTAATCCTTAGTTTCAGAAGATTCTTAAAAGGTAATAGTAGCTACTCTCTTCCCTTGCATATCTCCCATACCCAGGATTTTTCTCTGAGCCCATAGGATCCCCAAATGGTCCTTCCTTAGCTGAGCCCCCAGGCCCATGTTCAGAAAAGAGATGAGGGACTCCTGTTGGTCCTACATCAAGTCCCATTCCTGTGATAGACCACCTAAGTACTGATTCACAGTAACCTGAGCCCACAGGCCTGGAGCAGAGGGTAGGAGACAGGGTAGGGGTAGCATGCTGAAGGTGGGCAAAGATGGAAGTGGGAACTGAAAATGTGCCGCAGAGTTGAGCCGGGCTGCTGGGCCGCTTCCTGTGGGTGATGCAATAGCTTCTGCCACAGGTGGTGTCGTGGTGGCTTTAGCTACGGCGGTGGGAGTGTTTGCAACTGACAGAGGCTGGCATTTAACTCACGAGGCTGCCTCAGATGAGCCTTTCCTATTTTGGGGACAGAAGACAGTGTGTTCTGGGTGGGAGAAATGCTTGCCTTTGAGGCACTAGATACAAACAATAAATTAAATCATGGTTCTGTTGCTCACTTGTTGGAGAAATGACCTTAGTTTTCTTAAATGTAAACTAGGTGGTGATAGCTCAGTCTTGGGTTGTCAAAGTTGTAATGAGACAAATGAGACCCATTTGGTAACACCTAGTCTTTCTTTACAGGTGCTTAACAGGTGATGCTTGGTTTGGATATAGCCCAGGATGTAGACAGGACTGGGCTCACAGGCTATTGTCAGATCCTAGTTCTGACCCCTGCTGAGCCAGACTTTATCCAATATGGTACCACAGAGTCCATGAGGCAAGGATTTAAGTGTGAGTGTTGGAAGGTCACTTGTTGGTGGCAAAGCTGGGAGCAGAACTCAGATTTGATGTTCAGCAGGAAGCCCTTTCTGCTCTACCTGATGACAGATGAGCTTTGGGCACAGGGAAGAAGTGGGACATCGGACCTTCATTATCTCTGGATACACAAAGGCAAGGCCATCTGGGAGGAAGCTGGACCTCCTTGAGAAGGTGGTTGTTCTGCTTGTGCAGTTCCAGAACATCCTGCTATACCCTGATCCTATCCTTAGTGCCTCTTTGACCCTGTGTATAGTGTGTAAAAGGTCATGTGCTGATATGCTCAGGGGTGCACAGGGGTTGTACCTGTAACTCTAGCCCCTAGCACAGAGCTTAACACTGACAAGCATCATCAGATGTTTGATAAACTCTCACGGCTCCCTCATTGCTAGAGAAATTTTCTACTCTAAGACAGAGGAGGCAAGGGTTTGACTAGAAAGCAGCTGGTTTACTTTGCCATCTCAGCCCAGACTGTCCCCAGCATCAGGTTGAAAACTTAGAGGACGTTAAGTCAGGAGGGACTGGTCTCCAGCTCTTACCAGTGTCAGGTTTCCTTAACAGCGGCTCGTCTCTGGTCTCAGCTGGAAAAACATGCCATTTCCCTGCCAATCCCCAATTGTAGTGACATACCAATATACTTTTGCCCAAAAGACCCACCATCCTGGTGTTAGTGGAGTGAAAGGAAAAACACTTTGATTGGATCTCTTCAGCCCTTAGAGAAACCAACTTCTTCATCATGACTGGGCAGCAGGTGGGATGGGAGCCCAGGACCCTGCTCTGGCATCTGGCTTGGAGTTTTGCTGTAAGTTGTCTGCACAGACAATCAAGATTATTATGTCTTTATTTATTTATTTATTTATTTATTTATTTATTTATTTATTTGAATGAATACTGTCTGCATGTAGGTTTGTGCACCCGTGTCGTGCAATGCCGCGGAGGTCAGAAGAGGGCGTCGGATTCCCCTGGAACTGGAGTTAAAGACGGTTCTCAGCCGCCATGTGGGTGCTGGGGATCAAACCTGGGTCCTCTGCAAGAGCAGTCGGCGCTCTTAACTGCTATGCCATCTCTCCAGCCCCAAGATTATTGTTCTAAGTGTGGAGGAGTGGTCTGGCAAGACCAGGAGTAGCTGGCATCATCCTTGCCTCCTAGAGGGATTCCTTCTGCTAAAGAAGGCCAGGCAGTCTAAGAGCAGATACACTGTAGACCAGATACTTACTGCAACATCCCCCGCCCCCCACAGGCTGCTTTCTTTCCACTTTGTAATATGATTGTGCTTTTTTGGGATGGGAAAATGTACATTCATTTAGTCACTCAGCAAATAAGTACTGAGTGGTCTCCAAAATAAAACTATACACATGCTGAATATTACTGTGCACAGGATCCTGGACTGCATACCCATCTTTTAGGTTGTCCTGGGTTCTAGCAATAGTACTTAGTCCTTAGTCTCTGCATCCCAAGGTGCTTTCTCCTTGGTACCTGCTTGTTCTGTCTGAATCCCACTGAGTCTATAATTAGTGAGTAGTAATCTCATTAACCAGAAGATCAAGCCTCTTCACTTGCACAAACTGTATGTGTTATTCTGGTATATTCTTTAAACTCATGGCAATCCTCCTGCCTCAACTCTCTACTGCTGGGATTACAGGCATTCTCACTGCACCTGGCTAGGATATTCTTTTTTATTTTTTTTCCCCTGTGTGCTTGTCTCTTTCTCACACACAATCTGAAACTTGGAAAAAAAGGATCTATTTTCTGGTAGGTAGATGCATAGACAGAGAGAGAGAAGAATTTCCTGTTAGGAGGAAGGACCCCTAAGCCTTGGCAGTCTCTAGTCATCTTTCATGCCTGATCTCTCCTGAAGGGAGTTCAGAGGAAAGCACCATGGACTTCCCCGTCAGGACCCCACCTTACCCATAAATCAGTTTCCAATCTAACAGTTCTCTGGGGGTGGAGTTACAAACCTCAGTAACCCTAGGATGGTCTGCCTGCTAATTCCTGGTATTCAGCTGTTGGCTGGGTTTTTGAAAACCACACTTTTCAGTGACCCAGTTACTGGAATTTCAGAGCCTATTCCTCTTGTCAGGTGACACAATGGTCAGGGCTCCTGTCTGAGTTCTGCAGAGGGCTGGCTCTTTGCATCCCTCCCACACAGTAAGGAGGGTCCCCCACCCTCTCAGCCCCTGGCCCATGCTTTCCCGGGGACTCTCCTTGCAGTCCTAGCATCAGTCAGCAGGGAACAAATTGGTGTGAGGAACTAGAAAGAGAAAGAGAAAATTCTCCAAAAAAAGGGAGGTTGCTACACTGTGATGTGTATTTGCTTGGAACCGGAGGTAAGTCCGGGTGTCTCTACTCCTGATGTTGCTACTGTGGGTCAGGGGACTCAGAGCCCAGACCCCCAGCCAGCAGGTCCTGACACTAGCTCAGTCCTTGTTCTAAAAGGGGAGAAAGGTCAAAGGGAGGGGTCTGCTCTGACAGTGATGAGAGGTGGGAGTGAGGCTCCTGACCTCCCTGACCCCTTTATCCCTGACACCCCTTCTCTACTTCTTCCCACTGCAAGGCTGTGCCTTCTACTGATTGACTTTAAAGGCTGAGTACACTGGAGACCAAGCCACAGGTGTCCTTTAGAACCAGCCAGAGGCTGGGAAGGCCTGGGAGCAGTCGGTCGGAGAAAGCAGCATCACTAGAGAGTGTGAGCCTCCTCCCATCTTGCAAGCTTCCCAGGCCCACTAAGATGATCTCCTTGGGTTCTCCAGCCCCATTCCCTACAAGGGTGATTTTTAGTTTTATTTTTTTTTTTTTTTTTTTTTTTGAGTGTGGAGTCTCTCTAATAGTCCAGGTGCTCAAACCCTAACCTTCCCACCTCAGTCTTCCCAGTCCTGGGATTACAGGTGTGTACCACCATGCTCAGCTGATTTGAAACCTTTTATAGGGTGACAGATTCCTTTGTGTGTAACCACCAACACAGTTTAGCCACTTTTAGAGGTTCACAGGCCCTAAAATGCTCCAGACTCTGGAGAGCCTGGTGAGTGTGAATTCCAGGTGAAAACCCTGCTCTCAGACTTCCCAGCCTGTGACCCAATTCTGTCATGCAGGGCTGGGATGAAGTAGGTGGCTCTAGCGGGAAAGTTAGGATGAATGACCCTTACTCCTCGGGGCCTGTGGGGACTCAGAAGGCTGCTTTGTCCTTCAGTACTACTCACGGCCACAAGAAATGCCCTTAGGTATTCCAGCCAGCCAGAGGCAGTAGGCCAAGTGGGAAGCCAATGGTGAAGATGGAGAGGAGGGATGGAGGGAGCCATCACTGGGCCAAGTATCTCTCTCAGCAGCTGGTCCCCTCATTTCCTGACATACGACATGAGTCCAAGGTCACCCTGATCGTCTGACACTCCTACTTGGCCAAGCCTCCTGGCCAGTGACGAGGTAAAATAGTGTGCCTCCGGGGCTGGAGCGTAGGCCCCTAGCGGTTAGGATCGCTGACCGCTCTTGCAGAGGACCTGCGGTCGATCCCCAGCACCCACTGGCGGCCGAGAAACCGTCGGAAACTCCCATTCCAGGAGAACTCCAGTTCCAGGGGATCCGACACTCTCTTCTGACATCCAAGAGGACCAGGCATGAACATGGTGCACAAACACACATGTAGACAGTACATTCATACACCATACAGAAATAAATAAAAATAATAAAAAATTAAAAAAAGATAATGTGCCTCCTTTTGGTTCTAGCACCTCTTGTTGGACGTCTTTCGACTCCTGGGAGGATGGGGCTACTAGCCAACATGGACTCTCCCCCCTCGTTCTCTTTTCCCTTAGCACTGTCCCATGGGGATAGTATTTTCCTAATTTAGCAACCACGGAGCACAGTTTTCTGTATGCCTGCTTCACTCGTCACTCTTCACTCTTCACTTCCTTCAGGTGCATTTTGAGGGAAAGAGGGAAAGAAAAGATAGTGAAGAGACACAAGGAGCCTGCGTGACTTGGTGGTGTATGGAGCCTGCCTGACTTGGTGGTGTATATAGTCTCGGCACTGAGGAGGTAGAGACAGGAAGATCAGGAGTCCGAGACCATTCCTGGCTACATAGAGAGTTTGAAGGCAACCTGATACACACGATGTACTGTACAAATATAAATATTTAAAGACAAAGCCAGCACAAAGTCACCTCAGGCTGGGAGCCCCAGCTCCACTGAATTTATATATCTGCCAGAGTTTACAACCCAGGCAGAGCAGATGGGTGGGCAGAGACTCCTCTTCCCAGCTGTCCTAGTTGGGTCCTGCCTCTATCGTGGCTTATCTAGACTGGTTCCCATCATTCATTTCTGCTCTCCTTTAAAATGTGTCCTGGGACTGGAGAGATAGCCTAGCGGTTAAGAGCACCGACGCTTTTGCAGAGGACCCGGGTTCAATCCCCAGCACCCACATGGTAGCTAAGAACCATCTGTAACTCCAGTTCCAGGAGAACTCCAGTTCCAGGGGAATCTGAGACCCTCTTCTTACCTCCGCGGCATTGCATGACATGGGTGCACAGACCTGCATGCAGACAGTACATTCATACACATACAAAGATAAATAATAATAAAAAAAAAAATAAAATGCGTCCTAAAATTCACCTTGTATTAAATCTTTGCTGCTGCCTCTTTATAATATACACATTCCTGTCGGGCATAGTGGCCTCCACGTTTAATCCCAGCACTCAAGAGGCAGAGGCAGGTGGATCTCTGTGAATTCAAGGCCAGCCTGGTCTACATGGCAAGTTTCAGACCAGCTGGGGCTACAAGGAAACCCTGTCTCAAAAAGGCCAACAGCAGCAGCAGCAGCAGCAGCAACAACAACAACAACAAAATACACATTCCTCGGCCTGGCACTCTAAAGTCACCTCTGTAATCTGACCTGAACTTACCTGCTCACTCTTACCTTTACTAAATCAGAGTGCATGGTTCTGTGAAGGGGCAGCTTCCTGGACAAGATCTCACTTTATTTTAGCTTTCCCGCCCTCTCTCTGAGCCTGGGTTGTTTTATTTGGTTTTCCTTATTGAAAATTTTCCCATTCTTCAAGACCCAACTCCAGAGTCTTTTCCCGCACCGCTCAGCGCTGAATACCATCTACACTGCTTTCCATTATTTGCAGGTGGAGTGTAAGCTCATTGAGGTCAGACACCAGGGTTCTGATGCTCAGGAAATGTGCAGTCATCCTTAGGCTTGCGCGATCTGCATTTTGCTCTCTCAGGCCCTGCACGGTCTGGTCTCGGGATTCTTCCATAAACAGGGTGTGTGTTGGCTGCCAAGGCCGCCCCTGCACCCTTGATCGTTCCTTTCCTCTGTCAGATTCCTATTTCCCAGTCAAGTATTCTCCCCCAGTCAAGAAAAGGACATGAAGCCCCCTTCGAATGCTCTGGATCCAAAATGCCATTCTGTTACAGGGGCAGGCACATGTGCTCTTCAGCTCCGTAGGGCTTTGGGGCTGGAGTTTTCCTTTGACCATCCTCTAGACGGGAAGGCATTTTTCCATGCCGACGGGCTACCCTTTGGACTTGTTACCGGCTGCCAAACCGGGGCTAAAAGCTCCCTGCCCCCTCCAGCGCTGCTTTTCTGGAAGCGCAGCAATAATTCAGTTCCTTCCCAAGAAAACAAAAGTCACTTAGGTGCCTGGTCTCCCCACCTAGTGGAGAATTCAGGGACTCTCTGTTGCTTGGGTGGCCTGAGTTAGGAACCGAATTCTCGCCGGCAGCTGAGCTGCAATTGCGCTTCTGGCAGAGGTCAGAAATTTGCTCGGCCCCTTATAGTGTTTCCAAGAGAAGGTTCGTACATTGGTGACTGTCCCTGGCAGCTGCCCAGCATGGGACTGGGAGCGCCACTCGCCATTGGTCAGTGATTGGCGTGACGTAAAGGGGCGGGGCCTCATCAGCTGTTTGCGGGATGCCCCGAGCGGGCGTATTTTGGAAACAATACCGCGCGTTGCGCGGTGGCTCCTCCGGCGCCAGCTCGTGCCTGCAGCCGACGCTGCCCCAGCTCGCGCCACCCGCCTCCCGCCGCAGCCCGGTGAGCGTCCCGGCGGTCAGGGGCCGGGCGGAGTTGGATCTCACCTCCTCGGGGAAATGAGGAGCGGAGTCGCGCGGAGTGTGGGGGCCCAGGAAGGGTCGTGGGCATCTGGGGTGACCATGAGGAGCTAGGTCGCCGGGGTGCGAGAACGGGATTGCAGAGCACAAATCTGGGCGTGCTGTTCCAAGAGGGACCTGCAGGAAGATTTTGAAATTCAGAGTTGGGCGTAAGTGGGCAAGTGATCCTGGGGTGCACTGCTAAGCTGCGAGAACGCCCCGGCCTTCGGGTCTGGCTTTGAGGCAGGGTCCCGAGTTGTGAGGCATCTTGCCTCCCGCGGAATCTGAAGACCCTTCTTCTTCACAGCTAGACTTTCCCTCCTTCTTCCCAATCGTGTCTGGGCGCCAAGCCCCCGAGTGTTCGTCACGCTGGACCCTGGCGCAGAGCCCTGGCATCACGACCCGGAGGCTGAGACTCACTCCTGGAGTCACCCAGGTGTGTGTGTGTGTGTGTGTGTGTGTGTGTGTGTGTGCGCGCGCGCGTGTTTTGAGATTTTAGCCACTATCGAGGCTGTAGGTGTCTGATTTAAAGCCATCTCCTAAGAGGAGGAGCTGTAAATTCAGCATCCTTGTTGGTGCTGGTAGCTCTGGGGTAGCTCCAGCAGACTTTAATCCCCTTGCCAGGAATAAAGCGTTCTCTGGCTGTACTCTCAGGAAGTGCCCTCTTACTACCACTCTGGACATCACTTTAGCTCAGGGAAGGCTGGGGTCTCTACTCTTACCCAGGTTACATTCGACTTTGCCTAGTATCCCTCCGGAGGATTCCACCGACGGAGAGCCACCTGCAGTTCTTGTGGAGTATGGGACGGGTTCTCGCGTTTGCAGAGCCACGCCCTCTGGCTGCACCTCCCCCATTGTCCAGTCTAGGCAAGGGTTGAACTTTGGGGCTTTGCTGGGAGGGGGAGGGGAGGTGATAGTCTTCAAAGGAAGCTCCAAGACAATAACTCGTGCTTGTGATTGGCTCCCAGGGCCCCTTCTTAGGTTGAGATTGCCAGCCTGCAGCGGGGAGGTGGACGGGCAGGAGAACCCCTGCCAGGTGACAGCACTTGGTCTTTTTTCATCCGGGAACTTTATTTTCTATTGCTGATAAGCTGAGTCCCCCTACTTGCCCTCTGGGAAACGCTATCGAAAGATGTCTGCTCTGTCATCCTAGCATGCACTGGGTTAATTCTCCTGGGGAGAGGGCAGAAACAGGACCACAGATAGCTCAGAGATGGCTTGGGGTGGAGGAAGGGTCGAAGCAAGGACGTTCTCAGAAAGGAAAGATTTCTGTACTCAACTGAGATTTCTTCAAAGACTTAAGCCCGTAGACCGCTTGCTTGTACTTTAAAGACAAGACGCTGGGTGGCCAGAACTCCTGGGAATCTCTAGTGGAGTCTGACAAGAGCACACTTTGCCTTTGCGTGGCCTTAACCATTCTGGTGCTTGCTGCTGCTTCTGGCTGCCTCGTGGGTGCCCTAAGGGAGGCGGGGCTGTGTTGGAAGCTCAAACTGCTGGGTGACTCCAAGTGCAGAATTTCATGAGCCATCAGGTGGAGCTTATCACCAAGAAACAGCCTGCACCGCGAAGGCAGCCGGTGGAGCACAGCGAGAGGGCTGAATTTCACTTCCTTCTGTGAGGCACGTTGCACCTATCTCAGGTTCAGCTCTGGCAGGAATGAGAGGCTGAGTGATGAGGATTTGAAGTCATGGAGATTAGTGAGAATGAGCTGGGCACTTTGCTAGAGGCTGATTCTACCTTGGAAACCAACCTGTGGTGGGTGGACAGCTCTGCTCTGCTCCGCTCCAGGAAAAACGAGAGGGCAGCTGCAGTGACTAACTTGGGTCCCCTCTTCCAGCACACTCTCACCACACTGCAGAGACTGTTTGTTGTGTTGTGCAAGGAGGGGGTGGAGACAGTGTGGATGGGCAGTAGGGCGGGGCTTAGGAAGTTTGGAGGGAACCTGGCTGCGCTAGAATTGCTGGCTTTTGTTTTTGCTGCTGAGTCTAGAGCTCAGCTCAGATGAGTTGAGAGCTTGGAGGTTCCTCCTTGGGAGAGGGGAGTGTTGGTGGTGTGTGTGTTGTGAACACTTATATGTCATTGTGCCTTTCTGTGCCCCCAGTCACTTACAAAAGTTAGCCTTGCTTATGTTTTCCCAGGTACCGAGACCCTACACCTGCTCTTGCTTATAACCCTCAGAGAGAAACTTTGTAACCATCCTAGGTCAGAGGAGGTCAGGGAAGAGTGGCTCTGGTGGTTGTGGGGAAGAGGCGTGGAGGGGCCCTGACCACAGAGGCCATCCATGCTTAGGGGCTGAGTGTTCGCCATGCTTTATTAGCAAGGTTGTATGCCATCAGGAACTGGCTTGGCTCTCTCAAGTAAGAAGCGGAGCCGGAAAGAAAGAAGGGGAGGGGAGCCCTTGATCTGGCCTGATAGGGTAGCATCCCAGATGCCTCCACTGTCCCCTGACAGGAGAGATGGAGCCACCTCAGTGTGTGGAGGAGCTGGAAGATGATGTGTTTCAGCCAGAAGATGGGGAGCCAGGTACGCAGCCTGGAAGCTTGCTCTCTGCTGACCTGCTTGCCCAGAGCCAGCTGGATTGCCCCCTCAGCCGGCTTCAGCTCTTCCCCCTCACCCACTGCTGTGGGCCCGGACTCCGGCCCATCAGCCAGGAAGACAAGGCGACTCAGACTCTCAGTCCAGCCTCCCCAAGCCAGGGTGTCATGCTGCCTTGTGGGGTGACAGAGGAACCCCAGCGACTTTTTTACGGTGAGTGCTCTTGGCTGTAGAGATTGGGGGAAAAGCGGGGACTTTCCCTCCCCAAACCTGCTCTTTGCTTGTTTCCTTCCCCTAACAGCAGCCAGAGATATCGATTCAACTTTTAACCTTCTTCACTTCTTGCTTCTCACCTGTGCTCAGGCCTTCAACAGGGCAAATGGCCTTGTTCTCTCTGTTCTTCCTGGAGGGATTGTTTATCATGGAATCCCTTTATAGTCTGTGTCCTCTCAGTGGCTCTGCCTTTTGAGCCCTGGTAGTGATTTGCCTTCCATGAAGTGGCTAATTCTGGCCTTAAGAGAATGTTAGGGTAGCTGTGGCTCACTGTTGACATGGAGGAAAAGCCCAGCCATTTCTGGTACAGAAGGTTCCTGAAGGCAAAAGGTGGCCTCTAGTTGTCACTTGGGACTTTCTGTGCTTGGAAGGGGAACTGGAGAAAGAGGTTGGGCCTGCCTGGGCTCAGTGTCAACAGAGGGGCAATTTCCAAGGCTAAATCAGACAAGACCCCTTCATTTGTGGGTCTAAATGGTTTGTTTTATGAGAAATATGCCTCCTCTGGCAAAAGGGCAGGATTAGACACTGTTTTCTTCTTTTAGCACACTGGCCCGTGGAGGGAGGGTTAAGAGCTCAGAGGTCATCCTGCTGTGTCTGCAGGAGCAGACTGAGGAGCCGCGGCACTGCACTCACGCTCTGGAGTGAACTGCCCATAGGGCACGACTGGCCAAGCAGTTCTGGCGGGATTCTGAGCAGTTGGATGAGGCCCTGCCAGGGAGGTGGGGGAGGAGGTGGCAGCGCCCCCAGTGGCCACTCTGGTGAGCTGCAGGAGTTTTCGCACTTGCTTTTTTGCTGCTGCTCTCAGAGCTTTGAGTGCTGAGCCCATGTTGCACTAAACAACTGAGGATCCTTTCTGTTCCATCGGCTTTTGCTCTCTCTCCCTCTTTGCTTTCTGGGTGCTTTGCTCAACTCGAGAACTCCGAGGAGCTTCTCTGAAGGAGAGCTTCAACCTGCTGCTACATGAATAATACATTGAGGTCAAGTATAGCTTGATAAATAAGGATAGAAGGTTGCCATGCTCATCACACACACACCTTTCCACCCTGCCCTATGCCATGGTACCAAGTGGAGTGCTGAAGAGGGCTGGTCTGTTCTTTTGTGTTCCAGCGTCAACTTGTGTTGGGTTCAGGCAGGGGTTGAACCCAGACCCTTGTGCGTGCTAGGTCCTCAGCTGGTACTGAGCTGCACTTTCAACCCCCGTAGCAACTTTAATATTCTTGGGCAGATGTCCAAGTTCGGCAGACTGCCCTGGTAAAAGGTAGGCTGCTTCCTCTTTCTGTCCTAAGATGTACCATCAACTCCAGGTCTTGGCCAGTAAGGGGAAGCATGGAGAGGATGGGCCAGGGGTGGAAAACGCTCAGATGTGGGTCCTCTGTTTTTGCAGGCAATGCTGGCTACCGACTCCCTCTCCCTGCCAGTTTCCCTGCAGGCTTGGCCCTCGGGGAGCAGGCCCCTGAAGGGCCGTGGCAACATCGAGCTGAGGTACAGATCGCCAGAAAGCTTCAGTGCATTGCAGACCAGTTCCACCGGCTCCAAGTGCAGCAAGTAGGCATGAGGGCTGAGATGGGGGTGAGGCTGCCGGGGTTTGGGGGCAAGACTTTGCTTCTGTCCTCCTGTCAGTAAGTAACCCAGTCATTGCCAGGCCTCAGGATAGGATCCAGAGTTTTTGCCTTGGCTATTGTCATTACTGTGGACTGGGTGGGCACAGCTCTATAAGCGTTTTTGTTCTCCTCTCAGAGCTCTCTCTGCCTGCTCAGCTTCGCTAGAGCTGGGAGATGCTGATCCCTTTCTGTCAATGGGGTGTCTTTCTGCTCTGGGCTTGACAAACTCAGTCTCCAGACCCAGGTGGGGGGGGGGGCTTGTCTCCTGCAGATTCCAAGGGGAAGATTCTCAGGATGCTGCAGTGAAACTGAGCAGTTGGAGGGGAGTGAGGGGGGTTGCCTGGCTGAGGTGCAGTGGGAAACCGGTAATCAGGCCGGGAGATGGGGCCTGAGTGGGGGAAAGTGGTGGAACCGGTTGAAACCTGACACTTTCCAGCTGGGGAGCCACTCCTCACTGTCTGTGTCTGGTAACCCGGACCTGGGACTCTGGATAGTGTACCTCAGAGTCTCCCCAGACCAGCAGTCCGGTGGGGTGCTCTGCCTAGTGCTTGGCCAGCAGCCTGGCCACCAGCCCACTAGGGCGGGGCATCGCGTGTCAGTGGAGCATGTGGCAGAGTCTATCAACAAAGACGGCTGCTGGCAGGCTCGTGCTGGAGGAGCTCAAGCCTGTCCTGCCAGCCACTGTCTGTGCTGGGTCCTGAAGCACTTAACCCTTCCTCTGTGGCCTGGCTTTTTGGATGGTTGCCAAGACGTGGGAGGAGCCTGAGGCTGGATCCTTGCTTGTACAGCCACTGCCTGGCAAACCCATAACACAGGGAGATGAACACATTCCCTACCTGTGGAACTGTGTTCCCAACCTAGCAAGGCTCTGTGTGTGTGCGTGTGTGTGTGTGTGTGTGTGTGTGTGCGTGTGTGTGTGTGCGCATGTGTGTGAATCTGTCTGTCTGTTGGTCAGAAAAACAAATAACTAACAGGATTGTACACAACCTGGGATTAGATGGGCGACTTTGGGTGGCCTGAGTGGTAACTTTGACCTGGTCCCAACCGTGGCAGCAGCAGTGGGAAGAGGAATTGACCGTGGGTTTCCTGAGAACAAGCCATAGGGTGTTAGGTATGTTTATACTCTGTCACAGAGTCTGAGGGAGATGCCAGGCCACACCTAGTCCTGGTGGGCTCTCTCAGCCTTTAGAGATTTGGAAAGAGGGAAGCCTTGTGCTTAAGTTCTTTTTTTTTTTTTTTTGGTCTTTTTGAGACAGGGTCTCCCTGTAGCCCCAGCTGTCCTGGAACTCACTCTGTAGACCAGGCTGGCCTTGAACTCACAAAGATCTGCCTGCCTCTGCCTCCCGAGTGCTAGGATTAAAGGCGCGCTGAAGTTCTAAAGTCGCCTAGCCACTTGCTCTGGCCCCAGCCCGGTCCCCATTCCCTCTGAATTATCTTGTGGAAACTTGGCTTAGAGATTCCTCTCCAGGCCATGGACAGACTCCCTCTGATTCTTGCTTCCAGTCTCTTGGCCTCCTTCCTGCCCATTCACTTCACCCTGGCTGTAAAGGCCTGTGGCCCAGCCCAGCTCCTAGCTTTTGGTTCTAGTTCTGACTGGGATGGAGGACTGGTGGCTGGAGTCTCTAGCCTCATTTAGAGGACATATGGCAGGCAGCTTTCTTCATTCACAGTCGTCTGACCTCTCTCAGCAGCTGTTTCCCAGGAATGGCTCCTGTCCATTAGTGAGTTCTGACAGGCTGAGACCAGGCTGGAGGGCTCCCCACAGCTGGACCCGGGCTCAGGAGGAGGCCCCCATCCCGAACCCTCCCCAGTTTTTTGCTGGCTGGCATAATTTCTCCCAGTTTAGGACACAGGTCAGTTCTAGATTGCGTGCTGTCTGCTCACCCAGAGCCTCCCCTGATGAGATGGGAAGAACTGTATGTGTCTCCTTTGCCCTGCCTCCCACACTGGCCCCCAGGTTCCCTGCACTCCCCTCCTCACAACCACCTACCTCCACCTTGACAGGAGACTGACCAGGTAGGCCAGAGGGCTATTTTCCCCAATTTGCAATTACAAGGAGACAAACTTTTTGTCTTTTCTTTGGAGAATTCTTTCTAAACCTCATGCCTTTACCCTCACCTATTATGGGGAATGGTGATGGTCTGCGGCAGATGGAGCTGGCTGTCCAAGTCATTTCAGCAACTAGCTTTAAAAAGTGAGTCACAATCAGGCATGGTGGCGCACGCCTTTAATCCTAGCACTCGGGAAGCAGAGGCAGGCGGATCTTTGTGAGTTCAAGGCCAGCCTGGTCTACAGAGTGAGTTCCAGAACAGCTGGGGCTACAAGGAGACCCTGTCTCAAAAAGACCAAAAAAAAAAAGTAAGGAAAAAAAGCACACTTGATGCTCCTACATTACTGTTGGTTTTGCTTGTTTCTGTTTCTTTTTTTTTTCTTTTTCTTTAAAAAAATTTTTTTTTTTATTTCTGTATGTGTAGGAATGTACTGTCTGCATGCAGGTTTGTGCACCCGTGTCATGCAATGCCGCGGAGGTCAGAAGAGGGTGTCGGATTCCCTTGGAACTGGAGTTCTCCTGGAATTGGAGTTTCAGACGGTTCTTGGCCACCATGTGGGTGCTGGGGATCTGAACCTGGGTCCTCTGTAAGAGCGGTCGGCGCTCTTAACTGCTAGGCCATCTCTCCAGCCCTCTTTTTCTTTTTTATAAATAGGGTCTCACTATGTAATCCTGGCTGACCTAGAACTCACTATGTAGACCAGACTAGGCTCAAACTTACATGGATCTACCTGCTTCTGCCTCCCAAGTGCTGGGACTAAAGGCATGCAGGTTTTGGGATTTTTCTTCTTTTTTTTTTTTTCTGAGTGGGCAGTGTTAAAACAGGATATCCCTGTAGTCCTGTCTGGTCTGAGACTCACTATATAGACCAGGCTGTCCTCAAACTGACAAAGATCTTCCTTCTTCTGCATTCTTTTTTTTTTTTAATTTTTTTTTAAATTTTTATTTATTTTGGTATGTGCATGAATGTACTGTCTGCATGCAGGTCTGTGCACCCGTGTCATGCAATGCCGCGGAGGTCAGAAGAGGGTCTCGGATTACCCTGGAACTGGAGTTCTCCTGAAATTGGAGTTTCAGACGGTTCTCGGCCGCCATGTGGGTGCTGGGGATCGAACCCGGGTCCTCTGCAAGAGCGGTCGGCGCTCTTAACCGTTAGGCCATCTCTCCAGCCCCTCTTCTGCATATTTAAGTGATGGGATGAAAGGTTTGTGCCACCATGCCCAGCCTGTTTAGTTTTTTTTGAGACAGAGTCTCACTAAGTAGTCGTGGCTGATCTGGAACCCACTATGTAGAGCAGGCTCATGGCAATCCTCCTGCCTCAGCCTCTCAAATGCTGGAATTACAGGGATGAGATACCACCTGGCCCTTTCCTACATTGTGAACTTTATCTTCTTTTCATCTTCCCTTTCCATTTTGTTTGAGACAGGGTCATAGTATGTTGCCCTGGCTGGCCTCAAACTCTCCATGTAGACCAGCCTGGCCTCAAACTCATAGAGATCTGCCTGCCTCTGCCTTCTAAGTACAGGGACAAAAAAGTGTATGCCACCATGCCCAGCCCCTTCCCATTATTTTTTTTTTCTGAAAGAGAGCCTAAGGCACTGGGAAGTAAGTTTTTGAGTATTAAGTCTTTAGGTTTCCAACAGAGAGAAGCTGAGGTTTGAGTAACAGCTCTGCCACTCACTAATCATTGGGAACTCATTTGACCTCCCAGAGCCTTTCCTCTTCTGTAAATTAGGGCTAATAGCACAGAATTTCACTGTGACAATTAAGTGAAAAAATACCCGTGAAACCAAGCACACAGTAGATGTTCTTACATGTTTCCTTCCGCTTATGTTATGGTCCCTCCCAATTGCCTGTCACATTTGTTCTTGGGGGTTCACATTTGTTCTTGGGGGTTCACATTTGTTCTTGGGGGTTCACATTTGTTCTTGGGGGTTCACAGTTCATGTCCCCACTCTACCTAGCAAGCCGGTCCTGAGCAGAGTTGCCTTTCCTGACCTTTCCTCTACCCACTCTGTCCAGAGAAATCAGTATCCAGGCTGTCCAGTTGTAGGCCTGGGCCTTATCCATTTCTTCTCGGGGGAATGATAGTTATTCCCCGTCATTATGGGCTGAAGTTAGAGGCTGGAGAAAGACAACCCTCGAGGTGATAGGGAGGTTGAGGAGTCCTGACTGTCTCCTTTCTTCATATCATTATTAATTTTTTAATCTGTCTTGGTCTTCATAGCATTATTATTTTGAGACAGAGTCTCAGCCCAGGCTGGCCTTGAACTTGCTATGTAGCTAAAGATGATATTTAACTTCTTGTACACCACCAGTGCTGGGATTACAGATGTGCACCACTGTACTAGATTTATATGGTGCTGGGAATCAAACCCAGGACTTTGTCCTTTCAAGGCACGCAGTCCAACCATTGAGCTCCTGTCCCAACCCTAGCTATTCTTGTATTTTTGTATTTGGTTTTTTGTTTTGTTTTGTTTTTCCTACGATGGGAGCAGAGGAAGGGACATGACGATGTAAGATGGCATCCTGACAAATCAAGTGGGTCAGTTGTGACCCTAGAGGCAACCTTGTTCCCAGTTGCCCATGGTGTTAGTTTAAGTGAGCTGTATGCCTTACACTTACTTCTCAGCCATATGCTGTCTGGTTATATTTTCTGAGGAGTATAACTGGGTGGAAGACTAAGCTGGTTACCCAAGTGACGTGTCAGGCCGTCTCCTCTCCACCCACAGACAAGAGAGTTTATAGGTAGCGTTCAGTCCCGCAGTATTCAGTTAGTTTTTGGGTTTCTAAAGCAGTTAGAAAGTTGGAGGTGAAGCCAGGCGTGGTGGCGCATGCCTTTAATCCTAGCACTTGGGAGGCAGAGGCAGGTGGATCTTTGTGAGTTCAAGGCCAGCCTGGTCTAAATAACAAATTCAAGGCCAGCCCTGTCTAAATAGAGTTCAAGGCCAGCCCTGTCTCAAAAAAAAAAAAAGAAAGAAAGTTGGAGGTGAAATGAGTGGAGGGAAAATGTTCCCCTTCTTTCTCTTCTTTTTCTATCCTCTCTTCGCCCTTCTTTCTATCCCTTTTCTTCCTTTCTTTCTCTCTTATGTTCTCTGTTTCTTTCTTAAGGGATTGGGTAGGTGTGACAGGGTCTTGCTATATTGCTTAAACTGGCTTTGTACTCCCTGAGCGCTGGGATTACAGGCATATACCACCACGCTCAGTTTAAGGAAAAGCTTCTCCAGACTTCCCCGGTGTTTCACCTCCTTCCGCCAGGTCAGGAGGGCAGGTTCCTGCTTTGTTCCCCTTGGCTGGCAGGCTGCAGTGGTCTCTGATGGTTCAGTGACGGGGATCAACTTGGACTTGGGTTCTGAGTGGGTGGCTTTCCAATTTCTGTGTGGAGGAAGGATCTGGTTCGGTTCCTGATGGAGTCTCTTCCTGATGGAGCTCCCTGCTGCCCTACCCAGAACAGCTGAGTCTGTGTTTCTGTTTGTTCTTTGAGAGTTGCTGCTCCAGCCAGTGTAGGGCTG
The DNA here is from genome assembly GCA_009823505.1 of Rhizomys pruinosus. Lineage (NCBI taxonomy): Eukaryota > Metazoa > Chordata > Mammalia > Rodentia > Spalacidae > Rhizomys > Rhizomys pruinosus. Next base: position 30,893 of record VZQC01010220.1, read on the forward strand.
GGGAGAGGCAGTAACTGATTTCCTGTGGGAAAGTCCACTAGGACAGGAATACAGTCTCCACAGGTAGGGAATGTATTCACTTTTCCATCTTGAAATGTGAAGGGGTATTTCTGGACAATGTTATGAAGCTCAAAAAAGGCTTTGAAGAAGCAACAATACAAAAGGGTTAGAATTGTTCATGTTGGGGCTGGAGAGATAGCCTAATGGTTAAGAGCACCGACTGCTCTTGCAGAGGACCCAGGTTCGATCCCCAGCACCCACATGGTGACTAAGAACCATCTGTAACTCCAATTCCAGGAGAACTCCAGTTCCAGGGGAATCCGAGACCCTCTTCTGACCTCCTTGGCATAGCATGACATGGGTGCACAAACCTACATGCAGACAGTACATTCATACACATACAAAAATAAAAAAATAAGCTGAGCGTGGTAGCACATGCCTTTAATCCTAGCACTTGGGAGGCAGAAGCAGGCAGATCTCTGTGAGTTCAAGGCCAGCCTAGTCTACAGAGTGAATTCCAGGACAGCTGGGGCTACAGGGAGACCCTGTCTCGAAAAGACCAAATAAATAAATAAATAAATAAATAAATAAATAAATAAATAAATAAAAATAGATAGATAAAAAATAAAAAAAAAAAGAATTGTTCATGTTGAAAATAAGTTTTTCCAAAACCAGGCGTGGTGGTGCATTCCTGTAATCTCAGCACTTGGGAGGCAGAGGCAGGTGGATCTCTGTGAGTTCAAGGCCAGCCTGGTCTACAGAATGAGCTCCAGGGCAACTGGGGCTACAGGGAGACCCTGTCTCAAAAAGACCAAGAAAAAAAAGAAAAAGAAAAAAAGTTTTTCACTTGGACCAGGAATGGCTCCACTCAGAAAAATCAGATTATAAATTCCCTGAATAGTAATTAAACTTTTTGGAAAATGAAATCTGAAAACTTTTAGCTACTCGGCTGAAGCCACCTTTATTTGCAACATCCAAGGAAGGACCAGGGACTTTCAAGCAAATCTGGGTAAAAATCCCTGTCCTGCCACTTATATGAGCTTTGTAACGCTTCCAGATTGCAGGTCCCAGTGCTTACCCTGCACAGGGGCTATGAAAGTCCTCCGGGAATTCTAACACAAGGAACTATTGGCCCGGAGTCAGAGTCGTGCCTAGCACACTGGAGGCTTTGATGGCAGGACTGCAGAAACCAAAACCGAGCACAGAACTGATGATTTGGACATTTGAACACATTTGGAAAGATTAAAAGATGAGTTTGGCAGTGGGTCTGCTGGTGAAAGACTGTAATCCCAGCTACTAAGGAAGGTTGGATTGCAAATTCAAGGACCACCTGGGCAATTTAGTAAAATCCTGTGTCAAAATGCAAAAGAGGAATGGGGATATAGATCAGTGGTAGAAAGCCTGCCGAGATGTGCAGGGCACACACACACACACACACACACACACACATACACATGCACACACAGGAGTTTGGGATTTTGCTCGAACCTGATTTTATAATTCTTGGGGAGCTCTCTTGGAAGTTGTACCCAATTTGTGTTTGCATGGCTCATTAACTAGCAGTTTCTCTACCCAGCATCCTGGATCCTTTGTTCTGGGAGCCCCTGACTGCTTCCTGACCCTTGAGATGTTCTCCTCCGTGTTGGTGAGTGGTTTTCTGGGGCCGACACCGTGGCTAATGATGTCACTTGGGCTCTAGATACAATAATCCTATACCAGGGCCCTGGAGATTTGTTCTAGAGTGAAAAGTGCCCTTAGCAAACGACCCTCTGTCCCAGGAGAGGGAGGTGTACCCAGGACAGTGCTAGGGAAAGAGCGAGGTGGGGGGAGGGGTCTCGGAAAGCTGGCGTGCGTGAGAGCCAGTGCTGGGGCTCGGGGGCCCTGTGTTTGCTCTGTGGCTGGCTCTGTTTATATCACTCGCTATATTTAGCTTCTGAGTCATCGGCGTGGCAGACTAGAGGCCGAGTTCCCCACACACTCTGCACCTGACTGCTCTCTCTTCCAGGAGAAAGCCTTGTAGTTCCGGGCAGTTCATCGGGCAGTTCATCGCTCCCTGCCCACCAAAGCAGGCTATAGAGATGGGAATTAGCCTTGATGTGTTTTCAGGGAGGGGGGGAGGTGGTGGGAAGACAGGATTGGAGAAACACAAAGAGGAATAAAGAAAAGTGCCTAGTTTGCCTTTTGATCCATGCCTGACAAGCCAAGAGGGCACATTCCAAGACCAGAACAAGAACAGTCTGCCTATGTGCCGAGAATTCCAACCTTTATCCTTGCCCAGTCTGCCTTGTCCTGTCCAGCAGACTGACTCCAGATAGAAAAAGAATAGCCAGCTGCAAAGGCCCCCAGTTGGGAGTCTGAGTCCTGTGGTTCCTTCTCCATAGTTGTACAGCCTCTCAACAGGCCTGCCCTCCCCCTCTCCCAGCCTCTCCCTCCCTCCTCATTGACTGGGACACATACCTCTTCCTTCCCAAGTTCTTTTTTTTTTTTTTTTTTTTTTTTTGGGGGCATATTTTTGAGGCAGGGTCTCCCTTTCAGTACCACCTGTCCTGGAGCTCACTCTGTAGACCAGGCTGGCCTTGAACTCATAGAGATCCGCCTACCTCTGCCTCCCGAGTGCTGGGATTAAAGGCATGCACCACCACGCCCAGCTCCTCCCAAGTTCTTAAAAAGTTGCCTAATGGTCCCATGGAGTTGGACTGGGGTGAAAGGAAACCGAAGTACAAAGTGACCTCTCGGGGATCTAGGTAGGGGTCTCAGTAGTTTCTACCTCCAGGTTATGAGGATAGGGACGTGAATGACGCTCCATAGCACTGTCCCCTCCTTGGCTTCGTGGCCCCCATTGGCTGGATCCAGTGCCCTCCAGTTGTGCTGGAAGCCCTACTGCCTCCAGCTAAGAAATGGTTGTTCTATGCTCCCCTTTCTTCTTTTTTTTTTTTGTCTTTTCGAGACAGGGTCTCCCTGTAGCCCCAGCTGTCCTGGAACTCACTCTGTAGACCAGGTTGGCCTTGAACTCACAAAGATCCGCCTGCCTCTGCAGTCATTGGCTTCGCTCTGCTCTGGAGGCTTCGGCATCCCGATAGCACCATGGCTGCTGAGAAAGCTCTTGGCAAGAACTGTTTTCTTCCTTTTTCCTTCTTTCACATTGCAAGTTGTGGGGCATCTGGGGTAGGGACTCACTGGGCTCCTGGGTGGTCTGCTGGGGGTCATTCCTGGCTTAGCCTCTCTACTTTGGAATCTGAGCCCAGCTATCTCTGGCTACTGTGACTAATTCCAAAGTAGGAAGGGTTTCATGTCCTAATGGTTCTTGGGGGACAGGAGCAGGCTTGTGAGCAGAGCAAGGTGAGATGGGTCCCTGGCTGTCTTCCTGTTCACCGGGACTGACAATCTGCTCAGTGCTGCCACCAGGCCCAGGGAGGGATATATATATCTATAATTTTTTTTTTTTCCATTTTATCAGCAGAACAGACTTGTACTTCCAGACTCATTGTTCCTGTTTTATAGGAATCAGGCTCAGAGAAGTAAGGTAACATGCCTAAATTAGTCTGTAAGTGCTGAATGTGGAGTTGTACACTGGATTGATTCTAAACCCATGATCTTCCCACCTCACCAGCCCTGCCTCCCAGCAAACATGTTCCAGTAAGCAAGGGTACATGGAATCGTCATTCATCGCCTTAACCAGTCTGACTCATATAATACTTAATTTTATGTTTTTGCTTTCTCTTTCATTAGATTATAAAATAATTGAGAACAAGATTATATCCAAATCACCTTTGTTGCCCTGTCATAGCTCTTAGGTCTCCTGGGCTTGATAAAAACCTCGCTAATTTTAGCAAAACATCTTCCCAATTTCTCCAGAGTGGAATTTTCCTAAGGTTGTTCCCATTGTCAGCTGGAGGCCCCTTCCTTCAGTCTTGGCCTGGATATAGTTTTACAGCGTGACAGGGGAAGGAAAAGGGGCAGCAAAACTTTACTTCATAGCATGGGCATCCCTCTTTGTTGTAGACTGTACAGTTCTGCATTTCGAAGCTAATGAGGGTGGTTTGAGAACATGTTCTAAAGTGCTAATTCCTGGGCTGGAGAGATGGCCTAGAGGTTAAGAGCACCGACTGCTCTTGCAGAGGACCAGGGTTCAATCCCCAGCACCCACATGGCAGTTGAAAACCGTCTGTAACTCCAATTCCAGGAGAATCCGACACCCTCTTCTGACCTCCATGTGCAGTGCATGACACGGGTGCACAAACCTACATGCAGACAGTACATTCGTACACATAAAATTAATTAATTAATTAATTAATTAAAAAATAATAAAGTGCTAATTCCTGGCCAGTTTTAGCTTTAGTCCTGTTGCACCTTCAGTTAGCTCAGCTGCTGAAAAGGTTTGTTTTTTTTTTCTTCCTAGCCCATAGCACCCTTTCTGAATACTTAATGATCTGGAAACAATGTCTTTAAACATACTAGGCAAGCAGTTTAGTGAGGAATCTCTTTCCGGAGTAATTCTGTTTTCGTAATGTAAGTAAACACTGATGTTTAGGGAAAGAGCAGCTCGGTGGGGCTGAGGGTGCAGCTCAGCGGCCGAGCACTTCCCCAGCATGCTCGAGGTTCGAGGTTTGACCTCCAGCACTGTAAATACTTTTTTTCCCTTTCAAGAACAGCCTGGGATTCAAAATCAGGGGTTTGAATAGAATACCTCATTCTTTCTTTCTCACCTGCTTAGGATGATTTTTTTTTTTTTTGAGGTGTCGTTGGCTTTCCTCACCCGTAAAATGGGGTTGGTAGCCCCTGCCTATCTGGTGTCCCAGCTCTTTGTAAGGATCCAGTGAGGAGATAGGAAAACCCTCTGTTCCAAGTCCAAGATGGTTTTACCCCCAAAAAACTGACTATCTGTATGGTAATTTTGCAATTTCAACGGTTAGGTCTTTTTCAGGTTTCTTTGGATTTCTTCTGGTGGAACTTAAACTCCTGGGGAGCATTCTGGAACCATTCGAGCAACATGACCCCCAGAGTGCATGATAGGTTGGCTTCTCAAACTTGAGAGAGGGCACGGGAGATGCATACTATCCCGGAGGCCAGGAATCAATGCTGTTTGTTGACTCTCACGCCTTTTGCTATTTAAGCCAATTTTGCACCCCCTGATTCGTTTGGTGATCATGTGCACGTTTGATTTTGTGTCTAATCCTAATTACCCTCTTGTTAGTGGATACTGTATTGGGTCCCCCAAGTCACGCTTTCTGCTATTTCCTTTTTTCCTTCCTTGTACTCCTGCCTTTGTCGCTTCTATGCTTGTCTTCTCTTTTCTTGTCTTCTTTCTTTCTTTCTTACCATCTCTGCTCTTTCCATCCACTCTTATTTGTTACCTTCTTCTCTATGGCCTCCTCTCTTCCTTTCTGTATTACCTATCTTATCTTTTTCTTTCTTTCACTGCTCTTCTTGTTTTACACTTTCGTGTACTTCTCCCTTTCTCTCTTTTCCCTGNCTCCCTCGCTCCTTCCTTCCTTCCTTCCCTCCTTCCTTCCTTCCTTCCTTCCTTCCTTCCTTCCTTTTTTTATGAATCTGTCACATAAAGGACATCTGTCCACCTTGGTCAGACATTAGCCTTGGACAAGTGGGTTACCTTTTGGGTCTGAGTCTTCTGTAGTCAGTCCCACATGCTCTGGTTGGGCACCCACAGGGTACCCTCCAACTTCCCAATACACACGAGGGGTGACTGAGCATTCAGTTGTAGTGCCTTGTACATGGTGGAGACTTAAACACCTCTTCCTCATCCCTGCCTTCCCTGATCATAGCAGGGAAGAGAAGTTCATCCTGGGTTGGGCTCTGGGGTTGCTCAGGAGAATGTTTTCCTCCCTGAGCTTGATCGCTCTTTCTTCCCTCCCTCCCCCCCTCTTTCATTCTTTCTTTCTTTCTTTCATTTTATTTTTTTCTTTTCTTAATTTTCTTAAATTTATTTATTCTTGTATGTGTATGAATGTACTGTCTGCATGTAGGTTTGTGCACCCGTGTCATGTACTCTTTCTTTCTTTCTTTCTTTCTTTCTTTCTTTCTTTCTTTCTTTCTTTCTTTCTTATGTGTTTGGGTGTGTGTATATGCATGTGTGTGTATGTATATGGGTACGTGTGTCATAGCACCCCCTTTGGGGGTTAGAACAACCTGCAGAAGTCAGTTCTCTCTTTCCACCATGTGGGTTCTGGGAATTGAACACAGATTATCAACCTTCATGGCAAGTCCTTTTACCCACTTAGCCATTTTGCCAGCGCCCCCACCCCCCGAGAATTTTCCATTCCTTCCCTCTATTTTCAGTTCAAGGACCCATGAGTCTGAGGGCTCTGGAGTTAGCATTCCATGTCCCACTCCCAGTGTCTCATCCTTGGGCCACTCAGACTGTGGTTTCTAGGAGCCCCCATTCCAAGGCATCCGTTCCTGGTAGAGGAAAGCTGGGCCCTGCTCCAGGGTTTGCCCTCGGTGATCGCAGATTGTATGCTGGGCACCAGGCCAGGTGTCTGAGACTCAGAGGCCAGCAGTACTCCTTCCTGGTTCCCCCTTCCTTCTCCCTTCTCCTCCACACCCTCCTCTGGAGGGACCCATGCTCTCTGCTGTTTTGCTGTCTTTGTGTCCTTCATCCTGTTCAGCGAAGGCTGATTTCCTTCCTCCTCGCAGTTCTCTCTGGCCTCCCTTCAAGTCCTTTTTCTGTCCTTTCTCATCGGTCTCTTTTGTTTGACTTTTAGAGCTATTTTGTTTATTGTTGCTCCTTGTAATCAGGGTTTTCTTTGAGTCTTGGTGTGTGGCACTTTGGTTTCCTTTGGAGGCAGGTGTAGAAGAGCACTAAGCATAATGTGTGTATACCATAAGGAGTACTCAAGGCCTAGAGATGGCTCCCAGCCCTCCCCAGCCAGTGTCCAGGTCTAAACCCTACTTGGTCACTTATGGAACCAAGTCCATAGTGCTCTGTGTTGAGGTGACAAACTCCTTGGGGTTGGAAAGCACCTCAGGGTGTCTGTGGCCTGGCTGCCGCAGAGGTACCTGGGCAGAGTCTATGTCTGCATTGGCCACTGGGACAAGAGATTGTTTTGACAGAAAGAGGTTGAGAGGGACTGAAGAAGGAATCAGATTTGAAGTGTTTTCTTCTAGGCCGTAGGATCATGAGTGATTTTTATCTTTTTTAATTTCTCGTGTTTTATAATTTTCTACAATTAATATGTATTGCTTTATGATTAAAAAACACAAACTTTCCTTCTGATCTTTTGTTTTTTTTTTATTATTTTGGGGGCTCTGGGAATTGAATACAGGGTCCCCATGTATGCTAGGCAAGTGTTCTACCACTGAACATATCTCCAGCTTTCTTCTGATTAGAAAAAAGGACTTATTTTAGCCAGGCGGGTGGCACACGCCTTTAATCATAGCACTTGGGAGGCAGAGGCAGGTGGATCTTTGTGAGTTCAAGGCCAGCCTGGTCTACATAGCGAGTTCCAGGACAGCCGAAGCTACCAGGAGACCCTGTCTCAAAAAGACCAAAAAAACCAAAAAAAAAAAAAAAAAAGGACTTATTTTTATTGTTTTAAATTATGTGTATATGTGTATGACTGAGTGTGGCTGTGTGCTTGTGAATGCAGATGGTTGCAGAGGTCACACGAGTCAGATTCTCCTGGAGCTGGAGTTACAGGCAGTTGTGAGCCACTGGATGTGATGCTGGGACTGAATTCAGGTCCTTTGGAAGAGCAGTATGCGTTCATTAAACTCTGAGCCATCTCTCCAGCCTTCCTCTTCTGATTTCTAAACTGTTACTCAGGGAACTTGTTCAATATGTAAATGCATGGCCCCCTCCCTGGACATGCTGACATGAGTTTGGAAGCCACAGATCTAATATAACACCTATGTTATCTTGGCAAGCCAAGTGAGTTTTCATAAACAAGTTAGTGCGAGATCTGGCCCAAAGCCAGGCCCTCTGATTCCTGGTCTGAGGATCTAACCACCTCCCTCAGTGCCTTCTTTTTAGCTCATAAGCCCTGAAGACTCACAGTAGAGGCATAGAGCTGGGTTCTTGCCGAAGGCTGGCCTGTGTCACTGCTACCTGCATCTATGTTCTACCCCCTGCCAACCTTCAGCTGCCCATTCTCAGCACTCACTAGCCTACAGCTGCTTTTATGTCTCCAAACACCGCCAAAAGATGGGGTGAGGTTATTGCCTCACCTCACTCCCAGGGACCTCAGGACCCAAGAAGTTGCCCAGGTAGCAAATGATTTCTGCTAGTGGGATTTGAGGAAAACCAGGGCATACAGAGGTGGGATTGGCCCCGAACTTGAATCGTAGACCTATGCTCTACTTCCTTGGCCATCAAGCTATTTTTTTTATTAAAGTAAATTTAATTTATTATTTTTATTTTATGTGTATGAGTGTATTGCCTGCATGTAGGTAGGTGTGCCTGTGTTGTGCAATGCACTAGGAGGTCAGAAGAGGGCATTGGAACCCCTGCAACTGGAGTTATCACTGGTTGTAGCCACTATGTTGGGTGCTAGGAACTGAACCTGGGCCCTCTGCAAGAGCAGTCAGTGCTCTTAACCACTGAGGCCTCTCTCCAGCCGTAATCAAGCTGTTCTGAGATGCTGTAGTGAAGGGAAGGATGGTTGGTCTGCTCTGGTAGAAAGAAGATGCTTGGTGTTAGTAGAGCATGTGATGATAGGTAGGGCTGATGCTCTGGGGTCTATCCAGTCTCTACTACTTACTAGGTGTGTGATAGCCAAGATACCCAACTTTAGCTATCTCAGTTACAATGGACATGATTAAATGTACCCATTCATAGGATTTTGAGAGGCAGTAAGGTCTAACACACATAGAATGCCTGTCATCCTGTAGTGTGCCTGGAAACTCTAGAGATCTTTTTGAAAACGCATATTCTGATTCAGTGGGTTGTTATTTCTAGTGAGCTTCTGGGTAATGCTGAAGCTATTGGCTTCACACCTTGAGAGGCCAGGATGTAGTGTGCGAGGGCGACCTGGCTCACGCTGAGAGGCCAGGATGTAGTGTGTGAGGATGACCTGGCACACTCTGAGAAGCCAGGATGTAGTGTGCGAGGGTGACCTGGCACACTCTGAGAAGCCAGGATGTAGTGTGCGAGGGCGACCTGGCACACTCTGAGATGCCAGGATGTAGTGTGCGAGGATGACCTGGCACACTCTGAGAGGCCAGGATGTAGTGTGCAAGGATGACCTGGCACACTCTGAGAGGCCAGGATGTAGTGTGCGAGGGCGACCTGGCACACTCTGCTTACCACTTCGATTGTAGTCATTTTCACCTGTACTTTTCAGGCAGGTACCAGAGGAGATTGGGAATGCCAGAGGCTGGCCTCTTTGGGGACCCGTCTTTTCCTGGGGTCTCCTGTCCCAGTCATGACCTTTGCACCTGTCCTGGGCAGCAGCTGAGGACTGCTGGTAGAGGGGCTGTCCCAGCTGCCGCAGACCTGAGTCTCAACTCTGCAGCTGAGTCCATTTTCACGCTGCTCTACTCTAACCAGATTTTCTGAAGCCGGGTGTGTTTCCTCTTTTTACTCATCTTTGTTTACAAAGCATGAGGAAGATATCAGTCTCCTACGTGCTATTTGCCAGGCCTTTCTGTGGCACACCCGACTTCCCTTACCTGCTTGGCAGGCACTATGCCTCCAGCTCACTGACTCCTTCTCCACGCTTCCCTCCACTGTTGCCATGGGGTGTTCCTTGTCAGCCTCAGTGGACAGTGCATTTCTCTTTGTAGCTGAGGGCACTGGGCACGGGACCTACAACCTGCCTAGTTGCCTGCTGGCTGGAATCTGACAGCTCTAGGAGTCCAGGAAATCTGCGCTCATGCCCCACTTGTCTTACTGACTTATTTTAGGAGTGCCTAGGAGTTGCCTGATAGGGACTGATGGTCGTGGTTAAAGACTGCCTGAGAGAGGGCTCCCACCCACCCCCAACCCACCCCCTTGAACACTTCACATAAACTTGCTTGCTGACCGAGCCACTGAAGGAATCCAAGTCCAGCCTGTGCTGGCCCCTCTGCATACTAGGTTTTTATTCTCCTGTCCACTGAGAACCCTGTGGAGGGCCCCAGCCCCATCCTCCTACCCTGGCATTCAAGGAGAGAACAAAGACCGCCTCTTCCAGCGCTCCCTTGTCCCCCTGTGGGCCTCTGCTGGCCTCTGGGAAATGCTACCTGGATGGACAGGACACCAGCCACAATCCTGGCAGCCTCTGACCCCCAGACTTAGCCACTAGCTTCCCAGCATGACCGTAGGACCTGGGATAACCTCCAGAGCATGGTGTGCATTCTTTGTTTTTATTTTGTTTTTGAATGTGTTCTTGCTTAACGTTTAATTGGCTCCAGTCAGTAGGAAAGCGCTCCAAGAGGGATTATTTATGGCTTACTGTCAAGAGCAGCTATAAAAAGGGCAGCCCAGAGCTGAGGATGCTGAAGGGGGAGAGGGCAGGCACACGTGTGTGTGTGTGTGTGTGTGTGTGTGTGTGTGTGTGTGTGTGTATGCGTATTTGCACTGGATGAAATCAGATTTTTGCTGCCTCAGCAGTGTGGTTTAAATTGAAGATTAACCCTTTGACCTTCACAGTGTCAAATCACTTGCAGATGGAGGGTCCCCACCCCCTTTCTCCCTTGTTCTCTGTGTTCCTTTGGAGTGGAGGAAAAGGGGGGGGGGGTGCTTCTTGTCTTTCTCACTCAAGCAAGTTTGTTGTTCATGCAGCTGAGGTTTGGGGGGCTTAGGAGCCAATCTGATTAAAAGCAGTACTTGGCTAAACTCTGGAAAATCCTGCGAGCTGGGGAGAAAGTCTAATATCATGTCCCGTCCCCACACCGCCGCTTGCACAGAGCTCACACAGCATGGTCTTTTCTTTTTAATGCCAAAACTGCAGTTGTCTTTGGAAAACACAGGCATCTCTCTCGTCCTCTCTCCTCCCAGTCTGCTGGATGGCACAGCAGCCCCAGCCTGAGGTCTGGCCGTGGGCAGTTTTGGGGAACAAGTAAGGAGCCTGTGGTCTAGGTTGGTGCCTGGCACTAACGATCATCTCTTTCCCTTACAGTATCAACAGAACCGAGACCGAGCGTGGTGGCAGGTCTTCCTGTTCCTGCACAACCTGGCCTTGAACAGAGAAGGAAACAGGGATGGGGCAGGTCCCAGGTGAGGCTGGGCTGCCCTTGTCAAGTGGGGCACCAGGAATGCAGTCTGCAAGAGGACAGACATCTGGGAGGACAGAGACTGTCTTGTGACATTTTGATACTTTTTAAGTTTCTCTCTTTGTGTACATACGACATACCCCACTAGGACCTTCTTCCCCTCATCAAGACCTCTGCTGGGATTGGGGGCTTTTGTCAAACACTGTTGAAGGAGAGGTGACTGCCGGTTCCTAAGGCGCTGACAGGTAGATTCTCTGCGTGCAGTTGTGGAAGATGACCAGTCAGTGATGTTCTCTAGGAAGTGGACTAAGGTTTTTCTACAGGAACTCCGCTCAGAAATAAGAGACTGGAGTAGACTCCCAGTTCCACCAAACTTGCCAGGTTTCCCTCATGCCTGGGGTCCTGATAGAAACACTGCTTTAACCCACCAGGACCTTGGTCAGGGGTTTCCTGGCTAAGGATGGCAGTGCGACAGCCAGCCAGCCAGCTTCACATCTGGGTTCCCACTTGGCACAGCCATGGGCTCAGGGATTCTTGCCCGGACCCTATCACCTCCAGAAGACCTCAGGGAGGGCTGGACTTTTCCAAGTACCCCTCAAAGGTGCCATGAACTGAATCAAACTTGATAGGCCTCAAGTCTGACGTGGTCCCAGGTGGAAGCCCCTGGATTGATCCTGAGGTGCCAACTACTGCCACCTCTGCTGCCTGGGTGTCAACTGCACATGAGCCAAGTAGCCAGTCACTGTGTTGTACCCAGCAGGCTGTGCCTTTGTCAGCTCTGTTTTCAAGATACCCCACCAACTGGACCAGACGTTATCGACTCCAGCATCTGCACTGCGTGATGGGGTAGCTGTGCAGGGGGTATAGTGGGAATAAGGCAGCCATCCCACTGATAAGTCAGCCCCAGGGGACCCAAGACTTCTTGGTTTCTTTGGAAAGACATACCTCCTCCCCCTTATTCCCCCCTTCCTTCTTCACACCTAGTGGGATACAGGAAGAAGCCTGGACAGTGGCTTTGTCAGCTGAAAAGTGGCTTTTGAAGTAATAGACAGTGATTAAAACTGTGGAACCATCAGAGCTGGTAGACATTTCCTGTCTTCCTTCAGCTTCCGGGCTAGGCTAGAAGAGTGAGCTCTGGAGCGGAGCCGGCAGGATCCCAGTTTGCCTCTGGACTTCCTGTCCCTGCTGTGCCGCTAATGGAGGGAACTGAAAGCAGCTGATCTCAGTCACAGGGAACCTCTTAACCAGACATCTAGAAATTAAATGATCATTTTTTGCATATGTAAGAAAAGACATTGGTGCTAAAGATGAAGCAAGACCCGAGGAAAGAACGGCCTCCCTGGGCAAAGAGGACCCTAGAGTTCCTCAAGGAATTTAGAGGAGGAGCCCAGAGTAGACTCAAATCTGAGCAAGACCAAGATCTTCCATTTCTGCAGAGAGGGGGTCTTCAGTACTGTAGAAGGACAACTAATCTCTGGATATAGAGTTGGGCAGGTTTTTCACTTCACAAGGACACCTCACAAGGGAGCTGAAGTCTAACCTGGGCTCTGCTCTCTATGCTGTGTCCAGATGTGGGGATGTATCTGCTCAAAGTTAGGGGTGCCTTTCCTAATTTGCACAAAGGTACTATATGTACTCTCAGTGGTTCCGAGAATGACTTAAAGGTATGCGTGTAAGCCTTTCCTGCTCAGATGATAGAGAGAGAATATCTCTTCTTGGTCAGAATCATTTTCTCAGGGTGTGTACCATGGCTTGTCTGCTAAGAAGATGGGTTCCTACTTGCAAAGAGAAGGGGAACTCAGAAAATATGAAGACTGGTTTGGGGATGTGCTGACCATTGTAAAGCCCAGCCTTTGTGTGGGACATAGGCTGTCTTCCCCTCTCCTGGCTACCACAGCTCGGCTTTTGGGATGTGCTTGAATGGTACATGTGTACCTCTCCCCCCAGTACTGTGTACACCAGCAGACCTCCCATCTGTGCTGATGCACAGCCATCAGCTGTAGAGACCTTGCCAGACCCAGGCTGGTGCCGCAGGGCCCATCTTGAGAAGTCAGGCCAGAGTTTGATCTGAACATTGAGCCTGGGGGCAGATGGAAACTGATCAAAATGTACACCTTTACCTCCTGCACAGCCAGCAACTGTCTTGGGCCAGCCAGGGTAAAATTCAACACCCTCCCCTCCCCAGCCTCCACCAACTTGAATCCAGGCTGGGGTTGAAGCTCAATGGTAGAGTGTCTAGCAGTCCAGAGACTTTTGGATGGATCCCCAGCATCACAAAAGCCACCACCCTCCCCTGAAACCCTAGGCAGTAGCTAGCAGCCCGGCTCCTGGGTCCTCAAGAGAGAGAGAGGTTCCCCCTGGCTGGCTGCTTTAATTGGCCAATGATGCAGACTGGCCCCTTATTGCCTGGTGAATTGGCCTTATGTTATCCCAGTCTAGACCCAGGACAGCCACTTCCCTGAGTGGTGCCCCTCTCCCAATCCTGGAGCCCGCCTGTCTCTAGTGAGGGGTGGAGATTCAGATTTAGAGGGAGGGTCTGACCTGGGTCATGACCTGTAACCAGCCAAAGGCACTGGGTTTGTGAAAGTGTTGCTGATGGGGGTGGAGAAGAACTGGAAACCTCAGAAATGCCCCAGAGGCACAGAAGCCCTATATTCAGGGGCTGAATGGCTTGCCTAATCCCCCCTCTCCCACCCAGGAGGAATTTCTAGAAGCCAGTGAACAGATCTAGAAAGAACATCCCCAACACAGTCACTCCCCCAGTGCAGATGGGGGGGGGGGCTCAGCCTGGCCCTGCGCGGTGGGGGGTGGGGGCGGGGTGGGGGGGTGTTGCTCAGCCTGGCCCTGCCTCCCCATTTCAAAGTCTGGCTGCTGCACAGTTGCCTCTGGTGTCCTTGTCTTGCTCAATCCGAGGTGGAAAAAGATCACCTCCCCATGACCTCCCTCAGCCCCAAGGAGGGGGCCGTGTCCAGAACTCTGCGGCAGGGCTTGTTTCCAGGGCCAAGAGCGGTCCAGCTGGCTTGCCTTGCTGCCCCAGCCATACAACCCAAGCCCAGCTCTGGGTATGGCAGGGAGGGGGTGTTGAGGACCTTCCAGCCAGCGCCCTGTCTGCTCCAAGCTTTCCAGGAACTAGGCAGTGAGGCCACTGTGACTGTCCTGGATAGCAAGGAGGACAGTACTCCAAAGAGTTCTTTTCTATGAACTGGACAGGGAGTGGTATGTGCAGTGCACAGAGTAGCCAAAGACTTCAGTCTGTATGGCCCTGCAGGGTGGCCACTGTCCCTAGATGGAGCAAGCTGTGGCTCTGAATACGAGGACCCCTGGAGGCCGGCCATCCTGGGTGGAAATGGTAGACCCTCCAGCCCCCGGAGTTTCTTGGTGTTCCTGTGGGCTTTGGGCCTGAGGGACAGTCTTGAGGAAGCACCAGAGCAAGCTGAATTCTTCAATATATGCCCAGCCTTGGCAAAGGTGCTCAGGCACGCAGTCCCCGTCTGCACTGCCCTTCAAGATGTCCAGCCTTGGCGAAGGTGCTCAGGCACGCAGCCCCCGTCTGCACTGTCCTTCGAGATGTCCAGCCTTGGCGAAGGTGCTCAGGCATGCAGCCCCCACCCTGCATTGCCCTTCTCTCTACAGGTGTCCAGTGGTTCACCCTGTCCCTGGACCCACAGGGACTGTCAGGGGAAGACCCAGTGAGATGTAGCATATCATTTATCCCCAGCTTGGTTGCCTTGGGGACTGGGCATTGTGCCTTGGGGAGAGGAAATAGGGACCATTATTTTTTAACTTGTACAAAGTGTCTGCCTTTATGCTCCTTGTATGTATACATCTGTATATATTTTCCCCATCAACTGGTACAATTTTTAATAAAATTGTTTAAGGCAAATCTGTTCTTTTTCTGTGGTGTAATAATACCGAAGGGGACTTACTCCTAACTGGTCTTTCACTTGCTGCCCTGAGTTACCAGAGAGGCTCTGCCCTCTCATCATACCTCCTTTTCTTTCTTGGAGTTAGAAGAGCAGTCTGGCTGCAGAGGCCCTGGGATTGGACTGATTGGGTCCAGGTTCCGGCCTCTACCAGCTGAACCACCACCTTGACAGTGATAGAACCTCAGCGTTCCATTCCCTGAGTACACCCCAGATCTGCTTGCCTTGAAGCATTAATGTGACATAGGCCCTACCACCTCTGGCATCCTGCAGGGACAGTCTCTGTAGTGGAAAAGCATCTCCCTGTTCTCCATGTACAACCAATCCCCCAGCAAGCTGTATTCTTTTTATCACATAGTATCTCAGGCCTGGCTTGGTGATACAGGCCAATAATTCCAACTACTTGAGAAACTAAGACAAGAGGATCACAAGTTCAAAACCGGCCTGAGCTATACAGGGAATTCAAGTCCAGCTTGGGCAACTTATAGAAATTTCACCTCAAAATTTAAAAAGTAAAAAAGGGGACTAGGGATATACGTTGATGGTAGAGCATTTGCCAAGTACACATGAGGGCGAAGGGTTCAATCCCCAGTACCACAAAAAGGGGGTAGGGTGGCGAGATGGCTCAGTAAGTATGAATGGTTACCACACAAGAGTTGAAGAACTAAATCTGGATCCTGAGTACCTGTATAAAAGCCAGGCAGGTATGGTGCTCTTCAGAAGCAGAAGCAGGCAGATGTCTATGAATTTGAGGCCAGCCTGATCTAGAGAGTTCAAGCTAAGGCTACGGAGTGTGGGTTTTTTTTTTGTTTGTTTGTTTGTTTGTTTTTGAGACAGGGTCTCCCTTTAGTCCCAGCTGGCCTGGAGCTCACTCTGTAGACCAGGCTGGCCTTGAACTCACAGATGTCCTCCTGCCGCTGCCTCTGCCTACTGAGTGCTGGGATTAAAGGCATGCACCATCACACCCTGCAAGATCCTGTCTTAAAAAAAAAAAAAAAAGCGAGTGGTACACACCTGTAATCCCAGCACTCAGGAGGCAGAGGCAGGCGGATCTCTGTGAGTTGAAGGCCAGTCTGGTCTACATAGTGAGTTCCAGGACAGCTGGGGCTACAAGGAGACCCTGTCTCAAAAAGACCAAAAAAAAGAGGGGGGGTGCTGGTGAGATGTTGCCATGGTTAGTAGTGTGTGCTGCACTCTTCTAGAAGACCAGAGCTCACTCACATGAGACAATTCATGCTGTGACTCCAGCTCCCTGGGGGGAGTCCTATGCCTCTGGCCCCGGCAGCTGCCTGCATTCAAGTGCACATACCTCTATATAGACATGTACATATGTGTAATTAAAAATAAATGTTGGGCTGGAGAGATTGCTCAGTGGTTAGGAGCACTGGTTGCTTTTGCAGAGGACCCGGGTTTGATTCCCAGCAGCCACATGGTGGTAGAAACCTTCCATAACTCCAGTTCCAGGGGAATCCAACACCTTCTTCCAACCACCACAGGCATCGCACAACATGGGTGCACTTGCACGCATGCAGACACTACACTCATACACATAAAATAAAAATAATAAAAAAATTTTTTTAAATCTTAAAAAAAAAAATAAGCTGCGCATGTAGCACATGCCTTTAATTCCAGCACTCATAATTCCTGCAGAAGCAGGTGGAGCTCTGTAAGACTGAAGCCTGCCTGATCTGCATATCAAGTTCCAGGCCAGCTGGGGAGACCCTGTCTTTAAAAAGGGGGGGCATTATAAAGGAAGACACCCTACCATTGACCTCTGGCCTACACACATGCACCCCCAAACTTACACATATATACAAGATTGTTTAAAAAGATAAAAAGCATGCCAGAAGGTGTGTGCTAGGCCTACAGGGACTTCCTGGCTGGCATTTCTTTGTGGATTAATAGTATGTATGACTTAAAGCTCTTGACAGAGTTCTGTAAGTCCTTGAGAAAACCTGCTGTGGATCCTATTTAACACTGCTGTGAGCAGAAGGCCCGGCTGGCTTGCCCTGTGTCACACTGCCGTGACTGAAGGCATTGTCAGCTCTCCAGAGGTGTCCTAATCTGTACAGAGTTGCAGCTTGGACTGTCTTGTCTCACTTCTTTGCTTTACAGATGGGTAAACTAAGGTCCATACATGAGTTAGACTTTTCTATGGAGGCTTTTTATTTTTATTTTTTATTTTATTTTATTTTTTGGTCTTTTTGAGACAGGATCTCCCTTTAGTCTCAGCTGTCCTGGAACTCGCTCTGTACACCAGGCTGGCCTTAAACTCACAGAGATCCGCCTGTCTCTGCCTCCCAAGTGCTAGGATTAAAGGTATCCACCACCACGCCCTGCAATGGAGGCTTTTTAAATAGCTGAATTAGGCTGGATATGTGTGAGCGTCTCACTCTGTCTTTGCATTTGGAAATCACACTGCCAATGCCCAGCTCTTTGAGGAAGCCAAAACTTGTCTATTTTTAATGCCAAATAACTGCTTCTTCTGTAAAACACAGCACTTCTAACCACTCTACATTTGGACAGGAGAGGTTTATTTTTACTGGAGTGCGGTGGAAGTGGAGCTTGTGCCCCGACCAGATGTTATTCTACATTTCATGTTCTTGGTTGTATTTGAGTCCATTAAGCAGTTCCTATCAGGTACACAGAGAGTCAGTAGGTGCCTGATGATAGTAAAGCCTTTATTTTTGAATGACTTTTTTTTTTTTTTAATATGGAACGCTTCACGAATTTGCGTGTCATCCTTGCGCAGAGGCCATGCTAATCTCTGTATCGTTCCAAATTTAGTATACGTGCTGCCAAAGTGAGCACTTGAATGACTTTTTAAAAAGGTTTATTTTTGTTATTTTTATTTTATGTCTATGAATGTTTTGCCCGAATGTATGTATGTGCACCAGGTGTGTGCCTGGTGCTCGTAAAGGCCAGAAGAGGGCGTCAGAGCCCTTGGAACTAGAGTTAAGGATAGTTGTGAGCTGTCATGCGGGTGCTGGGAATTGAACCTGAGTCCTCTTGTAGCATGTGCTTTTTTTGTTGGTCTTTTCGAGACAGGGTCTCCCCATAGCCCCAGCTGTCCTGGAACTCGCTACGTAGACCAGGCTGGCCTTGAACTCACAAAGATCCACCTGCCTCTGCCTCCCAAGTGCTAGGATTAAAGGTGTGCGCCACTACGCCCGGCTGCAGCATGTGCTCTTAACCACAGAGATGTCTATCCGGCCTTTAAACGATTTTTCAAGTGCTAGCTTCGGCAGCACATATACTAAAATTGGAACGATACAGAGAAGATTAGCATGGCCCCTGCGCAAGGATGACACGCAAATTCGTGAAGCGTTCCATATTTAAAAAAAAAAAGATTTTTCAAATTCTTTTTTTTTCTGATTTTTAAGACCAGATTTTACAATGTAGCCCTGCCTGGCCTCTAACTCATGGTATTCTTCCTGCCTCAGCCTCCCGCATTCTGACATTATAGACCAGCACTCACACCTTTAATGTCTTTCTTGCACGTCATCTTGCCTCTACTTTGGGTAGCAACCTGAGGACTCAGCCTTGTCCCTCCTTCTCCCCCTTTCTGTATCTGACTCTTCCAGAAGAAGCACAGTGTGAAGTTAAGGGCACAGTGGTCCAGTGGGAACCTGCCTCTACTCCTCAGCTGTGTGGCATTGGTCAGGTCACATAATCTTTGTCTGCCCGTTTCCTCAACTGCAACATGAGATAGTAGAGCCTACCTAGAAGGTTGTTATGGATTAAAGGCATAAATACATGTAAGGTGTTTAGAAAAGTACTTGACCACTAAGGGGACTTCATTCAAGTGTTCAGTCTATAAAGAGGAAAGACTGCTCATGCTTCAAAAAGGGAAGCCTGGCTAGCAAGACTTGACCTGGTCCTCAGTGGATGGAACTGCTAAATGAAAAGCTGAAAGGAGCCAGGGGCTCCCCCCCTCCCAAAAAAACACAAGTGACCCCTGAGGACTAGATCCTCAACTGACCTTGAGAAAACAAAAATCTTGGTTAATCTGGGATAACTGTGTGGATTTAAGCATCCAAAAGGAAAGTATAACCGGAAATAAATAATCAGTAAGGCCTGAGAAATTGTACTTCAGATATAAAACTTGAGATCTTAGTAAAAAGACAAAAAAAAAAAAAGGGGGGCACTGTTGTTTTTGCCTGTCTTCAATTCTTACTGGCAAGTGCATCTACTCTGTGACTGCCACTGCTTTTGCCATCCATCAAAGACATGAGACACAGCTTTTTAATCCCCCCAATATGGACTGAAGACTCATGTCTCTCTAAGAATCCTCCAAACCTTCAATGCCAGATGGGGACTGCTGAGACATCCAGCTTGTGGTCTGAGCAGCTACTGGGGTTTCAGCCTCTTCAGAATATAGATTGCCATTGCCATTGTTGGACCACCCAGGCTGTATCATGGAGGCCAGTACAGGAAGATCAAGACAGGAACGCAGTGCTTACTGGACCTCATTTGTGTGACCATGGGAAGGAAAGACCCCAGTGTGGAGCACAAGGGCAGGATTGATGGTTGTTTGGGCTGCCAAGGAGGAGCCTTCAAATACTTCCATAAGGAAAACATGACATCTTTTAGCCAAAAAAAGAAAAAGAAAAAGAAAATACTCCAATTCGGGTGATATGTGTGTGTATGTTATGTATGTATATTATATATTTATGTATGTGTATGTGTATATACATATATATATATGTATACTGAAGCAATACAAGTTGGAGAGAAAAACAACAAAAGAACTGAGAAAAAAAAACAAAAAATGACCGAAACAGTAATGTTCTCCCCAAAACAATAAGCCTCTGCTTTGAAGGGGAAAAAAAAAAAACTCTGGAAAGACTCAGAAAAAGATTCAAGACGTGTATGGCAGAGAGCAGGAACTCAGGTGGGGTGGGGGGCATGGAAAGGGAAATGACTCTAAATTGGATTGATAAATGATGTATAATGTATGAAAAAGTTCAATAACAAAAAATATATTTTAAAAAAGAAAAGTACTTGGTACATATTTTCAAAAAATGTTAACTGTTAGTATTAGTTTTAGAATTTATTCATGAGCCAAGATCAGTTAAGTTCTGGCTGTTCCTACTGGAGGTGTTTCTAACTCCTAACCCCACACCCCAATGTGTCTCTGCTGCATTACCATGAAGTGTGTCATGTAGCCTGGATGACTGCAGAACCTCACAGCTGGCCTCTTGTCAGCCCTGCCCCATCCATAGCTACCTCAGCTGCCAGAGGTCTTTCTAAAAGCAGTTGCAGCCGGGCGTGGTGGTGCACGCCTTTAATCCTAGCACTTGGGAGGCAGAGGCAGGCGGATCTTTGTGAGTTCAAGGCCAGCCTGGTTTACAGAGAGTTCCAGGACAGCTGGGGCTACAGGGAGACCCTGTCTCGAAAACACCAAAGAAAAAAAAGAAAAAAAAAAAAGAAAAAAGAAAAGAAAAACAGAAAAAAAAAAAAAGACAATCTAGAAGAAGAAACAAGCTAATGTGCAATCCCATCACACCCCTTACCACAAAACCTTGCTGTATCAAACCTTATCTTTAGCCTTTATGGTATCCCCTATGCGTATAGTATTCTTTATTGTGTTCAGCATATAGAAATTACCTAGTTTTAAACAACTTTAACAACAACATTTAGGAGTTCATCTTTTTTTTTTTTATTTTTTTTTCTACTTCATCAGACCGGAGTTTAGGTATCCCCTTGCTGGTAAAGCCCCAGCTGACCTGGAACTCACTCTGTAGACCAGGCTGGCCTTGAACTCACAAAGATCCGCCTGCCTCTGCCTCCCAAGTGCTAGGATTAAAGGCGTGTGCCACCACGCCCGGCCAGGAGTTCATCATTTTTATGATCAGGGATTTGAGGTCAATAGCCCAAAGTAGCCGCACCATGAGATTGAGACACTTGTGCAAAGTCAGAGATCCCTGAAGTGTCTGTTTAGCTTGGATCAAGTCAGCAGAATGGTTCAGCTGAGGAGGGGAGGGAGGGCATGGGGAATGGATGGAAGAGGGGGCCTCAAATAGTGATATATTGACACCCATGATATAGTACAGCTCTCTTGTCTTTCCACTCCCTGTGCAGGGGATGCCTGGAGGGAGTGCCCAGCCTCCTTCCTGATCACATCCCAGCAGCATCTGCTCATACCGCGAGATAAGCTTCTCTGGTCCAGTGTTCTAAATACCAGCCAGTGTTTTCCTCTCCTGCTCAGATGAAGCAAGAGAAGGAAAGGCTGGCTGCTTGGGCTTTCTGAGAAGTGATCTTGTCTGCTCGTTGAACTTCATGGGTGTTTTAAAGGATTTTCAAGGACAATTTTCACTTTGTGTGATTTTTTTTTTTCTTTTCTTTCTTTTTGCTTCACAGGAGGTCTTGGAACTGATCCCTGTGTAAAATGAGACTCCTTTGGACCACTAAACCCAACCACTCTGTCCTTAATCCCCTGCTTCCAGGGAGAACTTTTTGCACTGCTGACTGAGAAAGCTCTTCATGGAATTGGGGAACTAGAATTAGAAATGTTGGGGCTGGAGAGATAGCTCAGTGGTAAAGAGCACTGACTGCTCTTGCAGTGAACCTGGGTTCAATTCCCAGCATCCAATTGGCAGCTAAGAACCATCTTTAGTGCTGGGAGTGGTAACGCACACCTTTAATTCCAGAACTCGGGAGGCAGAGGCAGGAGGAACTCTGTGACTTCAAGGCCAGCCTGGTCTATAGGCCAGCTGGGACTAAAGGGAGACCCTGTCTCAAAAAAAAGGGGAAAAAAAGAAATCAGGGCTGGAGAGATGGCTCAATGGTTAAGAGCACAGGCTGCTCTTGCAGAGGACCTAGGTTAGATTCCCAGCACCCACATGGCAGCTGAGAACCATCTTTAACTCCAGTTCCAGGGGAATCCAACACCTTCTTCTGACCTCCGCGGCATTGCACAACAGGGGTGCATAAACCTACATTCAGACAGTACACTCATACACATAAAAAATTAAAAAAGAAAAACTAGCCGGGCATGGTGGTGCATGCCTTTAATCCTAGCACTTGGGAGGCAGAGGCAGGCGGATCTTTGTGAGTTCAAGGCCAGCCTGGTCTACAGAGTGAGTTCTAGGCCAGCTGGGGCTACATGGAGACCCTGTCTCGAAAAGAACAAAAATAAATAAATAAATTAATTAATTAATTAATTAATAAAATAAAAAAAAAGAAATGCTGCTCAGAAAGGTGAGAAGGAGCCATGTCAATGATGTTCCATTGGTCACTGACATTTAAGTCTCCTGGCTCCATGCCACCCATTTGAATGATGCTAACAATGCCTGAGGAGGTGAGGTCCACTAATGAGGTCCACTAGTGACCACAGGACAAGGCACCACCCTAAACTTAGTGCAAGGATTCGAAATATGTCACATCATTCCTCTCATGAAAGTCATGTCCTGCAAGAAGTCCAGATGGTTGGGGCTAGAGAGATGATTCAGCAGTTAAGAGAACTGACTGCTCTTACAGAGGACCTGGTTCAATTCCCAGCATCCGTATGGCAGCTAACAATCATATGGCAGCTAACGACCATCTTTAACTCTAGTTCCCGGGGATTAGTGCCCTCTTCTGGCCTCTGAGGGCATTGCATGCAGGTAGTGCACTTGCATATACACAGGCAAAGCACTCAAAATACATAAAAAATGTAAAAAACCAAATAAATAAAAATTAAAAAAATCCAGATGGTGTGGAACAGTGAAAACCCCACCCAGTCAGGACTGAGATGAGATTTATAAGCTGACTCCATCACTAGCTGGCAGCGTGACCGGGAACTGGATCGCCTTGGCCGTCTATCAGTGGCATAGGACCAGATTTCTTATCTGTTCACTGTTTTTCCAGAAGATTCTACTGGAGGGTCTTGAACTCTTGTTTCTGCTGAATAGATATATCCATCTCCTTCTCAGGAAAAAAGACACACAGTGTGATCAGACTCAAGAATTTGTGTATAAGATTTTTCAGGTAATTAGCTAGACATGGTAGCACATGCCTGTAATTCACTGAGGAGGTAGAGGCAGAAGGATCAAAAGATAATATAGTGAGACCCACACTGTCCCACAGAGACAGACAAACACAGGCACACACACACTCTATCTATCTATCTATCTATCTATCTATCTATCTATCTATCATCTATTCTTTTTGAGACAGGGTCTCCCTTTAGTTCCAGCTGGCCTGGAGCTTGCTATGTAGACCAGGCTGGCTTTGAACTCACAGAGATCCACCTGTCTCTGCCTCCCAAGTGCTGGGATTAAAGGCGTGCGCCACCACGCCAGGCATGAGAAATGGGATAAGAGACTGTTGTTTTATTGCAAAGCAACAAGTCAAAGAACAAGCAGCACAAAGGCTTAGCAGCTGAGGAGGCCTCCTTCGCTCCATTGCTATCTCCACACTACAAGAAGTTGCCTCTGCACCATGCGCACCTTGCCCTGCAATGCCTCTGTATCATGCACGCCTCACCCGACGTGCACTATGAAGGGGATTGCACAACCACTGGGGACTCATGTTTATTGTACTGCATTCCTGATGTCACAGACCCACACTTCCTGTCAGCACACTCAGAGACCAAGGCTGCAACAATGGACTGGTTTGCTTGGACACCATGACTCCGGCCCAGACGGGGTATTTGTGGCCAGGCTTCTTTGTAGCATGCTTGTCCAGTTTCTATAAACTCAGAAAGGGGCTTCTGCTCACAGTCTCGAGGTTCATCCTGAATTAGTTTCTGGGAACTGATTAGACATTGAACGTATAGGTCAACATAGCCGGAAGCTATGGGAGTCCCAGAGCAGGCACAGGCAGAGGCCAGAAGCTCTGTAGAACCCTAATACAAGTTTTTATTTTGTCACCTGAGTGAGCCCAGGGTTATGCCCCGTGATTCTGACTTTGAAGTGGAGAGGGTTCAGTGCCTGGTGTCCGCCTCTTTTCTAACACACATTTACCAAGTGCCCCTGAGGCCCAGGCACCAATTTCATAGGTCCTGAAAATACAGCATACACTCGTGCGGGCTGGATACTATTCTAAACAGCAACCACAGAAAAACCTTTGGGCCCCTGAGTCTGGTAAGATCAAGACTGGAAGCCTCTGCAGACAGACACCAGGGCCAGTACTGTCATTGTCCCACAGCTTCTGCCCATTCCAGATGTGACGCTTTATTGAGCCCTTCCTGAACTGTAGAAAAGAGCTGTTGGTATTTCATCAACTGGAGAAGCCCCTCAAGTCACCTCCATTAGGGACCAGAAAATCGCCCCTTTCCCTTTCTCAGTATCAAGCTCTTGATCATCTTTGGACGTGATCATCTGCGTGGCTCTGGACTAGTTCCTGAGGGAGGCCTTTGGTAATTAGTCAGCTCCATTCACCACTATAGCTCCAACATCTAGCAAAGAAGTTGACTCTGACAAGGAGCTCAGAAATGTCAGGAATAAGGGAGTGAAGAATCGTGACGAGAGGAATGATGAGTGTCAGCGGTGTGGTGTCCTGCAAGCTGGGCCCTCCTGCCCCATGTTCATTTCTGAAATCCTGTGGTCCAGGAGACAGCACTCTACACGGCAAAGTGAGCCTCGTTTCCTTTCTTCCTCATGCCAAAGTATAGAAGTCAGATTCTGCAGATTTTCAGGAAATTTAGCTCATTTCAGTAAGGTTCCACATAGCAAGCTCTGGTCTCAGACCTGGCTGGGTAAGGGCACACTGGCTCTGGGGCGGGTAAGCTATGGGCAGCACAGGGTGGTGGGCTACCTCTCTAGCTATGTGTGTGCCATGAGCAGAACCCATGCCTACCACGTGTCTGTGTCCTTGGGTAAGGCTGGTATACATGGCTGCTACTGCCTGGGTGTACAGGCTCAGTCAACAGCCTGCTAACAACCATCCTTCTGGTCCTGAGGCGAAACGGGACTGATGAAAAGCTAGTGCTGCCCTGGTCTCTTCTCCAGCCATGCAGGAGGGGAGGACGAGTTGCGGGGACACCAAGGATGGGCAGGCCTGCAGTGTTTAGATGTACTTAAGTACGGTGCATATTCTATAAAAAAACCATCTCAGGGCTGGAGAGATGGCTCAGTGTTTAAGAGTACTGACTGCTCTTGCAGAAGACCCAGGTTTGGTTCCCAGCACCCACATGGCAGCTAACAGCTGTCCTTAACTACAGTTCCAGGGGATTGATCTGACACCCTCTTCTGTCCTCCACAGACATTGCCTGCATGTGATGAACTTACATACACACAGGCAGAACACCTGTACCCATAAGATTAAAAGCACAAAACCAAAACAAAACATCTCAGACACTGCTCCTGCTTCTTTCCAATGGCTTTGGTCAGTCGCCCAACACCAGCTGTAGGAGTAGTATGTCTCTTTGAAGGATCTTCTCTCTCTGTCTTTCTCTCTCCCCACCCCCTTTATATAGCCAAGGCAGACTTTGAACTCCCCATCCTCCTGCCTCTACCTCCCAGTCGCTAGGATTACAAGCATGTACCAGGACTAGCTTCTCTCTCTCTCTCTCTCTCTCTCTCTCTCTCTCTCTCTCTCTCTCTCAGTTTTCTCCTTTACCATGAGTCACAAACACACAAATAGAAACTCTCCTCCTGGAAGCCCCTGGGTCCTGCAGCAAGGAGTTAATCTTTCCCCTAGTGGTACCCTACCGGACCCTTGGAACCAGTGTCGGCCTTCTGTGCCGCTGCCCCCTTGTGCAGCCTCGGACCGCCACTCACGCCTGCTCTCTGCCTCTTGCTCACTGATCCTGTACACAAAGACTCTCTTGTTTCTGGCCCAGCTGAAGTCACATGCTTTCACTCTTAACCCAGAGCTTTAAAACTAAACACCCACCCTCCCTGGCCCCAGATGACCCTGTTTACGTCTGTGGAGTCGATTCCAAACAGCAACAGTAGTGAAAACTTCAGTCAGGAGAGACTTCTTGACTACTGGTGTAGAGAGAACAAATCCTCACTTTGTATAACAGGACCGACTTTAAGAAGTTTTGGGAAATGGCTTAGAGGGGGGAAAAATACAAGGAAGCCTTCAGCTGGCCCCAACTCCTCTATTTTCTAAAGTCTCTCTTACCGGAGACCCCCTGGGGCTAAAGACAAAGCTTTCAGAAAAACAGAATGGGAACAGACTTTTAAGGGCTAAGAGACAGAACATTCTGGATGTTTCTCATGAGATCCTACTTTGTTTAACCCTTGAAGGAAGTGATATTTTCCTTCTTTCTTTCTAAAGAAAAAAAGTGTGTGCGTGTGTGTGTGTGTGTGTGTGTGTGTATGTGTGTGTGTTTAATGAGCGATTTCCTTTGTTCTGTGTCACTGTGAGTAAGAAAGAGATTCTCTTCCTTGGTATAGAGGAATGACAGATGGAACAGTGGAGGCTTCTAGAAAGGTCTGGAGTCAGATCTAGTTGAGAAGGGCCCATTTTTTTTTCTATTTGTACCCTAAAGATTTCTTTCTTTCATTTCATGAAAGTAAGCCATGTTCACCATGAAGGAAGTCAAGTTTCCTTTGATTGTTCTTACCCTGATCAAAGTGGTCCAGAAGTCCTAACATTGGCATCTCCAGTAAGGTACTATTTGTAAGCAACGCAGAAAGCCAAAGAATGGGGGGCTGCTGGCCTCACGTCATCCCTGAGAAAGCAGTTGAGCTGCAGAGATGGTACCAAGAAGCAATTGCATGTCCCTGGGGCCAGCAAAGTTCCTTAGGGAGGTTTGGAAGTGAATTTCCTCTCCAGCGATGATGCTGAGAAGCTGGTCACTAGCTGGGGATTCTGTTGCTGCATCTGGGCTGAGTGCTGTGGCCAATGAGCAATGTGTCCTGGGTCTGGAAGAAGGCCCAGCAGCACTATTCGCTATAGTTGGCTTAGTGCAACTCAGAAGTCCATTAGCGCCCATATGCAAAAAGAAGTAGAAAGTAGGCAGGCCCAGAAAGGAAGTGGTAGACGGGATGGAGGAGGCAGTGGCTCACTCAACACTGCCATCCTGAATGAGGTGGACCGTGAAATCAAAGCAGAAATGAAGTTGTCACCTCTGTGCTGAGGCAGAAAACAACTAGGTTATTCTGGACTCTCCCATCCCTCGTTCAGGAAAGGGGCTCTTGTTCTAACAGTGCGATTACAAAAAGGGGTAACCTCTGCCACCCGAGTGCTTGAATGATTATGTTATGAAGATTATGGCCAAACTGAGATGGACATGTAGCACAAGGGGAAAAGCACAGGCTTTTGTGTGCACTGGGGTTCGGTAGATGCTGTGGTCTGTTGTAGCCATGCTAAGACAACAACGAAAGGAGAGCACGGATCGTTCTTTTCTCCTCTGTCTTTTCCCATTTATTAAAACTGTTTTTTTTTTTTTTTTTGGTCTTTTCCGGACAGGGCTCCCCTGTAGCCCCACAGATGACCTGGAACTCACTCTGTAGACCAGGCTGGCGTTGAACTCACAAAAATCGCCTGCCCTGCCTCCCAAGTGCTTAGGATTAAAGGTGTGCCCACCACACCCAGATTTAAAAAATTTTTTAATTTTCTTTTACTTTAATGTATATTGAGTGTTTTGCCTACCTGTATGTGTGTAAGTCCACCTGTATTGTGCAATGCCCTTGGAGCCCGAAAGGGGATTGGTAGAAAGCCCTTGAAAATGGAGTTCTGGACAGTTGTTAGCTACCGTGTGGGTGCTGGCAACTGAACCCCGGTCCTCTGCAAGAGCAGCCAGTGCTCTTGACCATTGAGCCATCTCTCCAGCCCCTCTTTCCTGCCCATTTGCTTTCTGATTTATTATTTATTTATTTATTTAGTTTATTTATGTATTTATTTCCGTATTGCATGAATGTACTGTCTGCATGCAAGTCTGTGCACCGTGTCGTCAATGCCGCGGGAGGTCAGAAGAGGGTGTCGGATTCGCCGGGAACTTTTGGAGTTCTTCTGGAAATTGGAGTTTCAGACGGGTCTCCGGCCGGCATGTGGGTGCTGGGAATCGAACCTGGGTCCTCTGCAAGAGCGGTCGGCGCTCCTTAACTGCTATAGGCCTCTCTCCAGCCCATGTTCCTGCCCATTTCTACCCATCCCATCTTTTTTTTTTTGTCTTTTTGAGACAGGGTCTCCTTGTAGTCCCAGCTGTTCCTGAACTCACTCTGTAGACCAGGGTGGCCTTTGAAACTCGCAAAGATCCGCCTGCCTGGCCCAAGATGCTTAGGATTAAAGGCGGGTGCGCCACACGCCCGGCCCTCCATGCTTTTAAAAAAAATTTATTTAGGCAGAATCTTACTATATAGTTCGGTCTAGGCTAGAATTAGCAATCCTCCTACCTCAGTCCCCTCAGTGCTGGGGTTACAGATGTCAACACTATGCTTGGCTTCTGCTTATACTTGAAATTATTATTCCCCTAAAGGATGGCTGGGTGTGGTGGCATGGTGCTGTGATCCTCTAGTTACTCGTGAGGTTGAGGCAGGAGGGTTGGGAGTTCAAGACCAGCCAGGAGTGCAGAGTGAGACTTCCACAGAAGCAAGCAAGCAAAAATGTAAGAAAACCTTGGCAATTTAGTCACATATCAAAAGACTTCTTTTTTATTACTTTTATTTTGTGTGTATGAGTGTATTGCTTGAATGTAGGTAGGTGCACCCATGTTGTGCAATGCCCACGGAGGTCAGAGAGAGCATCAGATCCCCTGGAACTGGAGTTATAAAAGGTTGTTAGCTGCCATGTGGGTGCTGGGAATCAAACCTAGGCCCTCTGTAGGAGCAGTCAGTGCTTTTAACCACTGAGCCATCTCTCTCCAGATCCTCAAGACTTCTTTGGTTTTTTTAAATTTATTTTTCTATGTGTATAATGTAACTGTTGTGCATGTCAGATTGTCCACCTGTGTCTTGCAATGCCACCGAGGTCAGAAGAGGCGTCGGACTCCCCTGCGAACTAGAGTAAAAGATGGTTCTCAGCTGCCATGTGGTGCTGGCGGATCGAACCCAGGTACTCAGCAAGAGCAGTTCGCGCTCTTAACCACTAGCGCCATCTCTCCAGCCCCTTAAAAGAACTGCTTGAAGGAGAGAAAAAAAAACTTTGATTACAATTAAGAAAATATTTACATGCTTTATTCCAAATGGTTCAGCTCATACTTGTTAGACACAAGACTTGCTGACAAGTTTTTTGTGTTTTTTTTCTTCTTCTTTCTCTCTTTTTTTTTTTTTTTCTGAGACAATGTTCTGTAGCTCAGGCTGGCCTTGAAATCACTACGTAGCTGGAGTTCTGGGATTACAGCATGCATCCTGATGCCCAATATGTGGAGTATTGAGGATGAACCTAGACCTTCGTGCCTCTCTGGTAAGTGCTCAGCCAACTGAGCCAGCCCTTCTTTTTTCTTTTCAACTGCTGTTCTTCCTATTCTCACTGTGATATTAATATTTGTACTACTGTGCAATTAACTAATTTATTTTCTGTCCTCAGCTGGCTGCTTCCCATTCCTAAGGCTCAAAGCCCTGGGCAAACTTCCTTGTACTTTTAACTGTTTAGGTTTTGTTTGTTGCTCTTGGAACCTGTCAATCTTTTTGCATTTCTGATTATCTCCTTTCTTTTTCTCTAGCCCCCTGCCTCAAACTCACTCTGAAGCCAAGGAGGACCTTGAACTTTAGATCTTCCTGAGGGCTGGGATTTCAGGCTTCTGAAATTCCGCTCATAATGTGATGCGGTGGCTTTGTGAATGCCAGGGTAAGGACTCTACCAACCGAGTCACTCCTTAACCCTCTGATTATTTCTTTAGGAAATATTCCCAAGCTCAATTTCTGAGTAACAAATATAGGGAATACTAAACATTGATTATAATAGATAATGCCCCTAATCTCACAAGCTTTACACAACAAAATTTTATTTCATATTCACATATCTGTCTAATGTAGCCTTTAAGTGGCTCTCATGTTTTTTCTATCTTATTAAGCTGTCATTATCAGCAAGTACCTTCAAAAGCCACTAAGACTAGAAAACGGAAGGTGGAGAAGCTACTTTGGCTTCATCACTGCCTCAGTCTGGAAGGGGTGCACATGTCACCTACTCAGTTTGCATCGTCAGGGCTGGTTACATGGGGATGTAACTCACCTCAAGGAGACCTGGGGAATACAGTTTGCTGGCTGGGCAGCCACTTCCCAGAACGGCTTGTTGTTGTGTGAACTTTCCTAGGGATAATGAAGAAACATCTGCTCACCACAGATAGGGAACCAGGGACAGACTACAGTAATGAGTCCACCTAACTCCAGCTTGGTGAACTGACAAGTTTATTGGGTTTCCGTACGGGAACATGAGTGAGGGGTTACTCAAAGGAGAATGGGTGACCACAAAGAGCTGCATCATCAAAAAGTTGCATGCGTGATGACTTCCCCATAGCTGCATAGATGGAGTGTCTCCTTAGTTAACCTTCCACTTTCTATATACTCTAGCAACTCTCAAGACCATGGGAAGCTGGGGCAGAATTATATGCAGGTTGGAGGGGACCACAGGAGGGAGCAGGCGGTTGGACTCTCAGGTGAGGGTCTAAGGACTCTCTCCCCCTCTGGGAGTGCCAGGCAACAGGCCTGATGGTAAGGGTTGCTTGTGGGTAACCACAACTCCTCTGACTAAAATGACAATGGCTGTTATGCTCAGAGGACAGTGTTCCATAATATCTGTGCATTGTCGAATGACATTTAACTGCAGACAACTGTTATCTCTTGTCAGAATAGTATGGATTTCTCAAAAGCCTGTTCCCAACTTGTCTGTCAAAAAGTCTGTACCATTTTATGCTGCTATTTCTGCTGTATGAGGGTCCTACCTAATGAAGATTAGCTAAAATTGAATGCAGTATTATTATTTTTTTAACTTTTTAAAATATTTATTCTTTATGTGTATGAATGTACTGTCTGCATGTAGGTTTGTGCACCCGTGTCGTGCAATGCCATGGAGGTCAGAAGAGGGTGTCAGATTCCCCTGGAACTGGAGTTCTCTTGGAATTGGAGTTTCAGATGATTCTCAGCTGCCACGTGGGTGCTGGAGATCGAACCCAGGTCCTCTGCAAGAGCAGTTAGCGCTCTTAACCGCTAGGCTATCTCTCCAGTCCCATTATTATTATTATTATTATTTTTTTCTCTGAGACAGGGTTTCCCTGTAGCCCCAGCTGTCCTGGAACTCGAGGCCGGCCTTGAACTCACAGAGATCCACCTGCCTCTGCCTCCCAAGTACTGAGTGTCTGTTTATAGGAGTTTTTTAATATGTTTTGTTTTCTAATTTCATTTATGTGAGTCACAAAATTTTAATATGTTCAAATCGCTTATGCTTTTCCTTTATGAGTTCTGTGCCTTTTATGCCTATTGTTTCCTGTACAAAATTATTCAAATGTTGGCAAGGCAGGTGGGGTATAGTTCAGTGGTAGAGCATGTGCTTAGCATGTACAAGACTCTGAATTCAATTCCTGACACTAAACAATAATGCCAAAAGCTGAGTGTTTACCTACAAATCTACTGCTTCCTTTAAGGAATGTCACTTCCGCAGGGTTGGGCCATCTAGCTATAATCTTGGCACTCAGGGGACTGAGGTAGAAGGATCTCAGGTTCTAAGCTAGCCTGAGCTACAAAATGACATGAAATCTTGTTTAAAAAAAAAAATGCTTCCTGGGGCTGGAGAGATGGCCTAGCGGTTAAGAGCACTGACTGCTCTTGCAGAGGACCCGGGTTCAATCCCCAGCACCCACATAGCGACTGAGAACCGTCTGTAACTCCAATTCCAGGAGAACTCCAGTTCCAGGGGAATCCGACACCCTCTTCTGACCTCCACAGCATTGCACGACACAGGTGCGCAAACCTACATGCAGACAGTACAGTCATACACATAAAAAATAAATAAAAATTAAAAAATCATTTAAAAAATGCTTCCTTTCAAAAATAACCATGTATTCTAACTGGCGTTCATTTTGGCAGAGGGGTGTGAAGTAAGGAAATAGATCAAGTTTCCCCCCCCCAAAGTTGCCAGTTCCCCGGAATGCCCGTCTCATGCTGCTGCTTGCTAGAAGACCTCGAATATGAACATCCTTGGGATTTAGCTTACGTCCACAGCCTTCAGTCACATGAACACAGAGTCATCAACTAGCAATTTTTTTGTATCTCACTTAGTGCATCCCTGGGTTCCAACACAGATTCATGTATCCGTTCGTACTAGTTTTGTAAAGAAAGCCCCAGATACTAGTGGTTCACACAACTAACTCTGTTTAATTTCCTTTCTTCTTTTATTACTAGACTCAAGATAGATGGCTCTGATCTGGCGGTGTTATTTTCCCGCCTGCAGTGACTCTCCTTCAGCTTTTACCCAGTATCCTGCCAATCTTTCTTGATGGAAATCCCCATCTCCCTCCTCTTCCCTTTTGAGATATGAGAAGTCATTTGCTGACTCATTGGCCCTGTGCCTCACAGTCAGAGCCTGGTTCTCTGTAGTCCAGACACACGCTCTTGTGCTTTCTAGGTCTTGTCTGCAAACTTCATCCCTTTGCCTTCATTTTACTCTTTGGGGTATAGATCTGTAGTGTGTTCAAGCTGGCTCTGGAGTCGCTGTTCACCTCACCTGCCGGCCATCTTCTGAAAGGGTAGTTGGAGCTCTGCTTACCCCTGACCCTGGAAAGTTGTTTCCAAGTGAGGATGGAGGCCTAGCAAGGAGAGGCCTTTCTACCTGCAGGTCCTTTTCAGTAGAGGAGGACAGGGGGAGGGCAAGAGTGGAAGTGTGGCCTTCATTGAGTCAGCACAGTCCTTGAACTTGGCCTAGGCTTTCTATGAGTAGTTAGACTTGGCCCGGCACAATGCTGAGCAACACTTAATGCCTCGGAGAACCAAACTCTCCCGCTATGAGAGTTATGGACTTGCGTGATGGCCAGCAGTGACTGTGGTATTCTTTCTCCGTTCTGAGGAGTCTTCTGAGGGCCCTAGATTCAAAGCTCTTCCTTGTGACTAGGTTCATCAGTTAAGCTTCCTCAAAAGGAAGACATTCTCATTTGTCATGGACCATAAGGACACATGGCCCAGAGAGCCCATTATTGACCTAAGACCTTCCAGGATTGGTGATTGTGGGTGCTGTGAAGAGAGTGGTCAGTAGCCTCACAGTCCCCTCAGATTCTCTACCTTCACAGGGGCCCTTGACAGACTTCCCACTTAACCTGCTTCAGATGATCCCTTCTCCTCCCCCCCCCCCCCGGCTCTCAGGACACCCCCAAATGACCTGCTTGACGGAGGGAGGGGGATGAAAGAGTCAGTTTCCTTGAGAGACTGGGGCAGGGAGCGGCAGGGAAAGCTGCGTGTCTGGAGAGGAAGCTGGAAAGGAAGACTGAGACTCTTTGAACTTCTCCCACAAGCTGACAGGAAAACTGCACAAACACCATCAGGCTGGGTCAGGATGCGGAGGGAGTGGCCGGGATGAAGTGGTTTCTTTGAAGGCTTCACACCGAGTAGGCTAAGGGCCGGGAAGCAAGCCGCTGCTCAAGGCAGCCACACTGGAAGCAGGCTGCTCTGAAGTTGAGTTCCAGGAAGGCTGGGAGATGTGAGCAGCTGGTGTTCCTGAGCTGTCAGGCACAGGGGAGGTGGACAGGAGCTACACAGGGGCACGGGCAACCTAGATCCTGGTAGGGTGGCACTGGTGAGGCCTAGCCCATAGCCAGAGGAGTGGAGAAGCTCAGTACTAGCCTCAGGCAGGGTTATGAGCTGGATGTCAGCTACGTGTCCTTTGGGACTCAGTGCATAAGTGTAGGTTCCTTGGTTTTTTTTAATTTTATTTATTTATTTTTGTATGTGTATGAATGTACTGTCTGCATGCAGGTTTGTGCACCCGTGTCGTGCAATGCTGTGGAGGTCAGAAGAGGGTGTCGGATTCCCCTGGAACTGGAGTTCTCTTGGAATTGGAGTTACAGTGCTGGGGATTGAACCCGGGTCCTCTGCAAGAGCAGTCAGTGCTCTTAACCGCTAGGCCATCTCTCCAGCCCTGGTTCTTTGGTTTAAAAAGCATGGAAGCCCCAACATATAGCAGGCCATGCTTTTCATCCCAGCACTCAGGAGGCAGAGGCTGGGCAATCTCTGTGAGATCGAGGCCAGCCTGATCTATGTAGTGAGCTCCAGGCCAGCTGGTGCTATAGGGAGACCCTGTCTCAAAAAAAAAAAAAAAAAAGGAGATTTTTAAGCTGGATAATTATTGGACCAAGCTCAGAGCCCTCATGAGCACTGGGCCCATGCAACTAACTGCATAGGGCTGAGCGTGAGGTTAACCAGGAAAAAGAGCCTTGCATAAAAGGACACAGAAAGGATAAGTCCAGACGAGATGTGAAGGGGGATGGTAAAGATTCCCTGGGGAGTCTTTTGGTGTTTAAAAATACTGGAGAAAAAAAAAAAATGGACTCTCCATTAACAACATGTTTTTAACTTTCAGACAGGACTTAACATCTCTGAAACCATATAACAAAGGTGACAATTTTATGAGCCAAGTTATGCATAGCACATTTTATGTTCCTAAACGACCTAAGTGGTTTTTGTAGGTCCTTCAAGGACACTAAAAAAGTAAGTATTGGGGCTGGATTGATGGCTGAGCGGTTAAGGGCACATACTGCTTTTGTAGAGGACCTGAGCTCAGGTCCCAGCACCCACATCAGGTGGCTCACAACTGCCTGTAACTCGAGCTCCAGGGGGGTCTCCCTGCCTCTGCAGGTATCTTCACTCACCTTCCCCCCACCACACAAACATAATTAAATAAGAAATAAATCTAAAGTAAATAAAAGTAAGTATTGCTAGGATATGGTGGTACATGCCTCTGATCTCAATATTCAGGAGGGTAGCTTTGAGTTGGAGGCTAGTGTGGACTACATAGCAAACTCTTGTCTCAAAACAACAAAAGTATTACTGGAAAAGAAACAATTACATCTATTTTTCTCTTTCAAATGTCAATATTTATTTTTAAAATGTATTACATTTAGAGCCGGGCATGGTGGCGCATGCCTTTAATCCCAGCACTCGGGAGGCAGAGGCAGGTGGATCTTTGTGAGCTCAAGGCCAGCCTGGTCTACAGAGTGAGTTCCAGGACAGCTGGGGCTACAGGGAGAACCTGTCTCAAAAAGACCAAAAAAAAAAAAGTATTACATTTATTCATCCGTTTATGTGTGTGTCAGTGTGTGAGGGTATGGTATACCTGTGGAGGTCAGAACCAACCATTGAGACAGGGTCTCCCTGTAGCCCCAGCTGGCCTGGAAATTGCTATGTAGAC
This sequence comes from Rhizomys pruinosus, assembly GCA_009823505.1. Taxonomy (NCBI): domain Eukaryota; kingdom Metazoa; phylum Chordata; class Mammalia; order Rodentia; family Spalacidae; genus Rhizomys; species Rhizomys pruinosus. Next base: position 66,178 of record VZQC01010220.1, read on the forward strand.
CAGGCTAGCTTTGATCTCAAAGAGATCTGCCAGCCTCTGCCTCTACCTCTTACCTGGGTTTGAATCTCAGCACCTGCAAGAAGGCAGACAACCTTTTGTAACTCCAGTTCCAGGGGACCCGACACCCTCTTCTGTCCTCCTCAGGCACTACAGGACACAGGAGCATTTACATACATGCAGGCGATACACTCATACACAGAAAATAAACATAAATTAATTAATTAAAAAGAATTTGAAATCTGAGACTGGAGAGATGGCTCAGTGGCTAAGTGTACTGGCCATTCTCGACCTAGGTTTGGTTCCCAGCACCCACCCATATGGCAACTAAGAACAACTGGTAGCTGCAGTTCCAGCAGTTCTGACACTCCCTTCTGGCTTCTGCAGACATTGCACACACACAGTGTGCTTAGATACCTGCAGGCAGAACTCATGCACATTTTTTTTTTTTTTTTAAAGCTGGGCATGCTGGTGCATGCCTTTAATCCTAGCACTCAGGAGGCAGAGGCAGGCAGATCGCTGAGATTGAGGCCAGCTTGGTCTCCATAGCCAGTGCAGGCCAGCTGGGGCTACAGGGAGACCCTGTCTCAAAGAGAAGAAATTAAAATTCCCAGACTGGGAGAAGAGAAAGCCTAAAACCTGGAAACCTGGGCCAGCCAGAGGAGAAAGTTTTCTCCTGGAAAGAGATTTACAACTTGTCAGACCACCTTACGGGAGTGATAAGGTCAGTGGACAGCGATAGGTCAATGTTGGGCAGAACCACACCTTGGCCAGGAGTGCTGAAGTGTACGGGAACTCTGGACTCTACTTAATTAAACCTTAACATCACTTTTGGACTCTGAAGAGGGACTGAGGTGGGGGATTCACTGGAACTTTTGTCCCTTTGCCCAGTGTGGCCACATTGAATATATCTTTTTCTGCTTTTCACTATGAATTTGGCTGTTTTAATTAAATCAAGGATAGTGGAATCTGGCTTACTGGGGCACAGACTGTGACCCTAAGTCCAGTAACAGGAAGACAACTTGAGGGGAGTCGATTTTCTCCTTTCCACTATGTGGGTCCTAGAGCTTGAACTCAGGTCATTCTATTTGGCAATAAAAGCTTTACCTGCTGAGCCATCTCACAGGCCCCACTAAATGTCACTATTCTTTTGATTAAAATTCATCCATCAGCCTGGCATGGTGGCTCATGCCTGTAATCCCATGAAGCTGAAGTAGGATTCCTGCCTTGAATTCTAGGCCAGGATGGCCTACGGTGTGAGACTGTCTCAAAACAAACAGAACAAAACAAAGAAGGGAAGAAAAGAGAGGGCTCTGTCCATGAAATGCCTTTTACACAGGCACAGGATCTGAGTTTGGACCCCTCCAGAGCCCACATGAAAAGCTGGGCACTGCCGGGCATGGTGGTGCATGCCTTTAATCCTAGCACTTGGGAGGCAGAGGCAGGCAGATCTCTGTGAGTTCAAGGCCAGCTTGGTCTACAGAGTGAGTTCCAGGACAGCTAGGGCTACAGAGAACCTGTCTCAAAAAGANTTCTAACTGGCGTTCATTTTGGCAGAGGGGTGTGAAGTAAGGAAATAGATCAAGTTTCCCCCCACCAAAGTTGCCAGTTCCCCGGAATGCCCGTCTCATGCTGCTGCTTGCTAGAAGACCTCGAATATGAACATCCTCGGGATTTAGCTTGCGTCCACAGCCTTCAGTCACATGAACACAGAGTCATCTAGCAATTTTTTTGTATCTCACTTAGTGCACCCCTGGGTTCCAACACAGATTCATGTGTCCGTTCGTACTAGTTTTGTAAAGAAAGCCCCAGATACTAGTGGTTCACACAACTAACTCTGTTCTAATTTCCTTTCTTCTTTTATTACTAGACTCAAGATAGATGGCTCTGATCTGGCGGTGTTATTTTCCCGCCTGCAGTGACTCTCCTTCAGCTTTTACCCAGTATCCTGCCAAGCTTTCTTGATGGACTCCCATCCCCTCCTCTTCCAACTTTTGAGATATTGAGAAGTCATTTGCTGGACTCAATTGGCCCTTGTGCCTCACAAGTCAGAGAGGTTCTCTGTAGTCCAGACACACAGCTCTTGTGCCTTTCTAGTCTTGTTGCAAACATCATCCCATTTGCCTTCATTTTACTGCTTTGGGGTATACGATCTCTAGTGTGTTCAAGCTGGCTCTGGAGTCGCTGTTCACCTCACCTGCCGGCCATCTTCTGAAAGGGTAGTTGGAGCTCTGCTTACCCCTGACCCTGGAAAGTTGTTTCCAAGTGAGGATGGAGGCCTAGCAAGGAGAGGCCTTTCTACCTGCAGGTCCTTTTCAGTAGAGGAGGACAGGGGGAGGGCAAGAGTGGAAGTGTGGCCTTCATTGAGTCAGCACAGTCCTTGAACTTGGCCTAGGCTTTCTATGAGTAGTTAGACTTGGCCCGGCACAATGCTGAGCAACACTTAATGCCTCGGAGAACCAAACTCTCCCGCTATGAGAGTTATGGACTTGCGTGATGGCCAGCAGTGACTGTGGTATTCTTTCTCCGTTCTGAGGAGTCTTCTGAGGGCCCTAGATTCAAAGCTCTTCCTTGTGACTAGGTTCATCAGTTAAGCTTCCTCAAAAGGAAGACATTCTCATTTGTCATGGACCATAAGGACACATGGCCCAGAGAGCCCATTATTGACCTAAGACCTTCCAGGATTGGTGATTGTGGGTGCTGTGAAGAGAGTGGTCAGTAGCCTCACAGTACTCCAGAGTCATCACCTTCACGGGGGCATCATGACAGACTTCCCACTGAACCATGGCGTCAGAGTGCTAGCACTTTTCTCCACCCCACCCCCCGGCTCTCCAGGAAACCCCAAAATGACCGCTGCTGAGGGAGAGGAGGGGATGAAAGAGTCAGTTTCCTTGAGAGACTGGGGCAGGGGCGAGCGGCTTAGGAAAGCTGCGTGTCTGGAAGAGGAGAGGAAGCTGGAAGGAAGACTGAGATCTTTGAACCTTCTTCCCACAAGCTGCCAGGAAAACTGCACAACACCTCCCAGCGTGGTCAGGTGCTCGGAGGGAGTGGCCGGGATGAAGGTTTCTTTGAAGGCCTTTCATACCATCGCCTAGGCCGGGAAGCACGCCACTGCTCACAGGCAGCCACACTGGAAGCAGGCTGCTCTGGTGTGAAGTTGAGTTCCAGTGAAGCTGTGAGCTGTGAGAAGCTGTGTTCCTGATCGAGCTGTCAGGCACAGGGGAGGTGGACAGGAGCTTACAACAGGGGCACGGGGCACCTAGATCTGGTAGGGTGTCACTGGTGAGGCTAGGCCCTCGCCACGGAGTTGGTAGACGCTCGTACTAGGCCTCAGGCAGGGTTTATGAGCTGGATGTCAGCTCGTGTCCTTTGGGACTCGTGCATACTAAGTGTTGGTCTTGGTTTTTTTAATTTTATTATATTCTTTGTACTGTGTATGAATGTCTACTGTCTAATGCACCCGGTTTTTGCACCCGTGCTTGCAATCTGTGGAGGGTCGAAGCGGGGTGTCGGATTCCCTGGAACTGAGTTCTCATTGGAATTGGGTTACAGTGCTGGGGATTGAAACCCGGTCACTGCTCTGCAGGACGTTCAGTGCTTCTCTTAACCGCTTAGGCCATCTATCCAGCCCTGGTTCCTTCGGTTTTAAAAAAAAGCATGGAAGCCCCAAACATATAGCAGGCCCATGCTCTTTCATCCCAGCATCGGACGGCAAGGCCTGGGCACATCTCTGTGAGATCGAGCAAGCTGATCTTGTAGCTGCGAGCTCGGCCAGGTGGGCTTCTAGGGGACTCCCTGTCTCAAAAAAAATAAAAAACAAAAGGAGATTTTTAAGCTGGATAATTATCTGGACCAAGCTCAGTAGCCCTCATGAGCCGGTGGGCCCATTTGCAACTAACCTGCTCGGGCTAGCGTGTAGGGTTAACCCAGGACAAAGAGCCTTGCATAAAAGGAACAGAAAGGACTCGTCCAGACCGAGATGTGAAGGGGGATGGTACAAGATTTCCCCTGGGGAGTTCTTTTAGGTGTTTAACAAATACTGGAGAAAAAAACAAAATGGACTCTCCATTAACAACATGTTTTTAACTTTCAGACAGGACTTAACATCTCTGAAACCATATAACAAAGGTGACAATTTTATGAGCCAAGTTATGCATAGCACATTTTATGTTCCTAAACGACCTAAGTGGTTTTTGTAGGTCCTTCAAGGACACTAAAAATAAGTAAGTATTGGGGCTGCGTGATGGCTGAGGGTTAAGGGCACATTACTGCGGTTGTAGAGGCGCCTGAGCTCCGGGCCCAGCACCCACCATCCTAGGTGCGTCACAAGGCCTGAGTACTCGAGCTCCCAGGAGGGTCCTCCTGCCGCTTGCAGGTAGATCTTCACTCACCTTTCCCCCCACCACTACACCAACATAATTTAAATAACTAAATTATAATCTAAGTAAATAAAAGTACGTCTTGCTAGGATAGCTGGTGGCTACATGCCTTTGATCTCAATATATCAGGAGGGTGCTTTGAGTTGGAGGCAGTCCTTTGGACTACATAGTCAACCTCTGTTCTCAAAAAACAAAAGATTACTGGAAAGAAGAAACACATTACATCTTCTTTTCTCTTTTTCAATGTTCAATATTTATTTTTAAAATGTCTTACATTTAGAGCCGCCGCATGGGTGGCGCTGCCTTAATCCCAGCACGGGGAGGAGAGGCAGGTGGCTTTTGTGAGCTCCTCCGGCCAGCTCTGGGTATCCTAGATAGTTCGTTCCGACCACTGTGCTACGGCTTGCGACCCTTGTCTGTCCAAAGATCCAAAAAAAAAAAGAATTACATTAGGCTGGCTGGTGGGCAACGCCTTTAATCCTAACACTTGGGAGGCAGAGGCAGGTGGATCTCTGTGAGTTCAAGGCCAGCCTGGTCTACAGATGCGAGTTCCAGGGCTACAGCTGGGGCTACAGGGAGAACCTGTCTCAAAAGGACCAAAAAAAAAAAAGAGTATCACATTATTTCATCCGTTTCATTGTGTGTGTCAGGTGTGTGAGGGTATGGTATACCTGTGGAGTCAGCACACCACCATTGAGACCGGGTCTCCCTGTAGCCCCAGCTGGCCTGAAATTGCTATGTAGACCAGGCAGCTTTGATCTCAACGAGGATCTGCCAGCCTTGCCTCTACCTCTTACCTGGGTTGAATCTCAGCAACCGCAAGCAAGGCAGACACCCTTTTGTAACTCCCAGTCCAGGGGACCCGACACCCTATTCTGTTTCCTCCTCAGGCCACTACAGGACACAGGTAGCATTTACATAACATGCAGGCGTACACCAGTACCACAGGAAAACAAACATAAAATGAATTAATTAAAAAGAATTTGAAATCTGAGACTGAGAGGATTGCTCAGTGGCTAAGTGTACTGGCCCATTCTCGGACCTAGGTTTTGGTTCCCAGCCACCCACCCATATGGCAACTAAGACCAACCTGGTCAGCTGCAGTTCCAGCAGTTTGGACACTCACCTTCTGCTTCTGCAGACATTGCACACACCACAGGTGCTTAGATACCCTGCAGGCAGAAACTCATGCAATTTTTTTTTTTTTTTAAAGCTGGGCATGCTGGTGCATGCCTTTAATCCTATCACTCAGGAGGCAGAGGCAGAGGCAGATTCCTGAGATGTGAGTGAGGCCAGCTTGGTCTCCATAGCCAGTGCAGGCCCAGCTGGGGCTACAGGGGACCTTGTCTCAAAGAGAAGAAATTAAATTTTTTTTTTTTTTTCCCCCAGACTAGGGGAGAGAGAAAGCCTAAAACCTGGAAACCTGGGCCAGCCAGAGGAGAAAGTTTTTCTCTGGAAAGGAGATTTACAACTGTCAGACCACCTTACGGGAGTGATAAGGTCAGTGGACAGCGATAGGTCAATGTTGGGCAGAACCACACCTTGGCCAGGAGTGCTGAAGTGTACGGGAACTCTGGACTCTACTTAATTAAACTTTAACATCACTTTTGGATCTGAAGGGAGGGACTGAGGGGGGGATTCACTGGAACTTTTGTCCCTTTGCCAGTGTGGCCCATTGGAATATATCTTTTTCGCTTTTCACTATGCATTTGCTGTTTTAATTAAATCAAGGATAGTGGAATCTGGCTTACTGGGCACAGACTGTGCCCGAAGTACCAGTACAGGAAGACCAACTTGAGGGGGGTCGGATTTTTCCTTTCCCTTGTGGGTTCCTAGAGCTTGAAACTCAGTCATTTCTATTGGCCATAAAACGCTTTCCGTGCTACCATCTCACATGCCCCACTAAATGTCACTATTTTTTGATAAAATTATCCATCCAGCTGCATGTTGGCTCATGCCTGTAACTCCCATGAAGCTGAAGTAGGATTCCTGCCTTGAATTCTAGGCCAGGATGGCCTCTACGGTTGTGAGAGTACTGTCTCAAAACAAACAGAACAAAAAAAGAAGGGAAAGACAAGAGGAGGGCTCTGTCATGAAGATTCCTTTTACACCAGGCACCGGATCTGGTTTGCGACCCCTCCCGAGCCCCCATGAAAAGTGGGGCACTGCCCGGGCAGGTGGTGATTGCCTTTACTCCTAGCACATTGGGAGCAGAGGCGGCAGATCTCTGTGAGTTCAGGCCAGCTGGTCTACAGTGAGATTCCGGACAGTAGCGGGCTACAGAGAAAACCTGTCTCAAAAAAAGACAAAAAAAAAAAAAAAAAAAAAGAAAAGCTAGGCACAGTTGTATGTGCCACATTAATTAGCCTGTCTAGCCAAATCAATGGGCTATGGTTCAATGAGAGACCCTGTCTCAAAAACCAGAATGGGCTGGAGAGATGTCTCAGTGATTAAGAGCACTGGGTACTCTTGCAGAGGACCAGGATTCAGTTCCTAGCATCTGTATAGCAGCTAACAACCATCTGTAATTCCAGTTTCAGGGAATCTGAGGCCCTCTTCTGGGCTCTGCAGGCATTGCCTACATGTGGTGCACTTACACACATACATGCAGATGCAAGCAAAATATTCATACACATATATTTTTTTCTTTGGTCTTTTTGAGACAAGGTCTCCCTCTAGCCATAAGCTGGCCTGGAACTCACCATGTAGACCGGGCTGGCCTCAGTCTCATAGATCCACCTGCCTCTGTCTCTCAAATACTGGGATTAAAGATGTATGTTAACATGTCCAGTTCATACACATAAAATTTTACAAAAACAATTAAAAAAAATTAAAAAAAAAATCACAAGCCAGGTGTGGTGGCGCACGCCTTTAATCCTAGCACTCAGGAGGCAGAGGCACGGGCATCTTTGTGAGTTCAAGGCCAGCCTGGTCTACAGAGTGAGTTCCAGGACAGCTGGGGCTACAGAGAGACCCTGTCTCGAAAAGACAAAAAATAAATAAATAAATAATAAAATAATTTTTAAAATTTAAAAATGGAGAATAATTAAGGAAAGACACCTACATCTATGTCTGGGTTCTACAAGCATACATACTTGTTAATGTGCCTATGTTAAGGAGTGCACACACAACACACAAACAGAAGAGAGAGAGAACAAATTCTCCCCTTACCAGTCCACATTCCTACACATTTCATAACCCTAGCTTTACTTGCCAGTGCTTCATTTTCTGTTTGGAGACCATCACTCCTGGGGTCATTTGGTTGGCCACACATTTTACCTGTGCCCAACCCCAGCCCAACCTTCCTCTCAATTAGTCAGTCAATGAATGTTTCAGACTCCCTCTGGGAACAGAGCTCACAAAAAAGGAAAAAATCAGGCCCCAGAGCCTGAGGAGGAAGGTGAGGGACACTGAGGATGAAGAGGAGCTGGACCCTGAGGAAGAACGGAAGAGGAAACACTTTTGCTCAGTTAGACTGAGAAAAACATTACCTCACAGTGGCTGGAGGAGCCAACTCCCAGTGGAAGCAGGAGCTTGATGAAGAATTGACCCTGGGAGCATGCAAGGATTAGCTGGGGGCTAACATCAGCCCCCGGGCAAGAAGGCCTGAACCCCCACAAGGCCCCACTGTGCACTACAGCTTCGCAGACCCTCAGGAGCACTCAATCACACCTCCCCGCTCCTCCAGCGTCTTCCTCCAGAGGGGCTGTGAGGTGGAGCTCAGGGGAGTGACCCTGTAGGGATTTTGAGAATCAGGGAAAGAAAGGCCCTGTCCCGAATCTGGAGACCAGAGCTAAGTGCTGACAGAGCCCAGCCACTCTCCGCAGCCTCCCTCTGTCCCAGCAGGTCATTGCCCCATCCCCCACGCCCGGCCTTCCACCCTCTATACCAGGCCACAGAGCAGCCAGGGACAGAAGAGGCCAGATCAGGGACAGACTTGGGAGCCATAAAAAGACTGGGGCCCAGGGTCTGGGGCCAGACTGCTGTAGTGGCGGCGGGAGCGCAGCCAGAGGGTGACAGCGGGCGCCCAGGACAGGCCTGGTGCCCTCTCGGCGAGGGTGACTGAATCTGCCAGCTGTGGGGCCTGTCCGTGCCAAGTCTGCCCTGGCTCCGTCTAGTCGTAATCGATGCTGGCTGCAGGCCAGGCCCCCTGCCAGCTCTGGTCACACTCGGCTAGTGCGGGAGGCCCAGCCCATTAACTCCTAGCCCAGGCCCATTGTCTGGGTCCGTGCCTGGTGGTTTATTTACTCGGGCTGGGTCTGGACGGCTGGGTTGGGAAGTAACAGCCAGTGGGGCGGGGAGGGGGGATGGGATGGAGGAGGATGGGGACGGATGGCTGGAGAAGGATGCGCGGTGGCAGGGGAGGCCGTGGGAGGGGGAGGCCTGCGGAGTGGGGCGACTTCCAGATCCCCAAGGGCAGGCCGCGCTGGTAGGGATTTTTGTTGTTTTGTGATTTTTTTTTTTCTCTGAAAGATTCCTGTGTACGCAGGTACACCTTCAAGCCTATTGTACTGCTCCTGAAAGTGCAAGCGCTGCAGAGTGGAGACCCTTAACTCACCAGCCATGGAGAATTTGTAAAATCACATATTTATTTATTATTTATTTATTGAGATAAGGTCTCGCTGTAGCCACAGCTGGCCTGGATCTCCTTATGTAGACCAGGCTGGTCCCTATCTCTGCTTCCTGAGTGCTGTAATTAAAGACCTTAACATGACGCCAACCCTTCTGGATTTTTTTTTTTTAAGTTCGAATTTAAATTTTTTCATCACAAGTTTAGTTAACAAAGTTATCCTTTCCAGCATTATGAATATATGCTTTTTGGGGGGAGGGGGTCTTTTTTGAGACAGGGTCTCCTTGTAGCCCCAGCTGTCCTGGAACTCGCTGTGTATTCCAGGCTGGCCTTGAACTCACAAAGATCCACCTGCCTCTGCCTCCCAAGTGCTAGGATTAAAGGCGTGCACCCCCACACCTGGCTACATGCTTTAATTATATGGAATAGTCATTACGAAAATTTAAAGAAAAATGAATAGTAACCTTTCAAAGATTTGATATCTTTTCTGTTTGTTTTTTTAGTGTTTTTTTTTTTTTTTTTTTTTAGTTTTTGTGAGGTTTGTCCACTTGTTTATTTGTTTGTGTGGTATGTGTGGGTGTACAAGCCAGGGTGGGCATGTAGAGAGTAGAGGACAGCTGTCTTCTACCTTGTGGGTCCTAGGGATCAAAGTTAGATAGTCAGACTTGGCAGCAGATGTCTCACCCTCTGAGCCATCTACCTGGTCTGGTTTGATTGCTTTGGTCTTTTGAAACAGAGTCTCACTCTATAGTTGAGGCTGGCCTGGAATTCCCCTGGCTGGCCTCCAACTCCTGGCAATCTTCCTGCTGTCAGTACTTGGGATTATAGGTGAGCCAGCACACCGAGCTAGTGTATTTTTCCTTCCTTCCTTCCTTCCTTCCTTCCTTCCTTCCTTCCTTCCTTCCTTCCTTCCTTCCTTCCTTCCTTTTATTCATTTAAATGTATGAGTGTTTTTATGGCATGTACATAAACGTACCACATACATGCAATTCCTGTGGAGCCAGAAGAGGGTGTTGGAGTCCCTCGAAATGGAGTTACTGATAGTTGTTAGCTGCCATGTAAGTGCTGAGAACCGAATCCTGGTCCTCTGTTAAGAGCAGCCAGTGCTCTTAACTACATAGCTCTGGCTGGCCTGGAACTCTCAATGTAGACCAGGTTGGCCTTGAACTCCAGAGTGCCAAGATTAAAGATTTGTACCACCATGACCAGCTATTTTGTTTTTTTCTATTAAAAGATGATTATAGATTTAAAAATTGTAAAGTTTTATTTTATTCTTTTAAAAAACATTTTATTTTTCTTATTTTAACTTTATTTGATGTTTATTTTATTGCTTATATGCATTTGTCATACAATGTCTCCACAGAGGTCAGAATAGGGTATCAACATCTCCTGGAACTAGAGTTACAGGCAGTTGTTAGCTGCCATGTGGAAGCTGGGAACTTGTGGGAAAACTTAGTTCAGATGGGTAGCATCTAAACCAATGGGACCTCCCTGGCCACACCCATGGGGTGGGGTGTAGTGACAAAAAGGTTTAGAATTTGGTCCTGAGATGTGAGTCATGATCGATATATAATCAGACATTTTGCAATAAACTCTCTCTCTGCATTTGGACCTTAACGTGCCCACATGGTGTGCTTTCCTGCTCGTGTTTTCCACGTGGGTCGTCCTAGGATTAGATGGCTGCCACAAACCTCGGTGGGATCCCCACAGGAACTGAACTTGGGTCCTTTGCAACAGCAGTCAGTGCTCTTAACCACTGAGACATCTCTCTAGCCCAAATTTATTTTATTCATTTTTTTTTTTTTTGGTCTTTTTGAGACAGGGTCTCCCTGTAGCCCCAGCTGCCCTGGAACTCCCTCTGTAGACCAGGCTGGCCTTGAACTCACAAAGATCCACCTGCCTCTGCCTCCCAAGTGCTAGGATTAAAGGCGTGTACCACCACACCCGGCTATTTTATTCTTAATTATGTGTGTGTGTGTGTGTGTGTGTGTGTGTGTGTGTGTGAGTGCACTTGGTTTCCAGAAGACGGTGTCCAATCAACTGGAGCTGGAGTTATAGGCAGTTGTGAGTCACCTGATGTGGGTGCTGGGAACCGAACTCAGGTCCTCTACAAGAGCAGTAGAGGTGCTTAGCCATCTTTCCAATCTCTCTCTCTCTCTCTCTCTCTCTCTCTCTCCTCTCTGTTTGCTGACACATGTGCATATGCACCATGGTGTGCTTGTGGAAGTCACAGGACAGTTTGTGGGAGTCAGTTTTCTCCTTCTATGTGGGTTCTGGGGATAGAACTCTGCTGGTAAGCTTGACAGCAGACACCTTTCCCCAGTGAGACATCTTACCCATCTAGAAACAGATCTCTTAAAATGAATTAGTGCATGTTAAGTGACAGTAATAATGACTTATTTCTTTTAAAATATTTCCTGCCAGGCATGGTGGCGCATGCCTTTAATCCTAGCACTCGGGAGGCAGAGGCAGGCGGATCTTAGTGAGTTCAAGGCCAGCCTGGTCTACAGAGCGAGTTCCAGGGCAGCTGGGGCTACAGGGAGACCCTTTCTCAAAAAAAACAAAAAAAAAAAAATCTTTTATTATTTTATTTCATGCGTATGAGTATTGTGCTTGTATGTGTAACTGCCCCTGTGTTGTGCAATGCCCATGGAGGTCAGAAGCAGGCGTCGGATTTCTTGAACTGGAGTTATGGGTGGTTGTTAGCTGCCATGTGTGTGCTAGGAATCAAACCTAGGTCCTTTGCAAGAGCGGCCAGTAGGACTGGAGAGTTGCCTCACGGTTAAGAGCACTGGCTGCCCTTGCAGAGGTCCCAGGTTTGATTCCTAGCACCCACATGGCAGCTAACAACTGTCTGTAACTCCAGTTCCTGGGGATCTGACGACCTCTTCTGACCTTCTCTAGCATTGCATGACCTATAGGCAGGCAAAACAGTCATAGAAATAAAAATAATTAAAAAAAAGAAAGAGCAGCCAGTGCTCTTAATCATTGAGCCATCTCTCCAATCCCAATAATGGTATATTTCTAGCTAGACTGACACAAGTTTCAATATCAATTTTATTCTGTTTGTGGATCATGCTTCCCCGCCCCCTCATTACTTCACCTTCCCCTCCTCACACCATCCCTCTAAGTGGTCCTCCTGCCTGGCCCTTTGAATGCTGAGATTACAGCCATGCACTCCGAGGCCTGGCTTCTGTTTTGTCTTCGAGAAACATTATTCAGACAAATAAATATATAGATGAAAACAGCGACTCTTGCTATTGGAATGTCATTCACTTCTTTGAGCTTCCAAATTAAATAGCATTGTCAAAAAAGTCTCTTTTGTATGAATCATCGGCAATTTGATTAGTACCTCTTTTAACTTTGTTGAAACAAACAAACCGAAAAACTGGAAACTGCTCAATTTGCCAAAACACTTGCTTCTCCACAATTAGAGACTTTCTCCATGCCTGCTCTACCATCCCCAGTTGTCACTTGGGGTGCCTGAGGCTTCTGTTGCCTTTTCTTTTTCTTTCTTTCATCCTTTCTCTTCTTTTTAGTGTGTGTGGGTGCATGTGTATGAATGTGTGTGTGTGTGTGTGTGTGTGTGTGTGAATATGGAGGCTGGAGGGCAATGTCAAGTGTTGTTCTTCAGACACTGGGCACCTTTTTATTATTATTACTTTATTCTATGTGCATGAGTGTATTGCCTGTATGTATGTAAGTGTATTCATGTCCTGCAATGCCTTCCTGCCTCCTTTCTTGAGACAGTGTCTCTCTTTGGCCTAGAACTCGGCAAGTAGATGGGCTAGCTGGCTAAAAGCCTCTGCTTCTTGCACTCACTTTACCTGACTGACTGAGCCATCTCTCCAGCCCGAGAGGCTTCTATCTTTAGAGCAGTTCGTATCTTGTTCCGGATGAAAATGGGAAGCTATTTGTATGGCAAACCTTTATACCTACCTCATGACAATTTTTTTAAATGTATATATATATATATATATATATATATATATATATAACTTT
>VZQC01010220.1:79165-90835 GCA_009823505.1 Rhizomys pruinosus
CTTTAATTTTATTTATTTTTTTATGTGTATGAATGTACTGTCTGCATGTAGGCTTGTGCACCGGTGTCGTGCAATGCCGCAGAGGTCAGAAAAGGGTGTTGGAGTCCCCTGGAACTGGAGTTAAAGATGGTTTTCAGCTGCCATGTGGGTGCTGGGGATCGAACCCCGGTCCTCTGCAAGAGCAGTTGGCGCTCTTAACCGCTAGGCCATCTCTTCAGCCCAGCCCATCAGCCCTTTTAACCCCCTTCTCCAACTGGATTCTGTGTTCCATGACGATCTTCATGCATCTGGACAAGCTCCGTCCTGCCCTGTCCCTTTCCTTTCATGGACTTTCCTGACTCAACCTCCACCCACAGTCCTGCCTACTCCACACTGGCACTGAGCGCATCACTGGGGGATGTTCGTGGCCATGCTGACTGATTCCACTTTACACTTTGATCACAGCCCTCTAGGAGGCCCGCAGCTTGTGCAGTGACCTTATGTTTCCCTGCTAACTTAGCTGTCCCACTTTCCCAGTGAGTACAAATCTCCATCTCCATCCGGATGCCTTTCCTTTGTTCCTCACGGTTAGCTAATTACCCCGCTTACTACTTTGTGAGAAATCTCTTGCAGCTGTGGATCACATCGTAATCCCTTTTCTTTCTCTAGGAGTCTGGCTGAACTGTCTTCCACTCCCTGCACTATCCACATCCCCCCATCCTCCTCCTCAGCACAGAGTAGTGTAACTCTCTCATCTCAAAACAGACACTCTGGCTGGCCTGGAACTCACTCTGTAGACCAGGCTGGCCTCAAACTCACAGAGATCCGCCTGCCTCTGCCTCCCAAGTGCTAGGATTAAAGGTGTGCGCCACCACACCCGGCAATGTCTTTTTAATTTTACCATTAGTGTGTGTGTGTGTGTGTGTGTGTGTGTTGGGGCCATTTGTCATGTGGAGGTCAGAGGACAACTTTGTGGGATTCACTTCTTTCTTTCTGCCTTTATTATTTATTTATTTAAATGTTTTGTGTGTATAAGTGTATTGCCTGCATGTACACCCATGTCAGGCAATGCCCATGGAGTCAGAAGAAGGCATCTGATCTCCCTGGAACTTGAGTTATAGACAGTTGTTGGCCACCATGTGGTGCTGAGACTTGGACCCTGGTCCTCTATAAGCGCACTTCATGCTCTTAACCACTAAGCCATCTCTGCAGCCCCTCTTTCTGCCTCTATGTGGGTTCTGGGGATTGAACTAGGCTTGTGTGGCAAGTACCTTTACCTGTCGAGCCATCTTGTCGGCCCTCATTCTTGTACTTCTAGGAGGGCCATATGTCAATGCCAAGCATGTCTCATAACTGCCCCTGCATCAGGTCAGGAAGGTCAGAAGGTGAGAGGCACTGTCAGGGTGCATTTACAAGACATTTACTAAGACTTGTACATGTACCATGAGTTTATATACACCATGTCTGTGCCCGCAGAAACCGGAATAGGGCATAGGATTTCTTGGAACTAGAGTTTTAGGCAGTTGTGAGCTGCACGATATGGGTGCTGGGATGTGAACCCAGCTCTTCTTCAAGAGCAGTACATGATCTTAACTCCTGAGCCATCTCTCCAGTTCCAGCCCAAGTGCTTTGGGTATATGTGTCCAGCACAGATGGGGATAACAGTGACATTTGTCTTATAACATTGCTAAGATAAAGTCTAGCTCTCAACAGTGACTGCATGGTGGTGACCTCTGCCCTGGCGTCTCCCATGCCTAGTAAGCAACACAGCGGCCTATCATCTGCAAAGCAGAGCTCTGATTCTCTGGCCCTTCCCTTGCCCAGCTCTCCCTCCAGCCTTCTCTATTGCAGTTAAATGGCCTGAATGCAGCTCTCTTTCCCCCACTCTTTGCATTTAGTTCATCATCAAACTCTGACTTCAAAATATACCCCAGCCTGACCGCCTCGTTAATTTCCATCACAAAGTGACCAGCCCCAGCCAAGTCCCTACGAGGGACCCCTCTCCTCTCCCTCACCTCTATAGTTTGTTCTTCCACAGCCACCTGAATGACTAAAGTAGCTCTCTAACGGCTTCCCGTGATCCTTCCTAAAATAACAGCTTTATTGTGATCTAATTCACTCATTTAAAGCATACGATTCAATGGTTTTTCAGTATATTCATAGGGTTGTGCAAACATCAGCAAAATCAATTTTAGAGCATATCCCCAGTATCCATAACCATTCTCTCCCCATTCCCTCAGGCCCCAGCTCTAGGAAACCACTAGTTGATTACTTTCTTTCTCTGTGAATCTATTTCCCCCATTATTCCTAAAATAAAAATAAAAGAAATAAAACTTCCTTGAGCCAAGCATGGTAATGCATGCCTGTGATCCTAGCACTCAGGAGGTTGGCAGGAAGATCATGAGTTTGAGGCCAGGCTAAGCTATATAGTGAGTTCCAGGCGAGTCTGGGCTGTCTAGTAAGACTTTGTCTCAAAAGAACAAAACTAGCCTTTAACCCAGTACATGGGAGGCAGAAGCAGGCTAGCCTGGGATGGTCTACAAAGTAAGTTCCAGGCCAACTGGGGCTACACAGTGAGACCCTGTCTCAAAAAGCAAACAAACGGGGACTGGAGGGATGGCCTAGCGGTTGGTAGCGCCAACCACTCTTGCAGAGGACCCAGGTTCAATCCCCAGCACCCACATGGCGGCTGAGAACCGTCTGTAACTCCAATTCCAGCAGAACTCCAGTTCCAGGGGAATCCGACACCCCCTTCTGACCTCTGCAGCATTGCACAACACAGGTGCACAAACCTACATGCAGACAGTACATTCATACACATAAAAAATAAATAAATAAAAATTTAAAAAAGCAAATAAACACCTCAATCAAAACCCAACAAAACAAAAACAAAGAAGCAGACAACAAGAACTAAAAACAAAACAAAAAAGCCAAATAATAACAATAACAAAGCCCATCTCCTTATTTTGGTCTTCCGGCTCTCTAGTCCAGCACCTATCACAGGCCCCCAGATTTGCGGACAGCCTTCTCCCTGTCTGCCTTCCCCTCACAAACTTGACTTTTCTTGTCCCTTTGCCCAGACCTCTCTTTTCTAGATTTGTGTAAAGGTCATTTCTCAGGATTTAGGGTCTTTCCAAATGTCACTTTTCAAAGGGGCTCTCCCTCCTTTTCCTCCCCTCCCCCTCCTCTTCCTTCTCTTCTCCCTCCTCCTCCTCTTCCTCCTCCTCCTCTTCTTCCTTTTCCTCCTCCTCCTCATCCTCCTCCTTGTCCTTGTCCTCCTCCTCTTCCTCCTCTCCTCCTCCTCCTCTTCCTTCTCTTCTCCCTCCTCGTCCTCCTCCTCTTCTTCCTCTTCTTCTTCTTCTTCTTCTTCCTCCTCCTCTTCTTCCTCTTCCCCCTCCTCCTCTTCTTCCTCTTCCCCCTCCTCCTCGTCCTCCTGCCCCTCCTCCTCCTCTTCCTCCTCATCCTCTTCCTCCTCGTCCTCCTCCTCCTCCTCGTCCTCTTCCTCCTCCTCCTCGTCCTCTTCCTCCTCCTCCTCCTCCTCCTTCTCCTCCTCCTCCTCCACCTCTTCCTTCTCGTCCTCGTCCTCTTCCTCCTCGTCCTCGTCCTCCTGCCCCTCCTCCTCCTCTTCCTCCTCCTCCTCTTCCTCCTCGTCCTCCTCCTCCTCCTCCTCCTCGTCCTCTTCCTCCTCCTCCTCGTCCTCTTCCTCCTCCTCCTCGTCCTCTTCCTCCTCCTCCTCCTCCTCCTCTTCCTTCTCGTCCTCGTCCTCTTCCTCCTCGTCCTCGTCCTCCTCGTCCTCGTCCTCGTCCTTGTCCTCCTCCTCCTCCTGTTCCAACTCTGTCCCTTCTGAATGTTCTTGGAAGTGCAGATTGGTGCTCTTACTCCTTGACTCTCTCTCTCCTCCTTTAAACCTTCATAAGATCAGGGCTTTTGTGTCCTCAGAACCTAAACCAGGGCTGGGCACCCCATAGTGTTTGGCATTTGCTTCATGAGTGGTGGTTTGATGCTTCTGGATCACCATGATAGGAGGTGCCATAATTTCTTTTACCCCTAAAACAGAGATTTTTTTTTCCCCAAGTCTCATGAAAACCCACCATATTATAGCTTATACCTATTCTCTATTCTTTCTTTCTTTCTTTCTTTCTTTCTTTCTTTCTTTCTTTCTTTCTTCCTTCCTTCCTTCCTTCCTTCCTTCCTTCCTTCCTTCCTTCCTTTCTTTGTTTCTATGGTTGCTTTTGGTAAGGTATGTACAAGGATGTCATGTAGCCCAGGCTGGCTCAGGTGTTAGCCTTCACCTTCCACATTGTTGTTTGCCACTGTGTACACCAGGCTAACTGGCCTGCAAGCTTCCAGGGATTTTTCTGTCTATGCTTTCTATCTTACCATAGATTACAGATGCAACTTAGGGTGTCTGGGTTTATGTGGGTTCTAGAGATTTGGACTCAGGTGTTCATACTTGTACAGCAAACACTTTTATCACTGAGCTATCACCCTCATCTCACAATAAATGCTTTATATCAAAGGTAAGAATTTCAGGAAAAAAATTAGAAGGAAAATAATTCTCTGAACTTTACTCATTTTATATGTCCATTATCTATGTACCAAAAAAAGAAAAGAAAAAAGAAAAAAGAATAGGAAAGGAAAAAAAAACACACCATCCTATTTAGGAGTTTTTTAATCATCTGAGCACTTTAAAATTTTTCTTTTAAGAAACTGAAAGCACTCAGCAGTCACGGTTGGGTACAGAGTGTAACCTGTTGGTGGTGGTGCTTGGGGTGTGTCCTGTGAGGTCACCAAGGACAGGGACCCTGCTTCTTATCATGGGAGTGTTCACAACACTGTGACAACAGATGACTCACAGCAGCCACTCGCTCAGTGTTGGTTGAATGATTGCGAATACGGGAATGAGCATAAAGATGCCTAACTCAGTAATGAAGCACGTAGGCCTTGGCAGACAGTGCAATGTTGATGGCACATTGTAAAATGCGAGTCTCTGAGCAAGGAGGGAAGCTCAAAAGGGCACTTCAGTCTGCTCAGTAGTTCTCCTGTGTTTTTCTTGACAGAGGTTCTAGAATACTGTCATCTGTAAATGCTGAATATAGGGGCTGGAGAGATGGCTCAGTGGTTAAGAGCACCAACTGCTCTTGCAGAGGACCCAGGTTCGATTCCCAGCACCCACATGGTGGCTAAGAACCGTCTTTAACTCCAGTTCCAGGGGAATCCAATGTCCTCTTCTGACCGCTTCGGCATTGCATGACATGAGTGCACAAACCTACATTCACACAATACACTCATACACATAAAAAATTATAAATAAATAAAATTTTTTTTAAAATGTTGAATATAGAGTGGTAACAGCCATGAAGCTCCTGTGACCCACTGTGGGCGAAGCCACCTCAACAGAGGCCTGGACTTTCCTCTAGCTTAAAGCTCTCCCTTCACAAGGCTTTGTACACCTGAAGACAAATCATAAATTAGTGGTCAGCTCCCAGCCAGAGCTCTGTGCTCCTGGTTGGCCATGAGACACTGCTATGGATGGGCGGAACATTGTATGGAGCATTCAGTGGACTCCTGGGTCTGGCCTGGTGCTGGGCATTCATTCATCTGTTATACCCTGACAGAAAGGTTGGGTTACGTGGAAGTCAAGATTAAATCTTGCTGGGCGTGGTGGCGCACGCCTTTAATCCTAGCACTTGGGAGGCAGAGGCAGGCGGATCTCTGTGAGTTCAAGGCCAGCCTGGTCTACAGAGTGAGTTCCAGGACAGCTGGGGCTACAGGGAGACCCTGTCTTGAAAAGACCAAAAAAAAAAAGATTAAATCTTGCCCTGTACCTACCTACCCAGAATGCATCTTGCCTCTCCCGGGTCCTAGTTGTGACCTTGCAGCTGGCCTGTTCTCAGGGCCAGGAGTATGGGCTAAGCTGTAATTTCTGTTGGCCCTCTTTTCTCCTCACAGTTGACTCTGTTTCTCCTCAAGCCTCTTTTGCCAAATGGCCTTCCACAGACTGGAGGCCAGCAAAGCCCTGAGCCCGAGACTGGCAGGAAAAGGTTGAAAAGTAGCAGTCTGCCTGGGGCTGGGTGCAACTGAAGCCAGAGCCTTGGGCCCCGTCATAGCCTGAGCCTGTCACGGTTCTACCATCTCAGTCCTCCATGTTCCCAGGCCTTGGCCCAGACCTTGGTGCGCATCCTCTAGCTGTGACCTGGGAGGAGATCCCCGGTGTCAGCAGCTAGCCATCCCCCTGGAATATGAGCCTGTGTGTCCTGCAGCTCAGAGATGGGGGCATGGCAATTCGGCTGGGCTCAGCTCTGGGCCCAGCTCTGGGCCCTGCTAGGGCTGGTCTAGGGAGATGTCCCAGCAGGAAGCCTCCCAGCACGTGCTGCCTCAGGCCTTCAGGATGTGTAGTTTCCCAGGGTGGCCCAGCGTGTGGCTCACAGGTCAGCTGGGTACTCGGCTCTGTGGCAGGCTGCTCTTTTCTAAGCTACACAGAGAGCAGGTCTTGTCTGAGCCCCTGCGCTGTGGGTTCAAGGCAGTCGTGAGCAGCAAGGCCTGGCCCTGCCCAGTCTCACTTCCTCCTCTTCCTTCCTGCCTTCCCACTCACGTCTTTCACTCACTCACCCTCTCTGGTGGAGCTCTATGTCCCACCTCAGGGAACCTGAATGCCAAGCCAACACTAAGGAGGCCAGTCACCACCTTCCAGAAATCAGCAGAGGGGGATGCACTGGGGGCTCAGTGGCCCTGCGGACAGGAGCAGCAACCATTGGCCCTTCTCAAGAAACCATCCCCAACCCCCGGACCTGAATCTCTGCGTCTGGCACCCAAGCAGGGACCCTAGGTTGGTCACACAACCAGATTCCTTGGGGCAGCTCCAGAGGGCTCTAAGAGGGTCCCATGCCACTCTCTGCCGCTGACTGGAGGGCAAGGAGCCCCTTGTAGGCGCCTCAGGCTCTGAGGCCTCTCGGGTTCCCTTGGAGGGAGGGGGCTGCTGAGAGCCAGCTGCAGCTGCGGGAAACCACACACCGCAGCCTGCAGGTGCAGGGGCCTGGGGGAAGGAGAGACAATTAACTATTTCTTGGGAGCAGATCTTTCCATGGCTTCTACTCCCAAAGTGTGGCTTCCCTCAGATGCTGCATGCTCGACAGAAGTGTGGAGCGAGAAGCCAGCAGGGATGTAGGAGTCAAACTCCCACCTCAGAGGCAGGGCAGCCTCTGAGCCAACATTGGCAATGTGTCCCTTTTGGTGTCTGCTTATTCCTGAGCAATCTCCTCCAAGTCATGGGATCTTGCCAGGAGAGAGGGAAAGGAAGGCTCATCTTCAGGGTGTGTCCCCCACCTCCACCTTGGGGCTGCTCACCGAGGACCTTCAGAGGGTCCTGCAAGGGGCATTGGGCCCAGACTCCTGTGGCAACATGTGGCTGAGGAGGCTGTTCCCACTCAGCCTGGGCCTCCTGTGGTAAGCATTAATGTGCATGAGCAACCCTTAGCTCACCAGGACTCAGATTCTGCTCTAAGAGGCTGTCACAGGCTAGAAGCCGTTAGAAGGAGAGCTTGCACACAATTTCCAGAAGGTTCTTTTTATTTTATTTAATTTATTTATTTATTTATTTATTTATTTATTTATTTATTTATTTATTTATTTTTGGTCTTTTCAAGACAGGGTCTCCCTGTAGCCCCAGCTGTCCTGGAATTCTCTCTGTAGACCAGGCTGGCCTTGAACTCACAAAGATCCACCTGCCTCTGCCTCCCAAATGCTATGATTAAAGGCATGCGCCACCATGCCCTGCATAGGTTCTTTTTAGTTGGATTTGTCTCCAGAGGCTGGCAAGCTGCTTAATGCTGCAAGCTGCCTGCCTGCTCATGTCCTCTGACTCCTCATCCTGCCAGTTCACCTGCCTGCTGGTGAACCATATGCCAAGAGCACAGTCTTAGCAAGAGGGCCAGGAGGCCTGGGGGCCTGTGGGAAGCCAGTCTTGACCATGTCTTAGTTCTCCCTTTAATCCTAAATTCTTTCTCTTTGTTCCTTATATAAACAAACAACCCATAGCTATACTCTTAATTTGCTTAACTATGGGAAAATGATGCTCTCTAGGAAGACCTGGGTTCATTCTGCTCACATGTCAGGCTGCCCTAAGGATTGGAATAAGATATTTCTTTGCCCTTGAGGATCTCACAGACTGGCAGGGCAAGTAGTCACAGAAACTCACATTGTGAGGGACAGTAGGAAGTTCTTAATGGACAGAGGAAGGGGCTGATGATAAAGATGTCTATGTCAAGTTTGCAAATATTTTACAAATTCAGTGTTGGTTGTTTGGAATGAAGTACAAAGTGATAAGGTGCTCAGCAATGAAGTGGGAGATAAAAAATTCGTGTGTGGTAATAGTGATATCTTTAGTCCCTATAGACCATAAGGGACTGACTCAAAGGGCTTTCAGAATTTAGGGCAAACTGGGCAGGGTGGCACATGCCTTTAATTCTAGCACTTGGGAGGCAGAGGCAGGCGGATCTTTGTGAGTTCAAGGCCAGCCTGGTGTACCTAGCGAATTCCAGGACAGCTGGAGCTACAGGGAGACCCTGTCTCAAAAAGAAAAAGAAGAAGAAGAAGAAGAAGAAGAAGAAGAAGAACAACAACAACAACAACAACAACAACAACAACAACAACAAAAGTTACATTGAGGGGCTGGAGATCTGGCTCAGTGGTTAAGAGCACTGACTGCTCTTGCAAAGGACCCAGGTTTGATTCCCAGCACCCACATGGTGGCAACGAACCATCTTTGGTGCTGGGCATGGTGGTTCATGCCTTTAATCCTAGCACTGGGGAGGCAGAGGCAGGTGGATCTCTGTGAGTTCTAGGCCAGCCTGGTCTACAGAGTGAGTTCCAGGACAGCTGGGACTAAAGGGAGACCCTGTCTCAAAAATACCAAAATAAATAAATAAATAAAGTAAACAACAACAAAAATAAAGTCACCTGGTCTCCGTAGTGAGTTCCAGGCCAGTTAGGGCTACAGGGAGACCCTGTCTCAAACAAACAAACAAAAAGTTACATTGAATTTGTGTGTGTGTGTGTGTGTGTGTGTGTGTGTGTGTGTACCAAGGCACATATGTGGAGGTCAAAGGACAACTTGTCAGTTCTTCCCTTCCACCATGGAATCCTGAGGATTGAACTCAGGCTGTCAGATGTGGTAGCAGGTGCCTTTACCTGCTGAACCATCTTGCTGGAACCTGGCCCTTTAGGTTGTTTTTCCTTTTGAGACAGGATCTCACTAAATTGCCAGGGCTGACCTTGAACTCTCTTTGTAGCCCAGGCTGGCTTTGAACTTGTGATCTTCCTGCCTCAGCCTCCGGAGCAGTTGGGATTACAGGCCTGCTCTATTAAACCTGGCCAGCAAAGGGAAAAGGCATTAGAACTGGGGAATATCACTAGGGAGAGTTGGGAGAAGGTCACCTTGAGTCACGGGGACCCTAGGGTGGATGAAGAGGTTGGGAGATGCCCTTTCTTTCTGGATGGGACACCTGGGGAATGAAACATATGAAGAGAATAACCGGTTCTGCCTGGGTCCTCAAGGAAGGGGCATGTCCCTGCTCTGGGCAGGGGCTTCTCCCCTGCCCACTGCCAGGAGGCTCAACCCCGTCTGAAGGCTGCAGAACTGAGTCTGCTGGAATAAACAGACTGCAAGCAGATTAGCAGGAGAAAAGACATACAAATTTCTCCCTTTTCTGTTTCTTTTCTCTTTCTTTTTTTATTTGTTTGTTTTGTGACAAGAGCCTGCTATGCAGCACAGGCTAGCATCAAACTCAACAGCACTCTTTCTTGTTTTGTGCTCTCAAATGCTAAGATTACAAGCAGTGAGTTGCCACACCTGGCAATTTTTTTAAAGTTTATTGATTATTGTTGTTATTATCATTGTTACGTGTGTGTGTGTGTGTGTGTGTGTGTGTGTGTGTGTGTGATGTATGTGTGCACATGCATGCCACAGTTCCTGAGGAGGTCAGAAGACAACTTTGGGCATCAGTTATCTTCTTCCACAGTGGGTCTCTGGGATAGAACTCAGGTCATCAGGCTTGCATGGCAGGAGCTTTTACCCACTGAGCCATCTTGCCAGCTTGAAAATTTCTTATGTGTACATATACACAGGAACCACACAAATATGAAACTCACGGACCAGATGAGAGGCTTAAACATTCTCTTTAGAGGGGAGACTTTCAAACATACATTTATTTATTTATTTTTATTTTTGGATCTTTTTGAGACAAGGTCTCTCTGTGGCCCCAGCTGGCCTGGAACTCACTATGTAGACCAGGCTGGCCTTGAGTTCACAGAGATCCACCTGTCTCTGCCTCCCAAGTGCTGAGATTAAAGGTGTGCGCCACCACGCCCAGCCTTTCAAAGTTTTTAGCAATGAATGATTGGAGAAAGACACTGGCTTGGGATCACGGTCCTCTCTGCGCCCTAGGCATACTAATTCTGTAGTTTCTTCAGGTTTAATCTTTCTTGATGAATGAAGCTCCAGTAAAAAGATCAAAGTTTATTGCATTCCTCTTTGGTGGATCTGGTCTTTGAATGGATAAGGGAACTTCAGAGCAAGTCTTTCCTGCTGTTTAGGAGAGAGGATTGAGAGAAAAGACAGGGGAGACCTTAGTACTATAGTCTCAGTCCCTTTAGTTGAGCGTGTCGTACCAAACCCCAGCACCATCAGCTCTGACCATATTAAGCTGCCCATTTTGTATTTCCATCCTCAGCATCCTTTTCTCTATAGGAAGTTTCTATTTCAATCTGTGGTTTAATAAAAAAAAAGTTCCCTTTTGCTGGGCGTGGTGGCGCACGCCTTTAATCTTAGCACTTGGGAGGCAGAGGCAGGTGGATCTTTGTGAATTCAAGGCCAGCCTGGTCTACAGAGTGAGTTCCAGGACAGCTGGGGCTACAGGGAGACCTTGTCTCAAAAAGACCAAAAAAAAAAAAATAAAAAAATAATAATAATAATAATATTCAAGATCCTTTAGTTCCATCCACAGCACAACAATCTGTAGGCTGCTGGTGATAAAAACAGAAGTACTGGTCACCGGTCAAAGTGGCCAATTTCCCTGTGCCTATGTTAGGTTTGAAAAACACACAGAAAGAAAACTCTCAAACCCAGGATTCAATCTTTGAAACAAAATTTATTCAATTTGCTGGTGCACCAGAACCCAAATGAAAAAAACTGATGTACCAGGGGGGGCCAATTGTTGATGCCTGAGGGATGCAACCCACTCTGCAGGGAAGGGTGTGACCTCAAATGTCTGTTACAGAGAGCTTTCAAGGACAAAACCCACAAACTAGAGGAATTTGGTGACATAGAAACACAGTTGCCAGGTTATAGAAACACAATGCAAGCAGTGGTGACCTTTAAGCTGATTGGTTGTGTTTAGCAGCATGAAGCCCCTTGGAGAGGAATGGGCTCCTTAGGGAGTGGGAAGCACTCCTTCATGGCTGGGAAAGTTCATCCTGACCCCAGGTAGCTCTGGGAACTAAGAACTCAGGAGCAGAGTAGCAGGAAATGTACCCTTGCAGTTATGGTCAGAACAGGAGGGGTAGTCATGGGAGCGATTCAAGTCATGGTGGGAGGGAGTAGTCATGGGAACCAGACCTGCCTCAACTGGAGACTTGCTCCTGCACGGGAAGCCCTTTCCTTGTGGTTAATTCTTTTTTTTCTTTTTCTTTTTT
>VZQC01010220.1:92408-135534 GCA_009823505.1 Rhizomys pruinosus
CTGGGACTAAAGGGAGACCCTGTCTCAAAAATACCAAAAAAAAAAAAAAAAAGCCGGGCGTGGTGGCACATGCCTTTAATCCTAGCACTCAGAGGCAGGTGGATCTCTGTGAATTCAAGGCCAGCCTGGTCTACAGAGTGAGCTCCAGGCCAGCCTGGACTAAAGGGAGACCCTGTCTCAAAAATACTAAAAAAAAAAAAGTACAGGTAGTGAAGGACCCCACTCTTTTCCAACATCTGAAGATAGTTTTCTTCACTACCTACATTAGTTATAGAATAAACACAGAGAAATCAAGCTGGTACTGACCTTGAGGCTTCAGTTCTATTGGCTAGCTTTCCTAGTGCTGGAAGGTGCTATGCATGCTATCAGAAGAGAAAAGTAATAGTAAACCTTGCCCAGCTGTGAACCGTGCAGGCTACATTGATGACTGGCCTGGCAAAATATGCCCTCTAGGGCAATAGTGGCATGACTGTTATGGGAGTAACCAACCACTTTCTGATTGGCTTTAAGGCCTACTTCACAAGATGGAGCCCATACCTGGCATGTTATCAGGACCAAGAACTTGTGGCTAGAAAGGTAATAGGCCATTGGGGAGAACCTACTACAACTATTCTCTTCAATGGATATAGTATGAAAGCAAGTCCTAATGGCTTATTGTTATACCCATAACTTAGTGCATCTCTCAACTCTCAGAAGCTTTTTCTTGCAGCAGATAGCAAATTACACAGAGACCCACAACATGAGGCAAACAAGAGGGTACAGAGTGCTCAGCCCTAAATGGGATATCTATCTTCTACTTCCTTCTCCCAAGGATCATTATGTAAGGGCCAGAGATGGTGGATGAATTCAAGGAAAACCAGATGCAACAAGGCAGTTGCACATATGAACCCATAGTGCTTGTGATAGCATGCACAAGACCCACACAAGCTAAAGCCAGACAGAATCCTAGCATGGAGGGGGAGGTGAACACAAAGCCTCACCTCTAGCCTAGGAACTATTGGCAATCCATAACTGTTGAGAGAGGGAGAGTCTGTTTTCATTAAAGGTGTGATGCTGGATAGGCTGACCATGCTCCAGGGGACAGACCTACAGCCAAGACTATTTGGGGGAACATAAATTAGACTCAATAGGCCTTAGCAAAAAAATAAAAATAGAGGATATGAAGTGAGGCGGTAGGGCAGATCTGAGAGGAGATGTGGGAGAAGTTCTGAATATGTTCAAACTACATTATATGAGTTCTCGAACATGTTCAAACTACATTATATGAGTTCTCGAACAATCAATACAAATATCATTTTTTTTAAAGATAGTCTTCTTGAGGACTTTGCCCTTTATTTCATGGGATCGACAGTATATGTTAGAGTCAGAAATGATTGTGAATAGAGATGTAAGGCATTCAGCTTATGTTAGAGAATTGGTATCAAAATGTACATGGATGGGCTGGAGATCCAGCTCAATTGGAAGAGTATTTGCGTAACATGAATGAGGCCCTGGGTTCTAATCCCAGCACCGTATAACCTAGGCGTTATGGTAATTCCAGAGCTCAGGAGGTATAGGCAGCTCAAGATCCACCTCTCCATTCTTCCGCCTCCTTCATCCCTTGCTAGTGGCGGTGCTGTTCTGAGCCCTGCGTGTTTTGCTGTTGACTCTCCTGATAGGCGTACGTTTCTGAGAAAAGAGACCTGGGGTAGCTTATACGTGGTTTGTGGTCCCAGAGGAATTGAGTCTAGCATGGCGGGAAGGCCTGTGTAGAGACGACCAGAGCAGAGAACTAAAGCTAAGCACTTCCATCTCCCAGCATGTGCAGGAAGCAGAGAGAGCAAAGTGAGAGTGGGTGAGGCTGGGGCGAGGCCGTAGGCCCAGAGTGAGAGTGGGTGAGGCTGGGGCGAGGCCATAGGCCCAGAGCCCTCCCCACGGGTCGCTGCTCACAGAGCCCTCCACCTTGGCAGACGAAGGGGAAGTCTGCCATAAGGTGAGGAAGGCTGCTGGCCTGAGGAAGGCTGAGAGCTCCTGAAGCAAAGCCCTTCCTCAGCTCTCCACCTCTCTGCTTCCTGTTCGCTGGAAGACCAGCACCTGGGATGGGCAAGGCTAGGGGTGGTCTTTGCAGAGTCCAGCACCTCGGACCTTGATGCTTAATGGAATTTTGGCAACTTCTCTACTGTGGATACCAGTGCTCATCCAGGCCCACTAACTGGATAACACATACTGTCATGTACACACTTGTGTGTGCACATACACTAACATGTACTGCCTTGTACAAACTTGCATGTGCACATACACTAACACATACTGCCTTGTACACACTTGCATGTGCACATACACTAACACATACTGCCTTGTAACACTTGTGTGTGCACATACACTAACACATACTGCCTTGTACACACTTGCGTGTGCACATACACTAACATATACTGCCTTGTACACACTTGCATGTGCACATACACTAACACATACTGCCTTGTACACACTTGCATGTGCACATACACTAACACATAATGCCTTGTACACACTTGCATGTGCACATACACTAACACATAATGCCTTGTAACACTTGTGTGTGCACATACACTAACACACTGCCTTGTACACACTTGCGTGTGCACATACACTAACACATACTGCCTTGTACACACTTGCATGTGCACATACACTAACACATACTGCCTTGTACACACTTGCATGTGCACATACACTAACACATACTGCCTTGTAACACTTGTGTGTGCACATACACTAACACATACTGCCTTGTACACACTTGCGTGTGCACATACACTAACACATACTGCCTTGTACACACTTGTATGTGCACATACACTAACACATACTGCCTTGTACACACTTGCATGTGCACATACACTAACACATACTGCCTTGTACACACTTGCATGTGCACATACACTAACACATACTGCCTTGTAACACTTGTGTGTGCACATACACTAATACATACTGCCTTGTACACACTTGTGTGTACACATACACTAACACACACTGCCTTTTACACACATTTGTGTGTGCACATACACTAACACATATTGCCTTGTACACACTTGTGAGTGCGCATACACTAACACATACTGCCTTGTACACCCTTGTGTGTGCACATACACTAACACATACTGTCTTGTACACACTTGTGTGCACATACACTAACACATACTGCCTTGTACACCCTTGTGTGTGCACATACACTAACACACTGCCTTGTACACACTTGTGTGTGCACATACACTAACAAATACTGTCTTGTACACACTTGTGTGTGCACATACACTAACACATACTGTCTTGTACACACTTGTGTGCACATACACTAACACATACTGCCTTGTACACCCTTGTGTGTGCACATACACTAACACACTGCCTTGTACACACTTGTGTGTGCACATACACTAACAAATACTGTCTTGTACACACTTGTGTGTGCACATACACTAACACATACTGTCTTGTACACACTTGTGTGTGTACACATACAGGTGTGCATACACTTGTACAGGGCAAAAGCATGCCAAGCCCCAGGCCTGTCTCAGTTTTGGTTGTAGCTGAGAATCATCACACGTGGGTCTAGACTGTCTCTTGCTATTCGTCTCTACTTTTGTTTTTGGTCAACATTGGACTTAGTGAGGTGTGGTTCTGCAGGCTAATGGCCAGTGGAGAACAGGGTGCTTTTTTTCTCCCACTGTCAACTACCCTTCCACCTTGAACACTGCACCTGAAGTTGTCTCTAAGAGCCTAGAATTATGTTCCTTTTGAAACAGCACTCAAATCCATTTGACCCAAGTCACCTGGGAAGCTGGTGGGAGGCTGGAAAACAGCATAGCCTGGTCCCCTAGGCAAACTGGAAAGCCAGACGGCAGTAGACATATGACAGTAAGTTGGACTCTTCTTTCCAGGGGTTATTGAAGCCTGGAAGGCAAATGTGGAGAGTTTCAGGGGACCAAGAAGGTGCTTAGAAGGCTGGGGTCTCCTCCTGCATCACTGCCCAGGGGAGATGACTCAGAGTGGCTCACATGAGATCTAGCTTCAGAAAAAGCACGGTTCTCATGTGCCACCCCTATGTCTCCCCTGCAGTTTGCATCCCCTCTTTTAAAAAGTTATTTATGGCTTCCTGTATTCACTGGAAGATGTGAACCTCAGCTTTCTGCTCCAGCTCCAGCCACCATGCCTCCGTGCCACGATGGACTCTAATTCCCTGGAACAGTCAGTCGTAAGCTCAAATAAACTCTTCCTTTTATAAGTTCCCTTGGTCATGGTGGTTTTATCACAGCAACAGAAAACTGACTAATATAGTAATTGGTACCAGGAATGGGGTGTTGGCTGTGAAGAACCTGACCATTCGGTGTCTGGAGAAATGTGAAGACTTTGGAACTTTGGGCTAGAAAAGTCGTTGACTGCTGTAAGGAGAGCTTAGCAGGCCATTCTAGAAGAAGCCTGGAAGAAAGCATTGCTGCAAAAAATGTAGTTCCAGAGGAAAATAAAGACTTAGGCAGCAACTGGGACATTTTGGCAAAAAGTCTGGCTGGAGCTTGCCCATAGCCCAAATGATTGCCTGAGGCTAAGTTGAAAAACAATGGACTAATTTCTTTGGTGGAGGATATTTCAAGACAGCCTAACATAGAAATGGTGGTGCAGCTATTAATGGTGCATATTATATAGATCTACAATAAAAAAAAAAGCAAATAGGGCAGAAAGAAATGCAGAATGTACAGTTTAGATTGGAAAAATGCACAGGAAGATTGATGTCAGAGCCAAGACAGGTGAAGGAGAGGATCTCTTTGATAAGATTAAAGTGATTAAGGAGAGGCCTAGATAATTACAAGTAAACAATGTAAAGAGTGAGACTGAAGTGATTAAGGAGAGGCCTAGAGATTTATAAGTAAACAATACAAACAGTACCTTCAGGGCAAGACCACACCCAGCTAAGCCTCCAACTTTTGAAAGCAATATACTGAAACGGCAGAGAAAAGCTGTGAATGTGGTTGAAGTAGGCCAGAGTCCATCCCAAACTTGCAACCAGACTCGGCAGTTTCATTCATGTGGTGCTGGCTTTAGAGGCATGAAGGATGCAAGAGTGAAGGGGTCATCAGTTCTTCCTCTGCATTTTCAGAGAGCCGCCAAGGCCAGGCAGAGTACAGCAGGGGTGTCCCTGCATAAAGTAGGCCCTGAGAGGCCATTGCATGAAGCTGTGAATGTGAAGCCTGGTTGGCAGTGGAGACCCCAAGAAGACATTCGAGATGCCAGACCTGTGAGATATTTGCCAAGGAGAGCTGCATACAGGGAGTGGTACCAGCCTAGAAAGAGATGTGTGTTGCAAGCAAAGCTGGAAGAGCTGAGCCATCTAAGCCCTTTGGAAGTCCCAGAAGTTGCATGTGGAGCTACTGGACTTGGCGTTTGCCCTGCAGGTTTTTGGTCTTGTTTTGGTCCAGTATTTCCTCACTATGCCTCTATTCCTCCCTTTTGGAATGGGACTGTGTATTCAGTTCCACTGTATGTTGGGAGTATGTAAGTTGCCTTTTGATTTTACAGGAGCTTACAGTTAAGAGATTGGCCTGGGTCTCAGAAGAGACTTTGGACTATAGACTTTGAATAGAATTGAGACAGGTAAAGACTATGGGGACTTTTAAGATTAGACTAAATGCATTTTGCATTTTATATGTTCATGAGCCTATGGGGGCCAGGAAGTGGAATGTGGTGGTTTGAATGAGAGTGTCCCCCATAGGCTTAAAGTATTCAGACATTTTGTTCCCAGTCGGTGGTGCTGTTTTGGGAAGTCTTAGAAGGTGTGGCCATGCTAGAGGAAGTATGTCACTGGGGGCAGGCTTAGAGAGTTCAATAAATCTTGCCAGTCTCCAGTTGCTCTCTCTCTGCTTCCTGTATTCAGTGGAAGATGTGAACCCCAGCTTTCTGCTCCAGCTCCTGCCACCATGCCTCCCCGCCACAATGGACTCTAATTCCCTGGAACCATCTCTCATAAGCTCAAATAAACTCTTCCTTTTATAGGCTAAAAAAAATGTTATAGCCGGGCATGGTGGCACATGTCTTTAATCCTGGCACTCAGGAGGCAGAGGCAGGCAGATCTTTGTGAGTTCAGGGCCAGCCTGGTCTACACGGCGAGTTCCAGGACATCTGGGGCTACAGGGAGAGCCTGTCTTGTAAAGACCAAAAAAAAAGTTATTTATTTTTATTTTATATATGAATGTTTTGCCTGTATGCATGTAAGTGTATCGGAGTGTGCAATGCCCATGGAGGCCAGCCAGATTCTTTGGAATGGGAGTTACTAGGTTGCTAGCCACTATGTGGGTGTTGGGAACCAAACCTAGGTCCTCTGCCTAGCACTCAGTGTTCTTAATTGCTGAGCCATATCTTTAGCTCCTCACATACCTTCTCTTAAGTTCTTGTATCATACTTTGGACAGTTCTAGAAGGACAAAATATCAACTACTTAAATCATCATGGGAATTTGAAGGAGAATGTCGAGTTTTAGCTGTCACTGGTGAAGTTTGGGGGATGTTGCCCCCAAGATTCCATTTTGGTATGCTGATGACTTCAAACTGAGGGTACTTGATGAACAGGAATTGTGTGTGTGTGTACGGGGCGAGGCTTTTTCTAAACTCCCTTTACCTTCTTAGAGACAGACCTCTAAAAAGAGCTCAAATGCTGTGAATTCCCTCCTTGACTCTCTTCTTCAACTAGGAAAGATGGTTGTCACTTGTGAGAAGATTAGTGTCCACTCCATGCCCAGACAGGCTTTCTCACAGGCTGTCACCTATTATTCTGAGATCCCATTCATCTTTGTCCAAATTACTTACTCTTCCCTAACCCCCTACACACAACACACACACACACACCACCACCACCACCACCACCACGAAGAAGCTATACAAACTTCTAGATCTTACTGGGATATTGGGGGTTACCAACTACTCTCAGATTCCCTGGAGCTGGAGTTATAGGTGGCTGTGAGCTGCCTGACAGGGGTGCTAGGAACTGAATTGGGGGTCTTCTACAAGAATTATACATGCTCTTAATTGCTGAGCCAACTATCTAGCCACACTTCTTTATTATGATGATGATGATGATGATTATCAGTGTGTGTGTGTGTGTGTGTGTGTGTGTGTGTGTGTGTGTGCCATGGCTCTTAGGTGGCAGTCAGAAAACAACTTTGTGGAGTCAGTTCTCTCCTACTTTTACCTGGGTTTTGGGGTACTCACTATGTTTCCCAGGCTAAGTTGCCTCAAACTTGTATGAATCTTTCTGCCTCAGTCTTTAACATTTTTGATACTTTTTAATTTTTATTTTATGTGTATGAGTGTATTGCCTGCACGTGTGTAAGTGCACCCATGTTGTGCAATGCTTTATCATGAAGATCTGGATGGAGTATTCAAGTCAGGTTCTGAATCGAGAGCTGAAGTTAGAAGCATTTGCCAGTTGCCCAACCTCTTTGTCTCTATCTGGCGTTCTGGAGGACTCAACTCAGGGTCTGAATTTTATCCATTTCTACTATATCTGGACCTTACTTGGACTCTCGTCCTTTTATTTCTTTCAGCTGTCCTAACTTTAGTTTTTGAGTACCCCAAAGTTACCTCAGAATGCTGTCACACATTTTAAAACTAGAAGGAACCCTAAAATTAATCAATTCCAATTTCTCATATTGCAGAGGAAGACACAGAAGCCCAGCCAGAGGAAGTGACTCGTCCAAGGTCACATGGCTGATTAGTGGCGGAGCATTGAACCTGTGCTTTGACTCCATCCACTGCTGCATTCACTTCAGAGTCTGGGGTCTGGAGCCTCAGGTCCATTTTAGAGACACTCTTGTGGGAATAGACAGGACGAGGTGTTAATGGAGAGTCACTTCCTGTCTCCCCAAAGCTCTTGCTTTGGGTCTCGTCGCAGCCTACTGTAGCTGGGACTGGGGTGGGCAGAGGTGGCATGAGAGGAAGGCTGCTGAGTCCAGCCATTGCCCTGCTGGCTCTCAGCCTGGGTTCATGGTGGCTTATTCCAACAGCCCTTGAAGCAGGTGTGAGCCCTTTGTCCCCAGAGTTTCTTGAAGAATAGTTTGTTCTGAGGGGGTAGGGGTGGAGGTGGGGGTGTGGTGGAGCGGGGTGGGGGTGGGGGTGGGGGACAAACGCCAGGGCAGGCAAGTGAGAGACATTAGTAAGGCCTGGGGCTTGTTGCAGGTGCTTCATGTTGTCAGAGCACTTCTGGCAATGGAGAGTCTGGTCTCCCTGACCTTGCCACGCCCCTCCTATCTGTCCAAACAGTGACCTGCCTCAGTAGGCCTGAGACTTCTCATGGATATGGAGGAAGACCTAGTTCAGGAAGCAAGGGACTCAAGGCTTGCCAGCTCCCTTGGGGGAAAAGAAATAGAGCCTTGTCCCAAATACACCCATCCAGTCCTGTCTTTTCTTCCTTTCCTGTGTGAGAGCCTTTCTTCTTTTTTTTTTTTTTTTTTTTTGTCTTTTTGAGACAGGGTAGACCAGGCTGGACTTGAACTCACAAAGATCCACCTGCCTCTGCCTCCCAAGAGCTAGGATTAAAGGTGTGCGCCACCACGCCTGGCCTGGAAGGCCTTTCTTGTCTTCTCTGCAGAGCCAGTTCTCTTCATTCTCGGCCCTCCTGCCCCACCCCTGCCCTCCGCACCCCTGCCCTCTTCGTGCCCACGGCAGCCTGCCTCTCTAACCTACTGGTTCTCTGGGACCATTCAGCCTTCAGCTATGACCCCCAACTCCCCTTTGCATTGTCTTGTGGTTTGACATTTCACCTAAATTTGTTCTCTTCCTTAAGACAACAGACCGGAGACTCTGGGTCCCTAACACTGCCTCCCCCTTCAAACAAAGTCTCACACAGAGCCAGCTCAGGTCTGGCCCTATTGTGGGCCCAAGAACTCAGCAAAAGTCCATTGTCTGTCTCTTGGTTCCTGCATGAATTTAGTCAGCTGGGCACAGTTCACCCCAGACACTGACGTGATGAGATGAAAAAGAGCAGGGCAATTTGGGCTTCTGCGAAATGATCTGCCCTGCAGTCACGTTGTCTTGTTAGAGGAAGCTGACCAAGGCCTTGCTCCTTTCCAAGCTCGTAGCCTCCTGGCCTTCTAGGTTGCCCTCTGATTCATAACAAGAGTGTTATGGCGATGACCTGAGCTGACCACTCTACCCTCAAAAAGGATTCCTGCAATGTAACTGCTTGTACCTGGTCACAGAGGGGAGGAAGACAGTGTGGTCCATGTGTGCCCAACATCCAACTCTGTGCGTCACCGAGTGCTCCTTGGGGTGCAGGCTGTGTCTCCCTCCCTTCTCACAGCTCTCTCAACCCCAGCTGGGCCTGGCTCATTCTCCTGGTGGGGCCTGAGAGGGGCTGGAGTTGGGGTGGCAAGAGCAGTAACCTGGTGCTCTCCACACAGCCTGCTCTTCCCCAATTGTGAAATGGCCTTGGATGGGAGCCAAGCAGGAAGCTGCCTCAAATCCGTGGCCTGGCGCCTGGGCTGTGAAGCTGCCTGAGGCCCTTCCCCTCCCCCTGACGGCTGAGGCTGACACACAGGCCCACCTGCTAGGATACAGCCCTTGGTCCCATCCTAACAGGTGGGGGCATTCAGAGGGCATGAAGGGCAGAGGCAGGCGACTGGGCCTGGGGCTCAGGACAGCCAGCCTCTACTTTCCCTTTCTGGCCTTATTCTGTTTTCTTAAGAATAACTGGAAGGTTCCCACACATACAAAAAGAATAACTTGCCCGGCGTGGTGGCGCACGCCTTTAATCCTAGCAATCGGGAGGCAGAGGCAGGCGGTCTTGTGAGTTCAAGGCCAGGGCCTGGTCTTACAGAAGTGGAGTTACAGGACCGCTGGGTACACGGGTGAGACCCTGTCTTTGAAAAGACAAAAAAAAAAAAAAAAAAAAAAAAAAAACAAAAAAAAAAAAACAAGAAACAAAAAAAGAATAACTAGAAGGTAAAAGATTGAACTAAAATGATCCCCAGGCCTTTGTCTTCCGGCTTGTTACTGTGACTCACGGGCAGTGACTTATTGATATTATTACCAGGACTCGGCTTGATCAGACAAACAGTCTGTTCATGGTCTCTGTTTCCCCATATAAATCCGCACCTGTTTGCCTGTCAGAGAGGTGGAGGGGTTCTTTGGTCAATCAAGGATAAATGGCGACATCAAGCCAAGAAAAGAGCAGCCTCTCTCGCTTTGGGGAGGTAGGACAGTCGGTTAGATAACTTGTACCAAAATTCTCACTGTTTCTTTCCTGTTATTGACTTCCAGGCTGGAAATTTTAAATTTGAGACCCTCCCTAGTCATGAATAAAAGGCCAAATGAATGTTCACATGACAGTGGAGGAGTAGGACAGGAAGAAAACCAAGCCCTTCATCCCAGACCATGCTGGCGAGGACTGTTTGTGGAATAAACAGGCTTCCTGGTCTTGGGCTCAGTTTCCCTTTGGACAACCTGTGGTGTGTTCATCCCCCTTCCTGAACCTCAGAAGGAAGTCATGGATGGAAATCATGGATGGAAATTCTGTTAAAGTTCACACATGGCATTGGCACAGCCAAGTGACTCTGGACGAGGCACATGGGAGCAGAGTGTTCATGGGGTACGATCTGTACAATATGGAGAATCTGTGAATGGCTCCCAAAGCCCAGCATTTGGAATCCCACCATTAGACGTTTTCTCCCATTCAGCACTGGTTGAGTTTCCTACAGAGATGGAGCATGAGTCAGGTGTGGCAGAACACATAGAATCCCAGTACCCGGAAGGCAGAGGCAGAATGATGAGTTCCAGGCTAGTTTGGGTTCCAAATAAAAGGGTGTGTGTGTGTAAGACAGGTGTGATGGCATGTTAGGGTGATGTAGCTAGTAGGCAGCTGCCTTTGCACAGCCAGCTGAGGATAGTGAAAGGGGAGGGGTTGACTGGGGTGAGGGGCAGCGCTTGGAGGACAGATTCCTTCTCCTCTGGGTCCTGCTTGAATAGAAAGGAACGCCCATCTTTTCTGGCATCAGTGTCATCTGTGAAGTGCACAAGAGTTCATTTAACTCACCCCAGCTGGTGTGAGGCAGACACTCTCCATTTTACATTGGAGGAGCTGTTCCTGGAGATCAGGTGACTTTCCTTCAGAAACACACTGCTGACTTGGGCCTAGAACCTAAGGATTGAGGATTCAGGAGACAGGGTTTTGCCTGGGCAGTCAGGGTGGGCAGGGGCTCAGAAGGGGGGGGGGCGGTTATACCTAGAGTGGAATCCTAGAGCTGGCCAATTTCCTGCCTTCTCTCCCTTTCACCTCATCCAAGGCTTCCCACAACCTCTGTGGACGCCTGCAAGGTCTAGTCCTCCCAGGGGGCTCTCTTCAGACTGTCCCCATCACCCATCATATGTTCTCCTCTGACACAGTGCGCACTGGGCCCTGAAGGTCCAATCTGTACTTCCTGTTGGAGTCATTTCACCTCCTGGTGCTTCAATGAGTCTAGGACAATCCACTAGAAGCACTCGCCTTTAAGGACTGTTTCTGGGACTCAAGAGAGAATGTAGGTAAAGCCTAGAAATGAGCCAGGCACAAGGTGATGAGTCGAATTGTCCAACGAAAGCAGTTCCTTTAATACACACCGGCCCATTTTGGGTTAACCCCCTCCCCCACACCGTGTGTGCTTGGCACCAGAGGGGTGCTCTGTAAATCCTCATCCAGCGAGTGACAGGATGGAAGATAATCTCCCTGTTCCGCAGAAGCTCTAGCCTCCCCGAGAAGCAGTTTTAGAAGATGAAGCCAACAATCTAGGTATTCTGAGGGATCTACGTAAATAATAGGGCAAGCTCCTGGGCACCTCCGGCGAGGTCAGGTTGTCCCCTGCTGGAGGAGAGGAGCGCTGCAGGCGGGCTCTGGGACCCTGAGCCCGGGAGATGACTAAAGGACCTGGGGGCAGTGGGCTGCTTCTCTCCATGAGCAAGAAGGGCCATGTTAATCACCGACCCAAGGAGGCTCAGAAAACATCTTTAGGCCCTCTAGGATGGGAGATCTGAGGAGAGAAGCTCCTCAGAAAGTTTTCTTATTTGTTTATTATTTATTTATTTATTTACTTAACTTTTTTCCATTTTTGTGTATTAAGTGTATTGCCTGCACGTAAGTGTACCAGTATCGCACAAAGCTCCGGGGAAGTCAGAAGTGGGTGTCTAGTCCTCTGGAATTGGAGTTATAGATGGTTGTTAGTCGCCTTGTGGGTGCTAGGAATCAAACCTAGGTCTTCTGCAAGAACAGCCAGTGCTCTTAACTGCCATCTCTCTAGCCCCCAGGTTTTCTATTTTTAAAAATTGCTTATTTTTATTTATTTTTTTATGTGTATGCGTGTTTGGCCTGCATGTTGGTGTGCCTGCGCCTACGGTACCAGCAGAGGCCAGAAGACACCTTTGGATCCCCTGACGCTGGAGTTACAGACTGTTGTTAGCCACCATGTGGGTGCTGGGAACCGAACCCTGATCTCTGGAACAGCAGCCTGTTCTCTTGACTGCTGAGCCATCCCTCCAACCCTCAGAACGCTTTTGTGAGACAGGGTCTGGCTCCCTAGGTAGACCAGCCTGGGCTTCGACTCACCTCTATCTTGCTGCCCTTCTTCCTGAGTGCTGGGATTACAGGTGTGTGACCTCATGCCCTCCCACTTCTCAGAATCTTGGGAGTGGAAGTGACTTTAGTAATTAGTATTGTCTTTATATGATGATGGAAAAAATAAAGTGTTGGCTGATCACTACCAGCCCCTTGCAAAGATTATCACCTTGCAGTTAGGAAAGAACCCTTTGGGGCAGGTACTATGAGGGGCATAAGATCCTGGTAAGTAACTTACCCAAGGTCTCACACAAAATGAGGGGCTAGGGCAGCCCCAGAACTCTGACTCCCAATCCAGGCTGTTCATACTGTCTGTCTAGGACCTGTGACAAGGGAGCGGGATTACAGTTCTGCTACTGAGAGAGTACACAGCCTAGGACAGGCCCCAGTTCCAGGCCTCACACACTTACTTCTTTGCTCCAAGAGCCAAAAGCTATTAACCTCTATTATTCATTTAAATGATCATTTGATTAATGATACATTACCACAGTGTGACTGAAGAATTCAAGCACACATAATTTCAAGTTTGAATTATGATTGTTAGGCCCCCTGGGAACCTAACATGACTTACTGATCGGCACTCTCAATTTCATTGTGCCTAAGCTCCCTTCATTCCTGACTGATCATAAACAATGCCATTTTTCCCATGGGGGAATTTGTTCTTAGATATGATCTTATAAATCAAGTTAGCTCCATTTTATTCATTGTTTCAAGTTTTTAAATCTAAGTAACTTAAATGCAAGATTATTTTATTTAATAGTACTTATTTTATGATTCCTTTTGTTTGGAGCAAGTGAAACTTTCTATTTACATTAATGATATCACAAGTCAGCTTACGGGAAAAATACAAGTACAATAGCAATTAAGATCCTGTCAAAAATCAGGATGGTGATGGGTGATAAAGGGTGTGTGGTCTATAAATAGCAATGTGATTTGATATGGTTTACTGAGCACTTATTATGTACTGGGCTTGTTGTTATTGATGTTGAACACTGTCCAAGCTATGTGTGGCTATTGAATCCTTGAGATGTGGTTAGTGTGACTGAAGAATTCAATATTTATCAGTTATGGTACTGAGAATTGAACCTAGGGCCTTGCGCATGCTAGGTAAACACCACCACTGAGCTACCTCTCTAGCCAGGCATTAAACTTTTAAAATTAAATTTAAATTTGTTGCTGGGTGTAGTGGCACATGCCTTTAATCCCAGCAGTTGAGAGGCAGAGGCGGACAGATCTCTGTGAGTTCAAGGCCAGCCTGGTCTAAATATGAGTTCCAGGTCAATTGGGGCTAAAGGGAGACCCTGTCTCAAAATAAACAAAAAATTAAATTCTTTTAAACTTAATATACATACTTACAGTATAAGTGTAAGCCCGAGGGTCTTACATATGGCATTTCTTTTCTTAGAATTTTTCTATGTAGCCATGGTTAGTCTTGAACTCACAGTGATCCTCTTGCTTTTGTCTCCTAGTGCTGGAGTTGCATATGCATGCTACAACTCCTGGCTAACATATGACATTCTGTGAAGTCTTTATAACATTGATGGACTAAGCATTATTATTTCATCTTGCCCTGAAGTCATGTTAATAAGTAGTAGAGGTGACCCCTCTGACATCAGAACAGGTGCTCTTACTCATTTCCAGAGCAAAGTTGAGGCTGAAGAGCTCTCTGTCCGTAGTTGGATTGTATGGCCCAAGGATGATGCTGAAACTCAGACTCGTGGGCATTTCTGTGTTTGCGGTAGTTTAGTATGTTGTGAGGTGGCCTAGAGCCTTCATCCAGGAGGCCATCTGACTGGACTCTTGAGTGGAAATGAGGTATGAATGAGTCTATGGGAAGCAGTGAGAGGTATCTTCATTGCCGGCCAGTCCTGACAAGGCTACACATGGACCCCAGCCTCCAGGCTCAGCCATTTCCTTTACCCTTGTGCCCCTAGCACCTACTCATGACTCTAAAAAGGGGCACTCAAGGCTCAAGGAATGACAGGAGCTCGGAGCGCAGTGGTCACCTGGATCTAGACCAGCTCCTAGCTCCCACCCACAGTAACTGGCTTCTCCTTCATGACCACAGTTATCAAGTGGCTCCTCATGACAACACATCTCAGGACCTGACAATACATCTCGAATATGTTTACTCTGATGATTTCACCCTTTCTTCTCAGCGTCAGAACTTTTTAGCCACTTCTCATTCTCCAGTGATGACCTTATGTAGCTGTGGCCAAGAATCTTAAACAATTTTTAAAATATTTCATTTATTATTTTTATTTTATGTGTATGAATGTATTGCCTGCATGTGTGTAAGTGCACCTGTGTCCTGCAATGCTCTTGGACTCAGAAGAAAGCATTGGATTCCCCTGGAACTAGAGTTATGGACAGCTGTTAGCCACCATGTGGATGCTGGGAATAGAACCCGAGTCCTCTGTAAGAGTAATTGGTTCTCTTAACCACTGAGTCATCTCTCCAGCCCCATTTTTTTTTTAATTTTATTTTTTTATGTGTATGAATGTACTGTCTGCATGTAGGTTGGTGCACCTGTGTCATGCAATGCCTCAGAGGTCAGAAGAGGGCATTGGATTCCCCTGGAACTGGAGTTAAAGACGGTTCTTAGCTGCCATGTGGGTGCTGGGGATCGAATCCGGGTCCTCTGCAAGAGCAGTTGGCGCTCTTAACCACTAGGCCATCTCTCCAACCCTCCAGCCCCATCTTAAACAATTTTTTGTAGGAAGCTTCTCTTGCTAAGAGCAGGTACAATGTAGTCCTGCTAAGGGAAGGGGAATACAGGGGCCACTTGTGGTCACTGTGGGGAACTGACCCCTCAGCACAGAGGTCAGTTGTTTACTTTTGTAATCCAACCTGAGAGGTACTTCCAACTCACGTCCTTAGCCTGGGCGGTGGAACACCTCCCATCCGGTCATGCTTTCCCACCTGCCCAAAGACTTCTGGTCTCTAGACAGGAATTTCAGGCTGATGGCTGATGGCCTATCTTCAGCCTACACCCACTCACAATTCACTCCATGGGTTGGTGACCTGATTGGTCTCTGTCCAACCCCCATGATAACTTTCCAGGTTGGTGGTCTGATAGATCCCCCCCACTCCCCCGTCCAACCTATTAGCCATGCTAGCTTACCAGTTTAGTCCAACCCACCAGCCACAATTCACTCCACAGGTTGGTGACCTGATTGGTCTCTGTCCAACCCCATGCTAGCTTACCATGTTGGTGGTCCCCCGTCCAACCCACTAGCCACCGACACTCAAAATCTAGGCCTGCTTTGGCCTGTATATGTGCAAAATAATGGACTGGGAATTCTGTGTAATGATGGTAATGGAGAATTCAATTTACTGCCTGCTGCAAGTCACTTTTATAAGCAAAATGACATCACCTCCCAGAGCCAATCACAGACTCCCTGTCTCATGCCACTGTATACTGCTGCTCTGCCTAGCATCATGTGCCTGGGCCATGTTGCTCCCTCTTGGGATGAGGTCAGAGGAATCCCATGACTCCCACATTGTGCCCTGAGGGATGCTAGCTGAGAACCAGCCCCTAATTCAAACTGGATCTTTCCTCGGTTTTAAATTCTACCTGTGTGGGTCTTGGTGAGATGTAATAAAAAATAAACTAACAGGTGAGAGGGTCATTGTCTCCCACTCTCAGCACTTGGACTGGCCCAGATGACCTACAGTTCACCAATCTGGCCCTGCAGGGCTTCTTTAGCAGTTATTCATAGTGGTGGGTGTTACTGTGTAGGTAGCTCTATAGAAGGAATTTCCACCAGACTTTTCCAGTCTGTGCTTTTTTTTTTTTTTTTTGTATGTGTATGAATGTACTGTATGCATGTTTGTTTGTGCACCTGTTGCATGCAAGCGGAGGTCGGTAAAAAGAGCTGTCCTGGAACTCACTCTGTAGACCAGGCTGGCTTTGAACTCACAAAGATCCGCCTGCCTCTGCCTCCCANACTCTGTAGACCAGGCTGGCTT
Organism: Rhizomys pruinosus; assembly: GCA_009823505.1. Taxonomy (NCBI): domain Eukaryota; kingdom Metazoa; phylum Chordata; class Mammalia; order Rodentia; family Spalacidae; genus Rhizomys; species Rhizomys pruinosus. The sequence continues at coordinate 108,974 of VZQC01010220.1, forward strand.
TGAACTCACAAAGATCCGCCTGCCTCTGCCTCCCAAGTGCTAGGATTAAAGGCGTGCGCCACCACGCCCAGCCAGTCAGTGCTTTTTTTTAAGCATATGTAGATAACTCAAATTTTTTTTTTTTTGTTTTTTTTGAGACAGGGTCTCCCTGTAGCCCCAGCTGGCCTGGAACTCGCTCTGTAGACCAGGCTAGCCTTGAACTCACAGAGATTTGCCTGCCTCTACCTCCTGAGTGCTAGGATTAAAGATATGCACCACTATTCCTGGCAACTCAAACTTTTTATTTATAGCTTCTACCTTTCTGTTGAGCTCCAGACTTATATAGTCAGCTGCTTACTTGATAGTTCCACTTGGGCACGTGAAAGGCGTCCTTTATATCAAAACTTTTTCATAAAACTTTACATGTCTTTCCTATTTAGTAAGTGGCAACCAATCACCCCAGTTCCAGGGGAATCCGAGACCCTCTTCTGACCTCCGTGGCATTGCACGACATGGGTGCACAGACCTGCATGCAGACAGTACATTCATACACATGCAAAAATAAATAATAATAAAAATAAAACAAACAAACAAACAAACAAACCTCATGAACCATCCCTGGTTCCTCTTTTCCCTTTAATATTAGTTCACATTCAGGGCACTTGAATCCTGTTGGCTCTATTGTCAAAGTATATCCTAATCCTGTTGCAGAGATGCTAGCAGCTGGGTTTCTGCAACAACTTCTATGGTAGGCTGGCTGGCCTCCCAAGGATGTCTACATCCTAATTCCTGGGAACTTGAGAATAAGTTATTTCATACACTTAAATGACTTTGCAGATATGATCAAATTAAGGCTATTGAAATGGAGAAGTTATAGTACATTATTTAGGTGGCTGGCCTATGGTAACCAGAAGGATTCTCCTAAAAAAGAAGGCAGGGGGGCTGGAGAGATGGCCTAGCAGTTAAGAGTGCCAACTGCTCTTGCAGAGGACCCCGGTTCGATCCCCAGCACCCACATGGCGGCTGAGAACCATCTGTAACTCCAATTCCAGGAGAACTCCAGTTCCAGGGGAATCTGATGCCCTCTTCTGACCTCCACGGAATTGCATGACACGGGTGCACAAACCTACATGCAGACAGTACATTCATACACATACAAAAATAAATAAAATAAAAAAATATTAAAAACAAAAAAAGAAAGCAGGAACATGAATTACAGTATTAGATGTGAAATGAAAACAATCATTTTTAGTGATTTGAGGAAGAGGCCACATGCCAAGGAATGCAAATAGCATCTAAAAGGTTAAGAAACAAATTCCCCCTGGAAGTTTCCAGATGGAATTCATGCCTACAGAAACAATGATTTTAGACTTCCAACATCCAGACATGTAAATGAATAAATTTATGCTGTGTGAAGCCACCAAGTTTGTGGTGGCTTGTGACCAAAGTGATGGGAAGCTAATACAACCTTCTAATTGGGCTTCCCTTCCCCCACTCCTGTTTTGAGACAGGGTCTCCCCACATAGCCAACACTGGCCTAGAACTCATTCTGGAGCCCAGGCTGGTATCGAATTTGCTATTTGTCCTCTTTAATCTATCTAGTGCTGGGATTACAGGCATTTGCCACTAAGCTGGACCCTGCCATTTTTCTCCACAGTCTCTATACCACAGATAGGTGGATTTTTAAAATATAAATATAATTGTCATAGTTCTGATGAGGAAGTTTTCTTCCTTATCAAGAACTTCTTTGGGGGCTTAATTTCTTTTAAAGTAGTGAATCCAGGTACTCATGAATGCTAGGCAAATGTTCTACTGTGGCCAGCCTCTTTTCTGTGTATCTGGAACAAAATCCAAATTTACTATGGCTATAGTGTTTGGCTATGTCTCTGTACTCTTTCCCTCCTTCTGAATGCCCTCTCTGCCCTTGAGGCAGGATAGAAAGACAGAAAAAACTGTGAGGACTTGGAAAGTGAGAGAGGGCCCTCACCCTAGGATTTAGTTTGTGTTTCCTGCTGGCTGAGAGTCAAGATACATCAACACAGCTGGTAACATCGAAATTTACTTCAGAGACAGTACTGGACTTCTTAAAGACAACTCAAACCAAAATGCTAAAACAACAAGCACTGCTTACTTAGGGTCAGAATGTTCATAGCCTTGGGTTTAAGTGTTATCAGTCCTCTCTTATCCCTAAATGTAAACAATGAGCCTCATAAAACCACCTTACAATTTTATTTATAAAAGAAAGTACTTTCTGGGCTGGAGAGATAGCCTAATGGTTAAGAGCACCGACTGTTCTTGCAGAGGACCCCGGTTTGATCCCCAGCACCCACATGGCAGCTGAGAACCATCTGTAACTCCAATTCCAGGAGAACTCCAGTTCCAGGGGAATCCAACACCCTCTTCTGACCTCCACGGCATTGCACGACACGGGTGCACAAACCTACATGCAGACAGTACATTCATACACATACAAAAATAAATAAAATTTAAAAAAAATTTAAAGAAAAGAAAAAAGAAAGTACTTTCAAGTAGACCACCTTCCCTCTTTTTTAGACAGGGCTATGTTAGGAAAAAGGAAAAATGGTGCACATATGTTGGATCTATGCAGGTGAGAACCCCAGATAAAAGCCAGGCACACCAGGCTTAAGGTTACTCCCGGAACATAATTTACTTCGGAAAAAGTCATGGCTGACACGCCTGTTAGTACATGGCAGGTACTAGCAATCAGCAAGATGGCTGCTAAGGCAAGCACTTTTTTTTTTTCTTTTCGAGACAGGGTCTCCCTGTAGTCCCAGCTGTCCTGGAACTCACTTTGTAGACCAGGTTGGACTTGAACTCACAAAGATCCGCCTGAGAGGCAAGCACTTTTAAACCCTTTGGGTGGGGCCTCAGGTAAAGGGGAAGACTTCACTGACTGACAGCTTCTGGAGTAAATGGATATCTGTGTGTCCCTTGGAATTCTGGGAGAGCCAGACCTAACAGGTCTCACTTCACAGCCTTGGGTGACCTGGAACTATGTAGAGCAGGCTGGCTTCAAACTTTTTTTTTTTTCCCAAAGTGTTTTTTTTTTAATATCTGTAATTTCTTTTTTTTTCACATAAATTTATTTTTTTTTAACAAATCTAGACCCATATCCCCCCCATTCCCCCACCCAACCAGAGCTCATGCATTCTGCCAAACATGCTTTTCATCTCTTTCTCAGTCTTTCTCAATATTCTCCATGAGGAAGTTGACAGTTTTGAGCACAAGTTCACTATTTCAGTCAGTTCTTCGATGCAGTCCTTTCTGTTGTTGTTGTTTCCAATATGCATCACACCCAACTGCTTTGGATAAAAGCTCAGGGGGCCCTACACAAGAAATACTTACAACTAGGTAATTGGCACTAGCATCCACAGATGAGGGATACCATTCGTCGTTTGTTTTTCTGGGACTGTGTTACTTCACTCAGCATGATGTCTGGGACTGTGTTACTTCACTCAGCATGAGCTCCAGCCATTTTCCTGCAAAGCTCATGATGTCATCTTTCTTTACTGCTGCATAGAACTCCATTGTGTAGATATACCACATTTTCTCTATCCACTCATCAGTTGAGGGGCATTTAGGTTGGTTCCAGCTCCTTGCTATTGTGAAGAGAGCTGAAATAAACATGGCCGTGCAGGTATCTCTGCGGTGGGGTGAGTCTTGTGGGTACATGCCCGGGAGTGGTATGGCTGGGTCAGGTGGCAAGTTCATTCCAAGTCTTCCAAGGGTTCTCCACACTGCTTTCCATAGTGGCTGTATGAGTTTACATTCCCACCAGCAGTGGATGAGTGTTCCCCTTTCCCCACAACCTCTCTAGCACTTGGTATCATTTGGTTTCTTGATCCTAGCCAGTCTTATTGGAGTAAGATGATATCTTTTTTTATTTTTTTATTATTATTTCTGTATGTGTATCAAATGTACGTGTCTGCATGCACGGTCTGTGCCAACCGTGCGTGCAATTCCGCGGAGGTCAGAAGAAAAAAGGGTCTCGGATTCCCCTGGAGCTGGAGTTCTACTTCTCGGAATTGGAGTTAAGTCAGCACGCCCGCCGCCATGTTGGGGGTGCTGGGATCGAACCCGGGTCCCTCTGTAAGAGCGGTCCGGCGCTCTTAAACACGCTAGGCCAGTCTCTCCTTATCAGGAGTCAGATGATATCATTAAAGTTGGTTTTAATTTGCATTTCTTAATGATTGGTGATAATGACCACTTCTTTTTTTTTCTTCTTTTTTATGAATTTTATTTTTATTATTTTTTTTTATTTTTTGGTATGTGTATGAATGTACTGTCTTGCGCTGTAGGGTTCGGTGCCCTGTGTCCGTGCGTTGCGCGGAGGTTCAGAAGAGGGTCTCAGATCCGCCTGGAACTGGCAGTTCTCCTCGGAATGTGGAGTTACAGACATAGTGGTGTCTCAGCCCTCATGGGTGCTGGGATCGAAACCCAGGTCCCTCTGAAAGAGCGGTCAGCGCTCTTACACCGCTAGCCATCCCTCCACCCCGAACACTTCTTAAGGTGTTTTTCTTTTGCTTAGCTATCTCTAATCCTCCACGCTTGTTGAAGTCTCTGTTCAGTCTCCTACATCTTTGAGTGGAGTCATTTGTTTTCTTTTTCTTTGTTTTTTTGAGTAAGTTTATATTCGGAAATCAATGCTTTGTCATGGATGTATCTCCTAGTGACAGGTTTCCTCCCATATGTGTGATTTTTCTTCACTTTCTTGATTGTTTCTATTTGATTTGTACAGACAGCTTTTGGTTTATAGTGATTTTCAATTTTTTTTTTTTGTAGCTTTTAGTCTTTTTGCAGCATGCTGCTGTCTGATTTAGGAAATCTTTTCCTATGACTATGTCTGTGTAGTCTTGCTGCCAACTTTTTCTTCTTTTGCCTTCAGAGTTTGGTGTTTCACGTTGAGGGTCTTTGATCCATCTGGAGTTGTAACTTTTGTACAGGGTGGAGGTAGGAGGGTTAATTTCATTCTTCTAAAGTGGTGATCCAGTTTTGGATCAACACCACTTGCTGAAGATGCTGTCTTTTTTCCATTGTGGTCTTCTTGGCCCCCTTGTCAAATATAAGATGTTAAAAATTGTATGTGCTCAGGTTTGGATCTTCAGTTTTGTTCCAATTCTGAGTCAACAGGGGAGGTCGGTTTCGTGCCAGAACCCGAGATGTTTTTAATAAGACTATAAGCCCTGTAGTAATAGGTTGTTGAAGTCTGGTATAGAGAAAGATCCCTCCTCATAGTGTAGTAGCCTCTTTTGTCCTCAGGGGTTATTTTGGCTATTGGGTCTTTTGTTTTTCCAAATGAATTAACGGACTTTTATTTCCAAGCCAGTGAAGAAACACTCTGGGGATTTTGATTGGAATTGTGTTAAATCTACTACAGAAGTTTGGGTAAAATGGACGTTTTTTTTTTTTTTTTTGTCTTTTCGAAACAGGGTCTCCCTTAGCCCAGCTGTCCTGGAACCTCACTCACTGTAGACCATGCTGGCCTTGAACTCACAAAAGATCACCTCCTCCTGCCTTCCAAGTGCTAGGATGTAAAAGGTGTGCGCCACCACGCCTGGCTTAAAAGGGACTTTTTTTTTTTTTTGTTTTTTTTTGGTCTTTTCGAGACCAAGGGTCTGCTTGTAATGCCCAGCTGTCCTGAACTCACTCACTTGTAGACCAGGCGGGCCTTGAAACTTCACAAAGATCCGCCTGCCTCTGCTCCCCAGTGCTAGGATTAAAAGGCGTGCGCCACCACGCCTGCAAAATGGACATTTTTTACAATGTTAATTTCTCCCAATCCATGGCATGGGAGGTTTTTCCAATCTTCTGATATCTTCTTCAATGTCTTTCTTAAAGGTTTAAAATTTTTTTGTAGAGATCTTGGTGTTCTTTGGTTATGGTTTGTTCCTAGGTAATTTATTGTTTTTGAGGCTATTGGTGAAATGGGAAGGTCTCCTTGTGAAATATCTTTCTCCAGTGCTTGTTGTTGGTGTAAAGAAAGGCCATTGATTTTTTTTTAAATTTTTATTAATTATTTTATTTTTTCTGTATGTGTATGAATGTACTGTCTGCAATGCAAGTCGTGCACCCGTGTCATGCAATCGCCGGGAGGTCAAAGAGGTGTGCGGATTCCCCTGGAACTGGAGTTCTCTGGAATGGAGCCTCACGATGGTTCTCAGCCGCCATGTGGGTGCTGGGGATCGAACTCCGGTCCTCTCAAGACTCGGTCGGGCGGGCTCTGAACACTAGGGCCATCTCTCAGCCCAAGGCCATTTGATTTTTTTAGGTTAATTTTGTATCCTGCCACTTTGCCGAAGCTGTTTATGTTTCTAGAAGTTTTCCTGGTGGAGTTTTTAAGCATCCCTTAGTAAACAAAAAAAAAAAACATACAAGAATAGGGATAGCTTGATTTCTTCTTTTCCAATTAGTACTCCTTTAATTTCCTTTCTTGCGTCCTTATTGCTCTAGCAAGTTGTTTCAGCACTATATTGAAGAGGAGTGTTCGTGACCAGAGGGGGCAGCCTTTGTCGAGTTTCACTACCTTTAAAGAATTTTCTGTCATTTCCCATTTGGATGATATTGACTGTGGGTTTCCTCGTAATATGGCTTTGATATACATTGAGGGAATGATCCCTCCAACCAATTCCTTCTGGACTTAAGCAATGAAGGGATGCGGATTTTGTCAAAGGCTTTTCAGCTAATTGAAATGATGGGTGTGGTGTTTTGTCTTTAGTTCCGTTTAATGTGTTTGAGATGATGTTTATTGATTTTCGTATGTTGAACCATCCTTGCATCTCTGGTATGAATCCACTTGGCCATGATGGATGATCTTCTTGATGTGGGTCGTATGCGATTGCCAGTATCCTGTTTAGAATTTTGGGCATCTGTGTTCATTAGGGAGATGGGGTCTATAATTCTCCTTTTTAGTGGATTCTTTGCCTGGTTTTGGTAATAGAGTATGCTGGCTTCATAGAAGGAATTTGGGAGCATTCCCTCGATTGTATCCTTCTAAACAGTTTCAGTAATAATGGTTGTAGTCTTTTGAAATGTTTTATAGAATTCTGCTGTGCAAACGTCTGGGCCTGGGCTTTTTTTTATTGGGAGGTTTCTTACTACATCCTCGATTTATTCAAGTTATGGGTCCATTTAAGTTTCCAATCTCTTCTTGGTCAAGCTTTGGTGATTCCCAGGATTCAGATATTCATCCATTTCTCTTAGTTTTCAAACTTTGGATAATAGGTTCTTGAATAATTCCCGTATGATTTTTCTGGATCTTTTCTTGTCTGTTTGTGATATTTCCCTTTCATCATGGATTGTATTGATTTGAGTTGTTCCTTCTTCTTTTGGTTAACTGGGCTAGAGTCTGTCTTATTGTTTTATTCTATCAAAGAACCAACTTTTGGATTCATTGATTTTTTTGTATTGTTTCATTTCTATTTCATTGATTTCTGCCTGATTTTTTTATTATTTCTTCTGATGTTGCGTTGTTGTTTAGGGTTCATCTGTTGTTGCCTCTCAAGTGCTTTTAGCTGCAGTGTTAGATCGTTCACTTGTGCTCTTTCTGTTTTTCTAATGTAGGCCACCCAGGGCTATAAACTTCCCTCTGTAGGACTGCTGTTTAAGGTAATCCCATAAGGTTTTGTTGTTTGTATTGTCATTGCTCATTGCGAATTCACAGGAATGCTGTTTATTCTTTATTCTTCCTTGACTCCTTCATTATTCAAGAGTGTGTTGTTTAGTCTCCATTGTGTTCATTGTAGGCGTACGCTTATACCTAGTGTTGGTGTTGCGTTTTGCACTGTGTCTGTCGATGAGAATGCGGAAATTATTTTTTCAATAATTTTTGAATTTGTGGAGGTTTTTCTTCTGTGCCCAGTATGTGGTTCGATTTTGGAGAATGTTCCATGGGGTGCTGAGTAAACGTGTATTCTCGTTATTCGTAGTGGAATATTCGTTGAGGTCTATGAGGTCCATTTGGCTGATATATCATTTCGCTTCAGATGTCTCTCTTTTATTTCTTTGTCCTGTTGACCTATCCAAAGGACAGTGGGGTATGTGAGTGTACCCCTACTATGAGTGACTGGTTAGTGTTAGTGACTGTGTGTACTGGGCATTGTCTTTATAAATTTTGGTGCACCAGAGTTTGGTGCATATATATTCAGTTGGTGACAATCTTTCTTGGTGAATTGTTACTTTGATAAAGAGTACATGGCTTTCTTTGAGTCCTCTCTCCTCCCGATTTCTTCTACTTTGAAGTCTATTTTGGTCTGATATAAAACATAGCAACAACGACCCTGCTTTGTCTTTTGGTTCCATTTGCTTGTGGAATATTTTTTTTTCCATGCTTTCACTTTTAAGGTGCCGTATCTGTCCTGAAGGTAAGATGTGTTTTTTGTAGATAGCATATTGATGGATTCTGTTTCCTAAATCCAATCTTCCAGTTCTATGTCTTTGATGGGGAATTTAGTCATTATAATTTTAGGTTATGAATGAGAGGTCTGTGTTGCTTCTTTTTGCCTGTGTTTCCTTTGCAGTTTGGGTTTAGGTTTCTACTTCTGCAGTTATGTTTTAGTGCTTCTCTTTCTAGGTGCTTGGGGATTGTTACGTCCTGCTCTTCTGTTCTTTGAATTTGCCAATTCAAGTATTCTCTGAAGGGTTGGTCTTCTGACAGGTATTCTTTCAACTTGTTTATGTATGGGAAGGTTTTTCTCTCTCCTTCAATTATAATTGACATTTTTTTGCTGTGGTATAGGTAACTGGGTTGCATCTATTTCCTTTAAAACAAAAAAAACACTGGGAATGCTTTGTGCTCAGGTCTTCTTGCTTTCCAAATAGGTTTGCATGATGAAGAAGTCAGTCGTATGTAATTCTGATAGGTTTCCCCTTATAAGGTCACTTGTTTCCTCTTTGGCTTTAAGGATTTTGTCTTTTTTTGGGGTGCTTCAGCATTTTAAAAATGTGATGTGGCATGGAGAATTTCTTTTCTGATCTTGTCTGTTTGGTTATTTCTATGTGTTCTTGTCTTTGTAATTGGGTTTGTGGTCTTTTTTTAGTTTGGGGAAATTTTCATCATCTATGATTTCTGTTGAAGATCTGATCAATACCATTCTCTTGGATTCTTCTCCTTCCTCGATCTCACTCCTATGATGCAGAGGGTTCCCATCTTTTTTCCAATAGTGCCCACACAGTTCCTGGTTTGTTTCCACTTTTTGTATTTTTAAGTTTTTTCATAATCTTTNAGTGGGTTTGTCTTTTTTTGTTTGGGGAAATTTTATCTATGCTTTCTGGTTGAAGAGATCTGATCAATACCATTTTCTCTTGGGATTCTTCTCCTTTTTTCCTATGATGCAGAGGTTCATCTTTTCATAGTGTCCAACAATGCCTGGTCTGTTCCATTTTGTGTGTTTTTAAGTTTTTCATAATCTTTCCTTGAGGTTTCTAGTTGCACAGTGTTATCTTCCAAGCTTCCAGGTCTGATATTCTTTGTTCTGCTTCCTCCATTCTGCTTCTGAGGCTTTTTCCACTCCTTTCCTCTTGATTGGATGAGTGTTTGATTTCCTTTTTCATTTTCTCATCTGATTTCTTTAGTATTTCTACTTCTTTTTGGAGCTTCTCAATCTCTTCTTGTAGCTCTTTGCTTCGATGGTTGGTTTCCTTATCTTTTTCAGCATGGGATCTTTTCAGTGTTTCCAGTTCCTTCCAGAGTTGTTAGTCTCTCTCTCTAGGTCCTTCTTGAGTTCTTCATTCTCGTTTCTTAGTTCTTTGATTTGCTCTTTATAATCTTGTAAGTCTTTAAATATGTTCCCAATTGTGTTTCTGGTATCTGTGTCCTGGGCCATCCCCATGGGGATCCCACTGTAGGAATCTTCCATAGGTTTGGTAGAGCTTGATGCGGGATCATCCTGCCCCTTTCCTGTGTTGTCTCTTCTTCGTGTTCCTGGCATGTGAGCTTCTCCTTGCCTGTATTCCAATGTAGGTCCTAAATGCCTCTTCACTGTGTTGAAGGCTTGCTTTGCTTGCCTCCTTCAGATGCCTTCGTAATCTCAGTTGGGGGGGAAACAACGACACGATGACGACCACCGACTGTGGGCGGGCTCTTTAGCCTGCACCAAGCACCTGCGCTTGCCTGAGCTGGTCTTGGGAGATCTCAGATTGAGCCTCACAGGATCCTACCTTTAATACCAGCTGGGAGGATAACTCCGCGCCCCCACAGCCACAAAAGCAAATCAAGCCAAAGACAACTGGATTAACGGATTAACTAGATGAAATCAATCAACAATCAGCCTTGCTGAAGCACTCAGCTGCTGTCCACCTACCTGTGCTTGCCTGAGCTGGTCTCGGAAGATGTCAGGCTGGCTTCAAACTTATACAGCTCTGTCTGCCTTTCCCTCTAGAGTGCTGAGACTAAAGCTGCGTGCCACCACACCCAGCTCATGTTTTAAACTTATTTGTAAACTTTGCTCATCTTTAAACTGTGTTGTAAATTATATCCTTTGAACAATGTAACTTCGAAACTCACAAAATTATCTCTCTCCCTCTCTCCACCCACACCCATATCTGGGGTAGCATGTACTGTCCTCTACTTAAACACTCCTTTCTCTAAACCCTGGTGCTTAAATCTGGAGCTGGTCCTCTCTCATCTCTACTTAAGTAAATTCTAAGCTTGCTTCACAGTCTGACTCTGAACTGAAATTGTTTTCTGTGGTTTGATCAAAGATTCAGCTTTATCTGAATAGATTCCTAAGTGAGGAACTCCTCAGACTACTGGGAGTATTGATGGGTTGCATCTCTCTGACATCACTATAAGCTTGTACTCTCACAGCTTGGGTTTCCCAACTCAGGGCAACTGGTTTCCTTGTTGAGGTCCTTGTTCTGCACATTCGCTTGGTCTGAAACACTGTGTCCTCAGAATTTTTATATCTGGTTCTTTTATCTTTCAGCCAAAAGTCATCCTCTTCAGGGGAAAGTCCCCAGATCACAGTGTAAAGTGGCCCTGTCACTGCCATTGTCTCACCCTGCTTAGTTGTCTTCCCAGTATTCACTATGAAGCTATACTACTCACTTGTTTTTTTTTTTCCTCCCTACCTTTTGTCCCATATTCTAGGGAACCAGGAACTTGAATATCTGTGTACTACTGTATCTCCAGTTGCTAAAAGTACCTGGCACAGCTAAAAAGCACGAAGCAAAAACATTTTGCATGATCTCATAGAAGGCCCAGAATCTAAGTTGGCTACTAGCAGACCAGGGCTCAGAACCCAGATCTCCTAGCCAGATCCAGAGGTAGAAGACTGAACTCTAGTCAGTGGTGCTAGAGCTGTAGGTTGGCCAGCGTGCTTAGCAGAGTCCAATTTTATGATATGACTGGCCAGCGTGCTTAGCAGAGTCCAATTTTATGATATGACTTGGGATGGGGATGTGGTTCACCTTTAAAGCATTTGCCTAGCATACACAAGACCTGGGGTCCAATCTCCAGTACTGCATAAACAAATTTATTATATGACAATGACAATAAAAAATCAACGGCTTGGGCTGGAGAGATGGCCTAGCAGTTAAGAGTGCCGACTGCTCTTGCAGAGGACCCGGGTTTGATCCCCAGCACCCACATGGAAGGGAACCTGATGCCCTCTTCTGACCTCCGCGGCATTGCACGACACAGGTGCACAAACCTACATGCAGGCAGTACATTCATACACATAAAATTTGAAAAAAGAAATCAACGGCTTGACCAATAGGCCTTAACAGTGTTCTATACAAATCCACCTGCTCTTCACAACCATACTGTGAAGGAGATAGTGTTAACCTCACTTTAAAGACGAGGAAGCTTAGGCAGTGGAAAGCTAGGTAACCTGCTCAAAACACGTTTCTAGCCGGGCTTGGTGGCACACGCCTTTAATCCTAGCACTCGGGAGGCAGAGGCAGGTGGATCTTTGTGAGTTCAAGGCCAGCCTGGTCTACAGAGCGAGTTCCAGGACAGCTGGGGCTACAGGGAGATCCTGTCCCGAAAAGACCAAAACAAAAACAAACAAAAAAAAAAACCCACAACAAAAAACCCAAAAAATAAAAACAAAAAAACCACGTTTCTATCAAATCTTTCTTTTGCTTTCAATTCCCTCACACTGACTGGCTGGGGTGAATACTCAGGAGTGAAACTCCAAGTCAGTCCCACCGCCCCTGTGAGTTCATTCCTCACTTTGGACAGACGGAAGCACTTGAGAGCACAGGCGTCCGACGAGTGAAGCAGACACAGGAATTGGTGGAAGACATTTGCAGCCTAACAGCGGAAGTCCAGCCCAGGGCGGGCGGGACTTCCGACTGTAACCTTTGGGGGGTTCAGGAGACAGTTGGAGCTGCGGAGGCCGGGATGGTGTTGCTTGAGAGTGAGCAGGTAGGTCCAGGTGGGCAGGGCGGGCCGGGAGCAGTTGAGGTGCGCCGGGACCCGTGCACCCTCTGAGGGAGGGGCAGGGCCTTGATGCTGCCTAATGGGGCCTGTTGTGTTCCAGTTCCTGACAGAGCTGACTAGGCTCTTCCAGAAGTGCCGGTCGTCGGGCAGCGTGTTCATCACCTTGAAGAAGTGTAAGCAGCCATTGCGGCGGGGCCGGGGGCAAGCTGGGCGAGGGCAGCCTGGACGCTGCCGGGTGGCGGAGCCTCGAGAGCCGGTCTGTGGCCTCTACCGCTTTCCTCCCGGCTTCAGGGCCGCGGCAATGCGAGGAAATGTCGCTGCGATCCCCAGCACTGGTCTTTGGGAACAGTGGGCCCTAGCGGATCAGAGCCCAGCTTCTTCCAGGCACCCAAATCTCAGCCCAGTTAGTGAGATTAAGATGCTTTGGGGTTGCCCCGATTATCTTGCAGGCATTGCTTTCAGGTTTGGCCAAACCCAGAGTGGTGATGAGTGATTGGTTTAACGGGATCCAAGCAGGGACGGTGGAGGTGGAGTAGCATATCTGTATCCCTTCTCAGTTTTCTCTTTTCGACCCGTCAGCAAGCTCGTGGCCGTGTTTACCTGGCTGTATTTTTCTCGCAGATGATGGTCGCACCAAACCCACTCCACGGAAGGGTTCTGTGGATGGCCTGGAGCCCGCAGAAAACAAGTGTCTGTTGAGAGCCACCGATGGGAAAAAGAAGATCAGCACTGTGGTGAGCTGGGGTCTTTCAGGGATTTTTTTGAGACAGGGTAGCCTTGAACTCACACTCTTTTCCCAATAGCGGAGATTACAGGGGCTTGACCAGTGAGCCGACTTTTTTTGATAGGGTCTATGTAGTGCCGGCTGATTTTGAACTTGTGATCCTCCTGCCTCAGCCTGTGTTGGGATTACAGGTATATATCGTTATGCCCAGCAGAGTTGGATTATTATTGTGCGTGTGGTGTGTCTCTAAATGGAGATCAGGGACAGGATCTTCCTCATGCTAGGCAACCACTCTGCCATTGAGCTGCACTTTCAGCCCTTCAGCCCTGTAAGCTGTATTTGAAAAAAATATTTTGCCAGGTGTGGTGCCGGCCTTTAATCCCAGCACTCTGGAGGCAGAGGCAGGCAGATCTTTGTAAGTTCAAGACCAGCCTGGTCTACAAAGTGAGTTCCAGGACAGCTGGGGCTACAGGGAGATCCTGCCTCAAAAGTACAAAAAAAAGGGACCCCCCCACCCCCAAATATTTTATGTGTATGAGTATTTTGTGTAAGTGCACCTGAGTCTTGCAGCACCATGAGGTCAGAAGAGGGCATCTGAGTCCCTGGAACTGGAGTTACGGGCAGTTGTTAGCCACTGTGTGGGTAGTGGGAACTGAACCCAGGTCCTCTGCAAGAGCAGCCAGTGCTCTTAACCATTGAGCCATGTCTCCAGCCCCTGTATTGATTCTTAAAATTACATTTAAAAAAATTTTTTGAGACAGGGTCTCCCTTTAGTCCCATCTGTCCTGGAGCTCGCTATGTAAACCAGGCTGGCCTTGAATTCACAGAGATCCACCTGCCTTTGCCTCCCAAGTGGTGGGATTAAAGGCAGGTGGCACTATGCCCAGCTACATCTTGGATTTTAAAAAGATTTGAATTTACCTGAGGATAGGGCATACCTGAGTCGTCCCTGTCCTGCCGCTTTGCTCACCACTTTCCATTTAGCCTGTCACTCCCAGGATGTTTTGAGATCAGAACTTTCCTTTTTTTTTTTCTTTTTTCTTTTTTGGAGACAAGTACTTGCTGGGTAGCCCAGAGTGGCTTAGAACTCATGATCCTTCTATCTAAACCTCATGAGTGCTAGGACTGCAGGCCATTGTCACCATGCTCAGCTGAGGGAGTTGCTTTAATGTATCTTGGACAAAACATTAACACTGAGAAGTCCTTTGATACTCTTCAGAATCTAAGGAGAAAATCCAGGGCCACCTGTCTAAAGATTTAGAAAAATTTTTAAGTATTTTTATTTTATGTGTATGAGTGTATTACCTGTAGGTATGTTAGTGTACCCATGTCATGCAATGCCTGTGGAGGTCAAAAGAGCACTGGATCCCCTGGAACTGGAGTTACAGATGTTTGATAGCTACTGTGTGGGTGCTGGGAATGGAACCTGGGTCCTCAGCAAGATCAGCCAGTGCTCTTAAATCACTGAGTTGTCACTCCAGACTCTTCTCAAAGGCAGGGTCTGTACCTTATACTGCCATCCAGTTGGATTCTTGCATCTCTGTTGCAGGATGCTGGGATAGGAATTATAGGAATGGGCCACCGCTCCTGGCTTCTGTAAGGGGTTTTAACAAAGGTGAGGAACTAGTTTGGTAGGAGCCCACTTTTGCCTTCCCATCTTGGTGCAGTTCTCATGTAGAAGGAGCTACTTTGTTCTTCTGAGCAAGGTGGAATGGAAAATCAGAAAATGGAATGGAAGATTATGTCCCTTGAAGTTGGGAATCAGTATTTTAAAGATTCAGATGTTGTCTTCATGAAGGATTCTAAGACACTATCTGGTGGGACGGATAATATCTGTTATTTGTGAAAAGCAGTGACCTCCTTTTTTCCTTTTCTAGGTGAGCTCCAAAGAAGTGAATAAGTTTCAGATGGTGAGTCCCAAGGGTTCTTCACAGCTCCCATCTCAGAGCAAGAGTGAGCATTACTAGTGAATAGTGGTGTCAAGTTTGGGACCTGGCTTCACTGCTCTCCTGTGATGTTTTATGAATATTTTTCAAGTAGAAACCACCAGGCTGGCCGGGCGTGGTGGCGCACGCCTTTAATCCCAGCACTCGGGAGGCAAAGGCAGGCGGATCTTTGTGAGTTCAGGGCCAGCCTGGTCTACAGAGTTCCAGGACAGCTGGGGCTACTGGGAGACCCTGTCTCGAAAAGACAAAAAAAAAAAAACAAAAACAAAAAAAAACCAAACCACCAGGCTGAATTTTCAACAATGGTATTTTTAATTTTTTAAAAATTTTATTTATTTTTGTATGCGTATGAATGTACTGTCTGCATGCAAGTCTGTGCACCCGTGTCGTGCAATGCCGCGGAGGTCAGAAGAGGGTCTCGGATTCCCCTGGAACTGGAGTTCTCCTGGAATTGGAGTTACAGATGGTTTTAAGCCGCCATGTGGGTACTGGGGATCGAACCCGGGTCCTCTGCAAGAGCAGTCGGTGCTCTTAACCACTAGGCTATCTCTCCAGCCCCATTTTTAACTTTTTTAAAGACTACATTTTGCTTAGGCTTCAGATATGTTCTGTCCATAGTATTAAATAAGAAGTGGCCTGTCTTGCTTTTAAAAATAGCGAAAACCCTGCAATTCCCTGTTGAGGAGTGTTATAGAGGCTAGTACAGCCTTTAAGGGGTTGCACTTCGAGGTGCAGGTGGTCCATGACGGACGCTTCAGTAGGCTCTTCTCACTTGGCTACCCTGAGTCTATTGTGCAAACAGTAGCTACGGCAGTGTAGCATTTGTACCACTTCCTGCTGAGGTCATGTTCTGTCTTTCAGGCTTATTCAAACCTGCTGAGAGCTAACATGGATGGGCTGAAGAAGAGGGACAAGAAGAACAAGAGTAAGAAGACCAAGCCGGCACAGTGAAGGGCTGGCTTCACCAGCTTACCACAGAACTGTGGTTTTCCATGAATTTTTTTGCTTTTGGTCCCAAGTTAGGCTTTTGGTCCCCCACTATAATTGCTTTCATGTAAGAGGGTCATTTTAGAGAGGGGTTGGGATGTTCATAGGGTACTTGTGGTAAGAAGCCAGTTTATTTTACATATGTGCTGCATGGCTGAATGTTTCTGGATGTATAGCTTTAAAGAGCCCCTGTAGTCATCTCTGAACAGCTGTGTATCATTAAACCTATCAGCACTTGCTGTCTTTATTCCTTCTCCTCCCCAATATAATAGTTTTGGCAATAGCTACTAATTCCAGACTGAAGTGATTACTCATGGGTTTTTGCCTTCTAGATTGTTGAAACTGAAACCTGACATTTTAAAAAAGGTTACCAGCGCGCGCTTACGTGACCGTCGCTCACGCTACCTAAGTCGGGGAGGCAGAGGCAGGAGCAACGGATCTTTGTGAGTGTCAAAGGCCAGGCCTGGTCTACAGAGTGGAGTTCCAGGTACAGCTGGGGCTGACAGGGACCCTGTCTCAAAAAGACAAAAAAAAAAAAAAAAAAAAAAAAAGATGTTACCAGCATAAGCATTCTTCTTACCTGGTTGTAAAAGTTAAATGTTTAAGTGTTTTGTACTTACCTTACTGCATGTGGGAGGTCAGAGGACAATTTTAAGGAGTGCCAGTGTCTCCCCTACATTCTTGCGTGTCCTGGGAGTTGAACTTTAGGTTGTTGGGCTTGGCAGCAAGCACCCTACACTAGGAGCCACCTAATAGGCCCTGGTTGTATAGTTGTATCACTGATTCCTTCAGCAAGTCTGAATGAGTTCTTATAGCCAAACAGAGTTTGTTTACTCACATTAGGCATAAAATTACGATATAAGAAAAGTTCCACCTGGTATGGTGGCACAGCCCTGAATCCCACTTAGGACAGTTAGAGGATGATGAGTTTGCGGCTTAGCTGGGCTACATATGTGTGAGAATTGCGTCACATCCATCCCTGCTTTACACTCACTAAACAGCCAGAAAGACAAAAAAATCGATTCTAAGGGGGATGATTTTTTGTCTCTATGCCTGTTTATCCACTAGGACATTTTCATGTGGTTAGTGTTTAGGATCAAGAGAAAAACATGGCTGTTTCCCTCTCCAGTTCCATATAACCTTTATCTCCCTCCCCTTACTATGTAGACCAAGGCTGGCTTCAGGCACACAGAGATTCCACTTGCCTCTGTCTCCTGAGTGCTGGGATAACAGGACAGTGTTGTTATGCCTTGCTTCCATAAAACTTTATGTGTTGATAGATAATTGCAGCCAGAAAGCAGCAGATATATTGAAAGCATTTAATTATATCTCAAAAAGATACATTTATATACATTAAACATGGAAAACTGCAAAGCCCAACTTTGTAGGGACGAGCTTCTTAGAATTTAATTTAAAATGACACTGAATGCACAACATTCTATTCCAGTATAAGCCCCTGTCCATTTGGACAGTGTAACAGTTCATTAGGGTTAAAATAGGATTCTATAGTAGTCATCTCTGTAGCTGTACAGGAATAGCACCGATACCCTCGCAGAAGAAAAGGAAAAGGCAGATTATTGAGACCTGCTATTTTAGTGGGGGAAGAGCAGTGCTAATACTTTTAGGACAAGAACTTAAAGAGCTTGCTTAAAACTGTGGTGGAAGACTAATCATCAGAATGTGTATGTTGCGGCTGGGTGGGCTGGTGGCAGACCTTTCAATCCCAGCGGGCAGGATCTCTGTTGTGAGTTTCAAGGCCATGCTTGGTCTACTAGGAGCTCCAGGCCAGCTGGGACTAAAAAAAAATGGAACCTGAAAAAAGACAAAACAAAAAAATAAAAAAAAAAAAAAACAACGACAAAAAAAAAAAACCGCCTATGCTTTATGACAGCTGTGACTGACAAGAGTCTGAAGTTCCAGGTTCTACATAGGAGCCCCCTGCATCTCAGGAGCTTCCTTGTCCTCTTAAGTGGAAAGATAACATGAAGGATTGGAATTTTGACTTGAAGACCTAAAGCAAAGTAGTTTTGTGGTTTTTCCTTTTTTGTTTGGGGGGGGGAGGTCTTTTAGAGTCTTGTGCCTTACAGGCTGGCTCGATTATGTGGCTGAGGTTGGCCTTGAACTCTACTCTGTCTCTGCCTCCCACGTGCTAGGATTTAAACAGGTGGTAAATAGACCAACCATGCCTGCTCCATTTTTTTCAAGTTAAGCCATACTTTTAGGGACTCAGGACATGCATGGTTCAGGCCTGTCACATAAGAACGAGGATTTAAGTTCGAGTTCAGATCTCTACAATCCATGTAAAAATCTGGGCATCATGGTGCATGCCTGTAAGTAATCTCAGTTCTTGGATGAGGTAGAAACCGGTCCCTGAAGCTCATTGATGCCAGCCAGCCTAGCTGATTGATGAGCTTCAGGTTCAGAGAGAGACCCTATCTCAAAAAGAAAAGGTGGTGTATGACTGAACGTTGACCTTAGGTCTCAACATGCATGCGTGTACCACAGTTTCGCACTCCCCCCCCCATTTCTTACATATATATATATATATATTATATATATATATATATACTATATTATATCTCAAAAGAGCAAGTTCCTGTTGGACTTCTAAATTGGGATATAATAGTATTATCTGACAGATCCTCATGATTGGAGAGTCTGAGTAAGATTTACTGGTTGCCAACAACTTACTTGTCAGTTGTCAGACTTCAAGACTAGACACTTCTGAAACCTGTCTCGAATTTTAACCATGTGAAACCTTCAAGGCCTAAGAGATAACTTACTTTTTTTCAACTTTGATGTTATAGATTTCATCACAGACTAATTTGAGGTATCTCTGTTTTGGCAGGCGAGACAACAGCTGCTTCACAGTTGTGTTGAATGCCTGTTCATCAGCATCCCACTAGGAAAGATTAGACAAAACATAACAGAACTGAGTAAGTAGGGCCTATCGCCTGGCGCTGCTGGGTCCCTGATGAAATGCCAGTGTCATTCTCATTCTCCCGTTCAGTATACCAGAGGGGTCAGTTATGGAGAGAGGAGCTGGTGGGGAGACCAGTTCTTCTGGTTCTTCCTTGAGAGATCACTTTAAGATTACAGGGATCAAATTAGAGGCTACTTAACCCTGCTACCGCTCAGGAGTGCTAATGTGACTTTGGATCTGTTTCTTTTGTTTACTTGTATAAATGGAGATACTGCCACTTAATGTCTGTCCACTTGACTGGACCATAAATTGGCAAACTGCCCAATAGAGTGGTTGGTATATGCATAATGAACAGGCTCTTACTAGTAGCATTGTTGGCCTCTGCTTCCATTTCTTAGTGCTGGAGTTACATGTGTGTGTCACCATGCACATCTAGTTTATCTAGTCTTGTCTAAACAAAGTATTTGAGTATGAAGTGTTTTTATACAACCTGTAGTCTCAGCAAACTGGGAGGCTGAGGTGAGACGGTCAACTGCATTTGTAGGCGGCTGGCTTGGGCTAACGCCGCGTAAGCGCCTGTCTCACAAAAAAATCATAAAGAAAAAACAAAATTCATCTGTAACGTATGATTCTTACTATCCAAGAGAACACTACGATTTTTCAAAGGCCAGTAGTGGTCTACAAGAGCAACGTTCCAGGCCAGTGAGGCCTTGGAAAAAAAGAAAAAAAAAAAAAAACACAATTTAAAGAAGTGAAGATGTGGGGGATGGGGCTCTTTTGCAGAGGACTTTGGGTTCAGCTCCTATTGTGGTACATGGCAGCTAAAAACTGTCTGTTAATCCAGGTGATCTGACACCCGCTGGCCACTGGACCATTGTACAATGACTAAATCACAAACATTAAAGCATGATCGAAATGGGTCCCCAGAGTTGTTTAGTCATACGGCGAATTGGAGCTAAGGATAGGGCGACAGCAAAATAGGCAGTCACGATACGGTATGGAAGTTATCAGAACAGCGATCCCATGAAGACGCAAACCTTTGGCGTAAGACGAGGAGCCAAGAAAAGTGAGCCTCTGGATATTAAAGAAGTGGCTCAACCATCGTGAATGGACCTGAGGGATCATGAGCGAAGGCCATCGAAATATGACCAGCAGTTTTCGGCATAGATCCAGTAGAAGAGCGCTGCTGCACAGGGTATTGGAAATCTAGAACACACCACTATCGGCAGACTAACCTATTCACTTGACCTATTCGTACCCCTTAATGTGTAGACAACGTGTCGCTGATCCAAACCCATGCACTAAGATCAAGCAGCAAATAACCCAGCACAGAAACTTGAAACAGCAGGCAGCAGTTTCCAATCTAGCAGAACTATTGGTCGGCAGCTGATTATTGATGGGTGAGGAAAGAGCTGATTTCTTAAAGTGGAGGATTTTCGGGGATGGGCTGGACTATGACCTCCAGTGGAATGTATTTATGATGAGGAATGTCTGGGGACTCTAAATTGACCAAAATGGCCTTGGCACATAATGACAGAGTTTATACAGAATTCTGAGGGGAGTGGTTCTGTGGAGGGCCACTACAATGGGGGAGGTGGGCATCAAAGGTGAATTGAGATTGTTCCGTGCAAAATAAAAAGTCAATTAAATTAAAAAAGAAAAAAAAAACTAATAATTTTAAACGTAAATCTAAAATAAAACAAAAAGTTCAAAATTTATTTACTTGGTATTTTTGCAGATGGTTCTCCCTTTAGTCCAGCTTATCCTTGGGAGCCCTCTTGTAGACCAGGCTGGCCTTGTTTAACCTGAGATCTGCCTGCCTCTGCCTCCCAAGTGCTAGGATTAAAAGGCTGTCGGAGCTGGAAGAGATGGCCTGTGGTTATAAGGAGTTGCCCGAACCGCTTCTTGCGAGGACCGGGTTCGATCCCCAGCACCACATGGTGGCCGGCCCCGTCCTGAACAACTCCAATTCCATAGGGAGAAACTCCAGTTCCAGGGGAATCCGACCCTCTCTGCACCTCCAGCGGATTGACGAAGTTTCCGGGTGCATCAGACACTGGGTGCAGGCCAGACAACCAGTCCATGCCAGAGACAGTCAAGACAATACATTAACATAAAAAAATAATAAAAAAAAAAACAAAAGGAAAAAAAAAATGGACAGCCAAAAAATTTTTTTTACTTTCTGTATGTGTATGAATGTAACTGTCTGCTGCAGGTTTGTGCACCCATGTTGTGCAATGGCCGCGGAAGTCAGAAATGAGGGTGTCGGATTCCCTGGAACTTGGAGCTCTCCCTAGAATTGGAGTTTCAGAATGGTTCTCGGCCACCATGTGGGTGTGGGGCTAGACCCGGGTCCTTCTGTAAGAGTGGTCTCGGCGCTCTTAAACTGCTAGGCCATCTCTCCCAGCCCCTAAAATTCTATTTTTAACAATGGACTTCTCTGCATAGTTGTTTATGTCACAAGAAACAAACTTCCCTAGCTGGGATGGAGGTTTACTTGAGACACATGGTATTGTGGTTAAGAACATGGATTATGCTAGTCTGCTAGGGTTCAGAAATACCTGCAACATGTAAATAGAAGGACAGTGTTCTAGCACAATTCTGGGCTGCTGGATAAAACACATCACTAAAAAACAAAACAAACCAAATACCTTTTTTTTAAAATTTATTTAGACCAAACTGCAAAGGCCACAGTGGGGGACAGTTCATTATTACTTACCTCTAATGATAAAAATTGTAAGATTGTTTCTTTGGGTAGATCCACCTGTTGATATAGAAATGTACATTATTAACTGGGCATGGGTGCAGTGCCTTTAAATCCCGAGCACCGTGGCGGTGGCGAGGCAGGCAGAATCTGAGTTTCAAGGCCAGCCTGGATCTACAAAGCAAGTCCCAAGGCCAGCTGAAGGCTACAGGGAGATGACCCTGTCTCAAAAAGACACAAAAAAAAAAAACAAAAAAAAAAAAAAAAAATGTACGTTATTTTCAATGAAACTCAGCAGCACCATCGTGACTGGGGACAGTGGCATCATGGATGGACAATATAACCAGGGCTGCTATGAAATAGCACCCCCCCCCAATCAGTGTGTATATGGTTTGGGCCCCGAGTTAACCCTGGTAATCATATTTCACTGACTTGCAGCTTTATTTTTTTAATTTTACTTTTTTATTTTTTTTTTTGTTTGTGTATGTTGATGTGGTTGGTTGTGCACATGCAGCAATTGCGGAGTGTCAGAGAGGGCTGGTCATATTCCCTGGAGCTGGAGTTACCGGTCGGAGTTACAGATGGTTCTCAGCCGCCATGTGGGTGCTGGGGATTGAACCCCAGGTCCCCTCAGAGAGCGTCGCGCTCTTAATGATAGGGCCCATCTCTCCAGCCTCACGATGCAGTCTTTTCAGTCACATAGCCCAGAGCTTGCTTGAGACGGGCTAGTCACTACCAGCTTTTTTGGGTGATCTTTTCTGCCATCCAAATGGATTTGGAATTATAGGTAGACCCCCACTATGCCATCTGGCATTTATGATGGTCCTGGGGATCCAAACTCTGGTCCTCATACTTACAAAACAAGTGCCTTAAGCACTAAACTATCTCAGCTTCTACAGCAGGCCTCATCAGCACGGATGAGCTAACTAACAAGCACTGGAGAGTGGAATTCTAGATTCTTAGCTCTTATACCCCAGAGGTTTGCTGCAGCTTCATAAATCTTAGGCCTGAACACAGAGTTTGGTTTTCGTTCCTTTCTCTCCATCTTTGAGAGGAAAGAGGAGAAACCAACACCTTCCACCACCCCCACCCCCTCCAGTCTTCACAGCTTTGGCCTGCGTGAGCGTGTAATGTAAGGTCATAAGCCCAACTAAGTCAGGGATTCCAGAAAGCCAACTGAGGCAGAAGAATTTCTGAGAAAATAATCACCCCTGGACTGTCTCCAGCAACCTGAGAAAGGTTGCTGCAGCATCCTGCAGTCATGCCAGAACACGGGCTTTGGTTTCTCTTGAAATGCTTCAGTCCCAGGTCCCAGGTCACTGAGACGCTCCTGCTGACCCCGAGCCTCCGAGACACTACACACCATTCCCCATCTTCCTTGCCACCCCACACTCTACAACTCCCTTCTCTTGTGTGCTGGCTATAAAACTGCCATTGTGGGCCGGCGTGGTGCGGGCACGCCTTTCTCCTAGCACTTGGGAGGCAGGCATAGGCAGGTGGATTTAGTCGAGTTCAAGAGCCAGTGGTTTACAGAGTCTACCAGAGGAGTTCAAGGACACTGGGGCTATAGGGAGAAAACCCTGTCTTGAAAAGACACAAAAAACAACAAATAAAACAAAACAACAAAAACTGCCATTTTGGGGGGCCATTCTCTGATGTGGTCATACTAATCCTAAAAACAGGTAAGGCCAGCCGGCATGCCTAAAGTTAAAACTCATCAGCTTTCTTTTCATTTGGAGTCTACATTTTTCACTCCTTTCGCGCCGATCTCCCTAACATGAATACTAACAGTTAACATCAAGAACAGCCAGGTCTGATTTCAGTAAGTGGGCAGCAAAGAGCCCTGAACTCCACGGCCACACTAGACAATGCAGAGCGATGCTATCTTCAAATTGTTAGAGTGACTTACAGCCAAAATTTCAATTTCACTGCTTTTCTGATGTAAATTGGCGAGAGTAGTCTGAAGTCGAGTTTGTACCTGATAAGAAAATGGAAAGCAGAACATGTTAAAACAAGCCATCTTCTTATTCCAGAAAACAACAGGACAAGCTAACACACAGAGAGGATTCCAAACACTAAAGATTTGCCCTTGATCTACCTTGGGAAGGGGGGTAGGTGGATGGAGTGATTGATGATTGATTCAGTTTTATAGGGTCTTGTTTATGTTGCCGATCCAGGCTAGTCTAAGCTTGTGGATTCTCCCATTTAGCTTCCACCGCATCTGGGATTACAGGTGCACACTACCACATATCCTGGCTTAACAGACATTTATCTTAACAGCCTCTTTCCTATGTGCCTGTAAGCATTGGACATTTAGCTTGCCATTCTATTCTTCATTTATTTGTTCTCTTAACTATAATAATTCCAGACTTGTAGGATTATACATTATTTGAGGCCTGGATCATCTTCTGCTCTGCCCTTAGCACAGGTGTGTAGGAGACACCAAGGCCATGTGCAGAATGAGAACCTTGCTCTAAATCTTGTGATTGGCCTCTGGTGCTTGTTATTTAGAACAGAAGGCAATTTCAACTGCCACAGGAGGCAGATGAGAGGGGATTATGTGCTGACAGCCACTTCTTGTGGGCACTGATATCTCTGGAAAACAAATGGGGCGGAATTGTGGTAGCGGGCAGTGTTGTGTTGGTGAGATCTTCAGAAGCCACTAGGTTAGCAAAGGAAACCCGCATTTTCCTTTCTGTGGCTTCTCTGTGGCTCTGTTTAGCAAGGGGACCCCAACACTGCGTACCTGTGTCTCATACCGCCTCCTTGTGCTGGCCGACAGCTTTTCTGGGGCTATTACACTTACGATGGGGACTACTGTTGTTCCGTGGATTTCAAAGACAATACCTGAGGACAGTAGAGTTTTTAAAGAATTTATTANAAAAAAAAAAAAAAAAAAAAAAAAAGATGTTACCCATAAGCATTCTTCTTACCTGGTTGTAAAGTTAAATGTTTAAGTGTTTGTACTACTCTGCATGTGTGGAGGTCAGAGGACAATTTAAGGAGTCAGTTCTCCCCTCTTCCTGCGTGTCCTGGGTATTGAACTTAGGTTGTTGGGCTTGGCAGCAAGCACCCTCACACCTAGGAGCCACCTAATAGGCCCTGGTTGTATAGTTGTATCACTGATTCCTTCAGCAAGTCTGAATGAGTTCTTATAGCCAAATCAGAGTTTGTTTAATCACATTAGGATAAATATTACAGAATCAAGAAAAGATTCCACCTGGTATGGTGGCACAAGCCTGAATCCCAATTAGGAAGTAGGAGGATGATGAGTTTGAGGCTTAGCCTGGGCTACATAGTGTGAGACAATGCGTCACAATCCATCCTGCCTTTACACTCTAAACAGCCAGAAAGACAAAAATAGATTCTAAGGGGGATGATTTTTGTCTCTATGCCTGTTTATCCACTAGGACATTTTCATGTGGTTAGTGTTTAGGATCAAGAGAAAAACATGGCTGTTTCCCTCTCCAGTTCCATATAACCTTTATCTCCCTCCCTTACTATGTAGACCAGGCTGGCTTCAGGCACACAGAGATCCACTTGCCTCTGTCTCCTGAGTGCTGGGACTAAAGGCATGTGTTGTTATGCTTGGCTTCATAAAACCTTTAGTGTTGATAGAATTGCAGCCAGAAAGCAGCAGATATATGAAAGCATTTATTATATCCAAAAAGATACATTTAATACATTAAACATGGAAACCTGACAAAGCCCAACTTTGTAGGACAGCTTCTTAGAATTTAATTTAAAATGACACTGAATGCACAACATTCTATTCCAGTATAAGCCCCTGTCCATTTGGACAGTGTAACAGTTCATTAGGGTTAAAATAGGATTCTATAGTAGTCATCTCTGTAGCTGTACAGGAATAGCACCGATACCCTGCAGAAGAAAGGAAAAGGCAGATTATGAGACCTGATTTAGTGGGGGAAGAGCAGTGCTAATACTTTTAGGACAAGACTCTAAAGAGCTTGCTTAAAACTGTGGTGGAAGACTAATCATCAGAATGTGCATATGCGGCTGGGTGTGGTGGTGCACACCTTTAATCCCAGCGGGCAGATCTCTGTTGTGAGTTCAAGGCCAGCTTGGTCTACATAGTGAGCTCCAGGCCAGCTGGGACTAAAGGGAGACCCTTGTCTCGAAAAGACCAAAAAAAAAAAAAAAAGTTAATTTTCTGATGTCTACTTTTATATCTTCATGTCATAGGAAATCAAAGGCTATTACAAATTGTGTTTTTTAAGCATCTCATCCCACTGTGTTTTGTTATTTATCATACAATACCTATTTTGGTTAAGAAGAGGAGCTTGTCCTTGGAGAGCTGAGCACCAAACCCATCCATCCAAGTAGCACAAGGTGATTAATGTACTTCAAGTCCTTGATGGTTCTGTGGTTGTCCATGTACTATTCTGTAAGGTGACACTTGCTACCTTTTTCTTTTTTTTATTTTTATTTTTATTTTTGTATGTGTATGAATGTACTGTCTGCATGTAGGTTTGTGCACCCGTGTCGTGCAATGCTGCGGAGGTCAGAAGAGGGTCTCGGATTCCCCTGGAACTGGAGTTCTCCTGGAATTGGAGTTACAGATGGTTCTTAGCCGCCATGTGGCTGCTGGGGATCGAACCCGGGTCCTCTGCAAGAGCAGTCGGTGCTCTTAACCGCTAGGCTATCTCTCCAGCCCAACCTTTTTCTATAAACTGCCTATATTCAATGTAGGTTTATAGTCACTTGACTCCTCTGGCCTCACTGACTATAGTTGACTTTTATGGGAAAACAATGTTACTTAACACTATCTGAATTTATATGGGGATGGTGACACCTGACGAATGTTTTTAATTATGATAGGAGATTCTTTTTTTTTTTTTTTTTTTTTTTTTTTTTTTTTTTTTTTTTTTTTTTTT